>OX366522.1:10010000-10610000 GCA_947256265.1 Acronicta leporina | reverse complement strand
CAGTGTTCAACTGTACGTACAATGGTATCTAAATTATTATAAAATTATGATTATAGGTAATACCTACCTAGTAGTATTACTTATAAAGAGGAAAGATTTGATTGTTTGTTTGCATTGAAATGCTTTGAAACTACTCGACCGATTTGAAAAATTCTTTCGCCATTAGAATCCTACATTATCCCTGATAATAGCGATAGAATGTTGAAATTTATAATTTTTGAACGTTTTGTTAAATACCCGTACGAAGCCGGGGCGGGCCGCTAGTTTTACATACCTAACAAATCTTACCCAAAGTAAGTTGATTGTTAATATTACGAGTAGATCCATACAATCCCGTTGTTAATGTATTTTAAACTAATTACCAATTATCCTCTTATAAGTAAATATAAGTATATTACGTCAAATGACAGGATATTAATATAATAATTATATTTGTTTAACTAGTTTGTCGCTGAATGACTATGCCACCCTGCAGAATATTATATTCAAAGGAATATGTAACTATTTGTTTCACCTTTCTATACATTAGTGAACAGCAAGCTATCCTTATTCTCATTCCGACTCGACCCTGAGTCAATTGTGTATGGTTTAGCAACATGGATGACGTAATACTTATGAGGTTCATCAATAAATTGTAGATGTGCGCTTGGCGGTATCCCTCGGGTGTCTTCTCTTCAGAAAAATATTGTATGAATAAGGCTAAAGTAAATGGAACCATAGGCCTGCAATTAAAACAAAAAATTATTATTAATGTGCTTGTCATTGCCCGCAAGCGGTTTTACTACAGTACTTAGTAAATTTTAGAGTAAAAGCTCGCGTGTACTAAAACCTTGCATTCGTGATATTTCAGACAAACACAGTTATTTTCATTGCACTGTACCCAGAATTGACACGTGACTCTCTGAGGTTGTAGGTACGCAAGTGATTGAGCGAAGTAAATTTTACGACTAATACCCGATGCGAATACAATCAGGCCGGTTATGAGTATGCACGAGTTGCTGATTATATTTTCTTCACAGTCTTAGATATTTTTCCACCGCAACATAATTTTTTTATTTGACTATCATATTTTCACTGTGCGAAATGTAAGTAAGTATACGAGTACGGTACCTAATTCAAAACTATACTTACCAAACACAAATGAACAGCAGGGCCATCAAGAGGCCACACAGCATGTATTCAAACCAAAAAGATCTTATGATCGCCTTCGAAAATGAAGGTTTGGCGCCGTGTTTCTTCGCATTTTCTTTTTCTATCTCCCAAGCCTGTTCAAGGCGGTCTCCGAGGCGCCCAGACGAGTCCCCTCCTCGGGCCTGCCATAGATCGCTTACCGACAAACCTTGTTTGTACCCTCTCCGAAATAGGGTGAAACTCCATCTGGTAAAATATTAAGTTTACATCCAATTAAGTGTTCATATACCGTGTAAGAATATTGAATCAGGCCACCGATTCATTAACACAGTTTAAATCTGTAGATGTGAGAGATATTATTTTATTCTAGTTCTTGGTCTCGGTATCGGCCAACGTCAAGAAACTAGTCTCGGTCGGTACTTAGTGTCAAAATCATAAAAATATGTTTAAAAAAAAATATATTAAGCACCTAAGTAGTACCTAGCCGTAGTCGAGGGTTTGGGGTTGAAACCTAAACCATTAAACATAATATTTGAAATATTTTTAACAAATTATCGTAAACACTGGAGGGAGGAGGGGGGAGTACCACAATCCAGTTTCTGCCCTGGTTCGAAAAAATCTAGATCCGAGCCTGGCCGCCTTAGTTCTACATTCTTAGCAAAATGATTGAGCATATTTTATCTTGTTTGAAATATGCTGTGTTATACCCATAAGACATAATGTGCGACGCGTGATCATTGATAACAAAAAGCGTAGTATGTTTAGAGTCAATATAATTTAAATGATGATGATAGAGATGTCAATGCGTGAGATAAAAACTACGAAATTCATATCTTTAGATATAGGTATTATTTTATTTCCTGACCCTCTGACAGGTTGTCTGCTCGTAACTATATGCTGAAATTGTACATTTATTTGATTAGATATCTTTTCACGTCTAAACAGATGACCAGATTTCGATGCAATTTGGCAATAAGATATAATTTATATCCCGCGAAACGACATAGGTACCTACCTACTCTTCTTCTTGTCCGGAATAAGCAATATCCTGTAATATGACCATTGGACTGCCAAGTCAAAGGTCTCAAGTTCAAATACAACTAATACAAGTGACGCACCTTTGGCTTTCATAAGTTATATCTTTATTACTTATTTATTTATTTATTAGTTAATTATCTGGTGAAGCAAACCATCGTGATGAAACCTGCATGCCTGAGAGATTTTCTCTACGGCGTGTGAAGTTTGCCAACCCGCATTATGCTACAGTGGTGAACCTCTCACTGACAGGAGACCTGTACCCAGCAGTGGAACATTATATTGGGTTTACTTATACGATAAGTTATTATGTCGTAATTCTTTTAGGATGTGACTCGTGAGTAAAACAGCTGGTATCTATACAAATAAGAATTAAATGCTGTTTGTTGATAACGTATCACTTGAGAACGTCTGCACCGATTTGGCAATTTTTAATAGATATCTATTTATCGCAACAAAATATAAACATGCAATCAGCCACAATTGTCATCTTTCATTAATCATGTTACGCTGATGATCATTCTTTGCGATAAATACCAGTTTTACTTAACTATTATATGTTTGTAATAATGATAAAACCTGATTTTATTTCTATTGGGTAATTATTTAATTGGTATTACCCATGTAAGATAGTTATATGTTTTTAATGTGAAGGTCGCTGGAAATGCTGTAGGAAGTACGCAATTTTATTCATATTGTTAAAAAAGTTTATTAAAAAAGTATGATTATCATGACAGAAATAATTTAGTAAGGACATTAGAAAATGCAAATTTTGGCGTATTTGTATTCATGGAACAAATATTAGTAACATTGTTATTTCTAAATAAATAAACGACAAGAAACGACTGTTCAAGGAGCATAGGTACAAAACACCTGATAGTCATGATCGCCAACTATGGGCGCCATCAACACCGGAGGAGTTGCTGATCGACGGGGTGCTGACTGCTAGAGCCGCACTCTCAGAGGCTCCACTCGCAAAAGTCGAAACACACACTAGGGTGCTTTACAAGTTTACAACATACCTGTACTCCGACACAAGGGTTATTAATGTAATTTTATTGAGTACTTACGTAATTATGAAAAGGTAAAATCTACCTAACTACTGCTCCCTATAATCTAAATAGTGGATATAATCGATTAAGGACATCCATTCAGACACAGTTTGGTTGTAATAATTATTGTGCGTGTCTAAAGTTGGCCGCTAGTAGTTTGTAGCGGTAAATTTTCATTCAAACTCGCGTAGTTTAGGTCATAAATGCTTCGTATTCGTGAATAATTTACTAATTTCAATATTTCAGCACAAAATTATATAACCATCTAAGTCATTTTACCTGATATGACAAAATAAAAATTGTTCGTGTATGAAGTTAGCGGGACTGCTAACTTCATACACACACGCAAAATTATTTTTTTTGCGTAGATGAGCTAACGAGCAGACGGAGCACCTGATGGTAAGCGATAACCGCCGCCCATGGACACCCGCAACACTAGAGGAGTCACAAGTGCGTTGCCCGCCTTTTAAAAGGGTTTGGGCCTCCGGTAACCTCACTCACTCGGCAAAACAAAACGCAAGCGTTGTTTTACGCCGGTTTTCTGTGAGGCCGTGGCAGGTACTGGTTAACTGGTATCACTCCGGTCGATCCGGCCCACGTTCGAAATCACACGAACAATTATTTTATCGTACTGTAAATACTATAGACACTCACGTTAAAAACACTTTAGATAACACGTTAGCTTTGTCATGAGGATTCTTCTCCGTTAATATGACCTTAGATTCCATTGCTTTATGTTATTTTTGGTTTGCTTAGCACTATTTGCGACCACCGAAGCTACGCGTTGATTATGATTCTGCGTTCACCAAAGACTCGCCTGTAAACAATACACATATTATGATAATTTACGTTGAATATTTTATATCTTGTGTTAAAACCACGGTCAGCTGATTGTTCTTGTTGACCGTCCGGTTCAGGGATGCCCTGCTATCGGCACTTATCAGAGCCTGGTAGCATTTGCATGTTTATAGATGTTTTACCGTTACATTACCTATGTGTAAGTTTGTAAAATATGTAATTGTTTTATTTTATCCAGGTTTGCTTTAATCTTCTGACAATTTTTTCCGGGTTCCGTACCTCAAAAGAAAAAATGGAACCCTTATAGGATCACTTTGTTGTCTGTCTGTTCCCAAGGAAATCAAAACCTACAGGGTTAGTACTTCCTGTGAATGTGAACTCAGAATCTTGAAATTTGGTACGAAGCAACGTCTTATAGCACAGATAAAGGAAAAATTGCGAAAAGCATATATTTTTTAGTTACATCATATAATAAAAATATTTTTAAGTACGGAACCCTCGATGCGCTAGTTATTATAAAGAATGTTATTTCTTCAAAGCTTTTGGGACACAGATCCTTGCGGAGTCTTGTAAGTAGTGATAGTTTAAGTTGATAATAATAATTCTAACAAAACACTTACCTACATCTAATTTACATCGGAGTCCCACGTTGAGATAAACTTTATTCAAATTACACACGCGACAGTGAACGAATTAAGAGATATCGTAAAAAAAAATATTTATAAAGTAATTCGTTTGAAGAACATATCGGCAAACATACGTAGGTACTTCGCGATTAAATAAAACTACAGCTCGTACACGTATGTGTTCGCGGAGCGCTGATAGTGCACTGACATGCGTTGTTGATAGTGGCTTTGACACTTCTATATGAAGTTTATTCGATCACCGTCGGCTGCTTTTATTAGATACCTAGGTACAGTTCGCTCGAAATAAGTGTGCACGTCTTAGTTTTGTCCGCAAGCGATTTTGTAGATCTAAATCTCATCTAATCTGTATAATTAGTATAATTAGTGTATAATAAATAGTACCAGCTTCCGCCCGCAAATTCGTCTGCGTGGAATAGTTACTTAGTCTAGCGTGATGATGATGATAGCCTATGGCCTTCCTCAATAAATGGGCTATCTAACACCCGTAGTTCCTGGCATTAGCGCGTTCAAGCAAACAAACAAACAAACTCTTCAGCTTTATATATTAGTAATAGATACCTATAACAAAGTCGCTTTCCACGTCTGCGTGTCCGTCTGTATAGTAAATAATGATTTATTGTAGTAGTACAAAAAAAAAATCACTGCCTAAATCTAAAATACAATACAAGTACGTGTTAGCCGCTAACTCCTCAATAATCTCGCAACGGATTTTGATTTTCACCACCAGTTAGGTACATAATTTTCACTGAAGGTATAATAATACCTACTAAGCATTACTGCCTCATTAGCCTAGTGGTCCTGAGCGCGTCTGCTACGTTAGAGGTCCGAGAGTTCGATGCACAGGTAAATTTTTTTTACTTTGGAATAAACTATGACATTGAATACTTGTAATATTATTCAACTGAACAGAAATAAAAACAAAATAGTAAGTGTGCAAAACAGTTTTGGAAGTCGGTGGCAAAAACCGTAAGATCCGACCAAATCGAAGGCACCGATTTTTGAAATTATTTTGCTCATGAGTATTATTCTACTCATATTTTTTTTTGGTTTTAAGTAGGTACCTATTTATGAAATGAAAATTCGGTATACAAAGACTATAATTAAATAAGGTATTTTATATTTCGCATAAATTTCGAGAAAATCTTACTGATTTTGATATTTTTACGTTACGTTTAAAACGGCTAACTTCAGACGCGCTTAGGGTGACACATGTCGACTTTAGCTGGACAAGCCCGGCTTTTTACAAATCTGGCCTTTCCAGCTTTTGGCGAAAAGCGCGCTGTAAATAAAAGTATCTATCAAAATATTTTGTCTTTTATAAACCGGTGTGTCAGGCTGCCAGGCCAAAATCTCTGGCTAAATATGACTCAGTTTCTAGCTTTTCTATTATTGTGACTGGCAGCCCTGACGCGCACAGTTATTTCGACGCCGGCTGTAGTGCGGCGGTGGCTCATTGAAAGTTTTAAGAGTCATCATTATCACGCTTTTCTTTTTATTATCTACTTCATTATTTAGTCAACACAGACATCAGAGATTCTTGGGCCAGTCTATTTGTATTTCTTAAGCCGTTTAAACATAGTATTTATATTGATAAGAAGTATAATAATATTACTCTGGCGTAATAGATTTAAAGCTACTTATAAAATCAAGTTCCTAGTGATATCATAAACATTAAAAAAAATTACTTACCTACAGTCACATTGATTATCTTTAAGTCGTTTAAAAAATAAGCCTACCTCATTAGTCTAGTAGTCATAAAGCGCCACTCCTACGCTAGAGGTTCCAGGTCGATTCCCAGGTCGAGCAGTGTTATTGGGCTTTCTATGAAATCCTCAGTAGCAGCTCGGAGTTTGAGATTTGTGCCCGGATAATGTCAATAGGCTCGCCCCCTATTACATGGGACCTAAACATACCGGCGAACTGTGGGTGTACATTTGTACCTACCTACACCTCAGCATAATCCATCGGGGAATATAGGCGTGATGGTACCTATGTTGTTATAAAAAAGCGTAGTTACGCCTCTTTTTATACACTAAGGGCCACTTGCACCAACTTCTTAAATATGTTTAAATTGTACTGAAACACAATTTTTCATAGAAATTTCGTGTTTAAATACAATTTAAACACCTCTAAGAAGTTGGTGCAAGTGGGCCTAAGTACCTACTTGTGACGTAGTGAATCTATTATATATACATTATGTATGTAGGTATATCCTACACGCGAATCACAACAAAACAAAATACGTAATAATGTAGATATTTACACGAAATTGAGAAAAAAACAAGTTTAACGAACGAGGTATCACAGGATATCTACAGATAGATAGGTGGCACATTTACTAACATGTTAAATTTTAAATTGATTTTAGTGACTTACCAATTTTAGGTCGGTCGGCAAAACGTGGTTGATTAGATCGAGAGATTATCTTTGCTGCTAGCAAGTGTCGTATGTCCTGGCATTGGCGTAACTATGATGCCATTTGAGGCCCGTGGCAACTTTATCGGATGGGGCCCCCGATGGATGGACTTTTTTAAGGTCTTGTATCGGGCTAGTAGCTCCCGGCTGGTGCCCGTTAAAAAAAAGACGGACCCTATTGTTGACGCCACTGTGTCCTGCTAGAATTACTGGCGACTATTACCCACTTTTCTATTTGTTAAGCTTAAGAAGGACACAGCGGAGTCGGTTCGGGGTGGCCCGAATTGCTCAAAGGTGAAGGAGCCTATAAAAGCACATTACTGTAAAGTAATGGCCAAGTGAAGGACGAATAATTAATGGGTGAATGCTTCGTCAGGAAGCATTGCACAGGCAGGAGAGCTCAAGGCAGCTTTCTATTCTAGGTAAATATAAAAGCATCCTTCACGCCTGTATTCCCCCAGGTATTAGGCAAAGACGTACTGACTAATGAACACCCACCTAATGTAATAGGGGGCTAGCCTATTGCCATTGACCGGTACACAAGTATAATAGGTACCAAACTGCCAACTGCTACTGAGAATTGCATATAACACTGCTCGACCTAGGAATCGAACCCACTAGCTTAACAGTCGTGCTTGGGACCACTACTTAATTAATGGAGCAGTAATTATCCAAGTACCTGGCATAAAAAAAGTCTACCAAAGCCCGTAAGGACCCCAGAGTACAGGACAATATTTTTTGCATTGTCTGTAATCACATAAGTACCTACTTGAAGGGAGAACAAATCTCTAGTCTCCAAAATATGTTTATTCAAGATGCTGTTAAAGTAGGTTGTAGGTTTAGAAAACCTGGTCGGCCAGTGTTATTGATTTTGGATTTCTGCCGTGTTACTGGCTTGGATTAGATGTGTAACAATAACAATACATCTCGGTTAATATTTCTGGACATACAGGTGTGTGATAGTATGTAAAAATGCAATTTCACACAGAAATTCTTTATTTATGAAAAGAAACAGGAGTAATTAATTTAGTTGAAAAATATATTTAATTATAGAAATAATACCACACAGTAAGAAACAAAGAAAACTAAGTCAAACTTATACTAAATCAATACAAACAAAAAGGTTTCATATTGTATAGTTATCCAGTTCATGTCCTGAGAAATACATTACGCTAATGGTGGTTTTAATTACTTATTTTAAAATAGAAATATAATACAAAATGTCAGCTTAAATCTATAAGATTCAACCATGTCAATATAATATATTATATTTTTGGTATAATGGTTTGATGTAGATGTCAACAATTTACTGTTTTCTGAACATTATTAACAAATAAATACTATATAACCGACTGTTACAGACTATGCACAAGACCCGTTGATCATTAAGAAGTATTATTATTAAGTAAGGTAGAAGCATTAAGATTTATAAAACACAATTTAGTTGCTAAAAAACTGATTAAGTTTGGTTTTCATAATTTATACATTTTTTTTATACTTACTCAGTCTTAATTTGAAATGTCAAATTATTCTAAGTTAAAATTATTCATTCTTATACTTATCTGCTAAAGTTTCTAATTTAGACATAATCTTTTGCAAGTCAGCATTCTTATCAAGTTTCAGATAGGTATTATTTCTTATCTCATGTAATTTAACCCAATCTGGCAGTTCCTCACTTAGTACTTTAATATCTTTTTGTAAATCACTTGTTGAGATATTTGATTTGAAACTGCTATCTAATTTAGACAAGATAATGTTCAACGCAAGAACATTTTTCCTCTCAGTGACATAAATATTTCTGAGAGTGCGAGCAAGATCTGGCAGCCGACTATAAATCAAGTACTTTTGGTCATTTTCTGAAGATCTAGTCATGGCCTCAAGAGCTTTAGCTGCTTGTTTTGCTTTCACCTTTTCTAACAAAGCAGTGGGCAGGTTACGGAGTGCTGGATTCAATATTGTAACAGTTGGAGGCTGAATTGTCTGGGTGCTAGTACTACTAGTCTTCATCCCACTTACTGAAGCATTCGGTTTAGTTTCAGTCATACCCGTTGCGGCCTTTTCTTGCTCAGTAAGTCCGCGAGCTTTAGCTTGAGCTAACTTTTCCAAAGCCCGTTCCATTTTTGTGTTACATTTGAATAATTCACGCGCCTTGGCTAACACATCTTGGGCACTTGAGAATGTCTCTACATTGGGCATTTCAGGCAACTTGCCACTTTCCACTTCTGGTACTTTTTCGATTTCAAATTCAGGATGCCAACGAGTTAGCTTGTCATCAGGTATCACCATTGGAGGATCAAGTGATTGCAAATATTGTGCATGGTGTTTTTTCACTAACTGAAGCAATATATCATAAAAGTATCTGCGCCTTTCTAGTAACACACTTGGATTCATTACTCTGATATCATTAGGAAAGTTAGGTGAGATTATTAATTCATATTGTTCTTTTTGAGTTGATGTGCTGAAGTTTTTAATCTTTTGAACATCAAAATTATAGAAATCAGGCACCAATTGTTTTATTTGAGCCAAATGCTTTTGAGTGAATGCTCTTTTAAGCATCTCTTGTACTGAAGGTTTCAGCTTAGCAAAGGTTATCTTTTCATTTCTATTATATAGTAAAGCCACAACAGTTTCCATGCCACGGAACAGCTCAGCAAGGAACCTGTAGTGATGAGGCAGCGGCAAGCTGCTGGATGAAGAAGCCAAAGCTGCATGTCTGATGTAAGCTGGAACCTGAAAAAGGATATTTACAGAATTATGTGACATCTAACATCATTTTACAATCTTAAGTATGGCATAATTCTCGGTTAGTTTTGTTTTTCAATTGCAGTTTTACCCTCATTACAGATATGATAGAAAAAAACCACCCTGGATTCTTATGTGATTTGATGAAATAACTATACCAGTAAGAATTGTGCTTTAGATAATATGACAGTATATGTATTGCATACTAGCTGACCTAATTTCAATAAATCATACAAAAATCCCACAGATAAAGTTGTTTCTGATTTTAAAAGTTTACCTCAAATCTAATCAGTCAATCAAAATATTATTCAAATGTAGCTAAATCAGTTCAACCATTCTCAAGTAATGTGCTTAACAACAAACACCATTTCTATACTACTAAAAGGGAAAATATTTGTATTTTTGTTTGTACTGAATAAACTCAAAAACTACTGGACTGATAGTTACTAATAGAATGCTACATTATCACTGGGTAACATAAATGCTATATTGGTAATCAAGTTAAGCTATTAATTTAAATAGGTACTTATGATACAAGTAGGACTTACTTTGCTTGGACTTTTGATAGGACTGACAACAACTTTTCTAGGTGATATAAGGGGCCTCTGCTGTGGTACAGGGCTTGGAACACATTTCTTAGGTGACAGTAACTCATTTTGAAACAGTGATTTCTTGCTTGGACTGAAACATAAAAATAAAATTGAACTAAAATATAACCCAGCCTGACCATATGGAACATTTTAGATAGTACTAACTGAGAGAGATCAGTTCAAAAGCAGACCTATATATTGATTAATTAAAAGGAAAACTACTAAGGATAATTTAACTAATTAACAGGGTTTCCAACATTATGCAGTACAGTGGACTCCTATTTCTATTAAAGACTAGCTTCTGCCCGCGACTTCGTCCACATAGCGTGATGATATATAGCCTATCGCCTTCCTCAATAAATGGGCTATCTAACACTCAAATAACTTTTCAAATCGGACGAGTAGTTCCTGAGATTAGCGTGTTCAAGCAAACAAACAAACAAACTCTTCAGCTTTATATATTAGTAATATAGATGTGAATGTAAACATAATAGAGGTGTACCAGGAACATCCCAGGTGGTGACATAATTATAACCCCTGCCTACCCCAATAGGCAACAGACCTGTCATATTAAGCATGTTAATAAATATGTGATTATGACCAATTATGATGAGACACTAGAACTATCTAGTATCATGAATGTTATATTATTGATTCCAGTATTTATGTGGTAATCATTATTGATAAATTTTAGTTTGAAAGCTTTACAATTGATGTAACAATCTTTATTTTTTGTCAACAATCTCTTATTTCATATGAAACTGATAAAACCATGAATTTTTGCATAGGACTTCTTGGGAATTTGCAACAGAATTGAGAAAAATAACCCCATAAACATATAAAATCATAATGTACATACCTTGATGGTACTTCCACATCAATAGACTTGAATTCTTTGAGATTACGTTTTTCACTAGCTTGTTTGAGTTCTTTTATGCCTTTGCTGAGTCGATCAGCGGTTGCTCTCAATTCAGCTAACCTCGAACTTCCAGCTAATTTCTTCCTTATATCACCAAGACTTAACTCTTGACGAGAGGAATTAATGACCTCAGATTTCGAGGGTCCAGAACTTTTGGGTGTGTTAGAGGCGTTTACTTTTTTAGAAAATGCTGCCGTCACTTTTGGCGGTATTTCTTTAGATGGCACATGCTGACTCTCCTGTTTACATTGTTCCTTTAGAGTTTCACTCGTTTTTATGGGCGTTTTGAATTCCTTTGCTCCATTATCACAATATTTGACTGAAGGAGCTCTGCCAGTGGATAATATTTTGGATTCCAGCGTCCGATCAATGTGTGGAACTTTACTTTTGGCAGTAATAAGATCATCGGAAGCAGGTCTTTTTCTACTATTAAAAAACGAAGTAATAGACGTTTGCGACATGATTACTTAAATTTGACTTACATAAAATGGACAACAAATAGAATACAAGCCTGTCTCAATTTATCCAGTGGCACTAAATTATATTGTTTCCCTCCAAAATGACCGTTGACTTCGGTCGGTCGGGCCCTTGTTGGAATTAGCTTTGGTTGGCAGTCAGGCCAGGCACTTGCCTTATCTAACATTGGCATTTGGCAGTCAGTTAGAAGTGGCATGTCATTTGAAATTTTTGAAAGCTTACGTACCGTCAAGGAGTTTAGGCGGGAAAATGAAAAGTGCATGAAATTGTCGGTTTTATATTATTTTTCAAAACTTGAATTTCTCCGAAGTTTAATGTGTAATTAAGGTGGATAATTAACCATTAAGTGTTCGTGAACGTGTGAGAGTGTAGGCAAAGGATATAAAATTGAAAATCGTGACTTTTTGGGTTCACTCCTAAACTCCATCGGAGCCTCAATAAAATTTCTACCGTTTTATTGGGGCAACTCAACAACTTATACTTGACACTGGCGAACACAAAAAGTGTGGTGCCATATTACAATCCCAAGCAATCCCTTATTGGGAAATATTATTTGATTACTTTATTACTTGACACTGGCAAATACACAAAAAGTGTGGCGCCATAATAAAAAAAAAAAGTACCGTCTATTCTATTCTATTTTTATGGTTCTGGCTCCATCGGTAACGTTCGATGATTTTGCCGATTTTGCCAATGTCAAGGTAAAAGTACCGTCAATGTCAGTTTTAAATTTCTACATCTGTCAATGTCATGTCAAATCACTGGCCACTCCACTGTTAAGAGATGTACTTGCATATTTCAATACCGGGGACCGGGGCTTCCAAGTACAAGTATGTAAAAATACCAGCGTCAAAAACCAAGTATCAAAAGACTTGAAAGTATTTGGCAGTGGCCCGCCCCGCGGCGTATCTCGCGGCGCACACAACGCAGCGAACCCTCGACAGTTGAAAATACGTGCACATGAAGTTGATCCGTCTTGTTTTATAAATAAGAAGCACAATTTATTGTGAATATTTACAAAAAAAATACTCGTCGTTCAGTTTTGTCTGCAAATATGATTAAACGCCTTGTATGTATGATGATATAGCTCGATTATCTATGCAAGTGTTTGTTCCGCGTACGGCACGGTGCCAACCGGCAACGTGGCGAGGCCTCGAATTTTGTATCGAAGTATTCCTAGTAAAGTAAATACGTCTCATCCCTAGTCACTGATCTTCACTGTTGTCTTCTCTCTGAGGAATGTTAAAATTCAATTTGTCCACCCCAGAGTAATCAAAATTCAATGAATTTGAAGCCGTGTTTACGATCTGACGCGCACACGAGTGCCTAGGTTTTTCTTATTGCCTCTGGTCCAGGGTCCAACCTGAGATTATTTCAATGGGCTGGGCCTACGCCACGCCACGCCACGTACGACACTGCTATTATCTGGAGTGCGACTCTGTAAATGTCAAACGAACTCGAATCTCATCTCGAATTCACTCTCATTTCGACAGTTACTATAAATGAAAATTTATAGGTAACTATCTGTAGACAAGTTCAATAGACAAACGAATAGAAACAAAATGTATGGAGATGACATTTGTGCGCAATCGATTTGTCGAAAGCTTAATGTCATTTGCATGAATTCTATTTTAGTCGATTAGCGTTCATGCCACTTATCTAGAGGTTTCAGGTTCTGTAGCCCAAGCACGAACACTTTCCAAAACTTTTCTAAATTGTAAGAGAAAGAGGTAAATGAACGTAGATGAAGCGGAAGTGGTATGCCAGGATCGTAGCAAGTGTAGCCTCTGCCTTCCCCAATGGGAGACAGATGTGATAATATGTATTTATGTATGAGATTTGTAGCAGAAAAAAACTCATTCCTTAACCATACGAATTCGATAGTTGTTCGTGCTTGGGCTATAACTGAACGTATGACTATCACGTACTACTTTATAGCACTTCTTCGACGTGTCCCCCATCTGAGTAGGGTCTACTTTCTTCTACCCTCCATAACTGCGATGTATAAATTGTATAATATGATGGATAGATGGCTGCTCCATATAAATGTGCTTGGGAGTTTCTTCCGTGGCTTCTTCTTCCAGTGATATCACTAGTGAAATAAAGAAGGGCGGGCTTTTTGGGCTCTAATATTAAAGTTCTAAAAGCATTCCCCTGATGTCTAATTAAATGATACCTAAAACGATTTCTGAATGTGTATTATAATGTTTGAACCAGCATTAACCCAGTCGCGCCTATAGTTATGTCAATGATTCTGATTATGATGCAGGTACCTATAGGGTCTCGAGCGTCTGCTATACGTACCATCATCATCACGCCTGTATTCCCCGAATGGTTAGGCAGAGGCGTACTAATGTACCTACACCAACAGTTCGCCGGTATGTTTAGGTCCCATGTAATAGGGGGCGAGCCTATTGCCATTAACCGGGCACAAATTCCTAACTCCGAGCTGCTACTGGGAATTTCATAGAAGAACCCAATAACACTTTGCTCGACATGGGAATCGAACCCAGGACCTCTAGCGTAGCAGTCGCGCCACTTGGCTAATAAGGCAGTACTCTATACAATTACAAAAATCAGTGTCTGCTATACAATTACAAAAAGGCAAAAAGGCTTAGACAAAAACGTTAACATGTAGAAATTGACATTTTTCCTGATTATTCTGTATCTATATTCACTTCTTGATTATACCTTTTTGACGTTTGGTATTGACCTATGTTTTAATATTCAGGATAAACTTTAAAATCACTGAATATATAAAAAACCACTAATGAATTTTGATCATAAATAAAATGCCACCTAAGGTGCCCGTACCCAAACTAGCCGACCTCAACAGGAGCATAATCGTTGTACCAAGCAAAGTCAGCAATACTCTTCCTACTAACGATGTTGAAGGTATTGAAGAGACAGAAATTGCAGCACAAATATCTGTCCCAGCCGAGGGAGGATGGGGATGGGTAGTAGTCACAGCGAGTTTTTTAAGTATTTTCTTATTGGACGGTATTTATTTCACTTTTGGCAGTATATTCCACGATATGTCGGAAGATCTCGGAATTGAGGAATCTCTAGTGGCACTTATGAATTCAATAGCAATTGCGCTATATTTTGTTGGAGGACCTTTAGTGTCTTCACTTATTAACCGATTTGGATTTCGTGCGTGCACTATGTGTGGTTCAATAATATGTTCTTTGGCTTTCCTATGTTCATATTTTGCGCTTGGTTATGTAACACTTCTTTTATCATATGGAGTCATTGGAGGATTTGGAGCCTGCCTTGTCAGTATGTCTTCTGGATTAGTTGTGGGCTTTTATTTCGAACGTCTACGATCTTTGGCAATGGCAATAGCAAGCATTGGTTCCAGTGTTGGTATCATGATAATGTTCACAGTAAATACATACTTGGTGCAATTAGCGGGATGGCGTGTGACTATGCTAATGCATTCCGGATTATTAGGCATAATTTATTTTTTAGGAATGACGTTTCGCCCATTGCTATCATTAACTGTGACTAAGACAACAATAGAACCTGTTCGTACAGTTACTTATTTACCAAGTTTGTATGCTATTAAATCGTCACCATCCCGAATTAGAAAAGAAGCAGTAACAACAAGTGCCGCAGAACGTTTATTTAGTGCGGTATCTAATGCTCACTTTCCTACCGCAGCAACAGTGGTCGAAGAAGGTGTATCAGTGACACCAACTCAACCGGGACCATCCACAGCTGCAGCATCAAGGCTTACGTTAACAGCTCATGGCCCCCAAGGAGGAATTAGTCGTAGACAACTAAAACAAGTTCAGTCTATTATATCAAGAACAAGCGTACTAGATAAAGAGAAAACCAATGTAGAACTGAATGTTAAGGTAGATCCATCCAAAAAACGAAGTTGGTGGCAAAAGTTATGTCATTGGGAGGAGCATGTTCCTCATTCACGACCAATGTATCGGGATGACGCTTTCTATGAAGGCAGGTTAGACCAGCTACCGGTCTATCAAAAAAGTATGATGGATACAGCGGCTGAAGCTAGAACGGGCCTTGAATACCAAATGGCTGTATCGCGTGCCGTAACTGCAGCAGAATTAAAGGAAAAGCGAGGTTTTTTTACAACAGCTGTCAGAAGAGTTCTTGCTACTATGATGGATCCAAAATTACTAAAGAGACTATCATTCAGATTATTATGTACTAGTGGTTTTTTTACATACCTAGGATATCTAGTGCCATATATCTTTCTACCAGATCGGAATAAGTTAGAAGGCATTGACCCTTCACATTGCAGTTTATTTGTAAGTGTCATTGGTTTCGCAAATGCAATGGGTCGCCTAGTTATAGGTGCATTAGCCTGCAAATTTTGTCCTATAAGACTGTATTGGATTGCATGTTTAATAGCTGGAGTGGGAATAATATTATTTAATTTCTCATTCAACCTGTATTATCAATATGTCATTTGTATAATTTTTGGATTCTTTATTGCTAGTTTAAGCAGCATACGAAGTATGGTAATAGTAAACTTATATGGATTGGATATGTTAACTAATGCAACTGGTGTTATGATAATGTTTCAAGGCTTAGGGAGTCTTATAAGTACACCGATATCCAGTATACTTAAAAATAACTTTGGATACTCCGTATCTTTTTATGTGGCAGGAGGTTTTGTTTTAATTAGTGGCATTGTTTTAGTCCCAGCTAAAAAACTAAATGAAAAGGAAAAAATAGATAATGCTAGTAAGAATGATAATATCCCGTCTCAACAACATTCAACAACACAAAAGTAATAATCAGTGCTATAAACAATGAAATAGTTTTATTTATAGTATTGGCTACGTCGAGATTCTAGCGCTCTCTAATGCCTGGCGATAGAACTGAGATCGGACACATTTGACAGCATTTGACCTTTGAATTGTGTCATTTCTCTGAGCATTTGACATTCTTTATGTACTGCATAATAAGAAACGTCAAGTGAGTCAGACAGACAGAAAAGTTAACTGAAAAGTTATTTGAATCTTGATTGGCGCTGCATTTAACATGTACACTTATATTATATACAAGCATAATGGCAATCCATATTTACTAGAGTACATTGAGTCACTGACTTAAATAATACTATTCTTAGTATTAAAGAGACCAGTGAGGTAACCTGCAGGGTGACTAGCTGAGATCGCGACCGGTTCAAATGACGAAATCGTCGCTGTCATACTCAAATTCATACCACACCGACTGTGCTCCCCCAAGTGAGTAATTGAGGCACTAAAGACGCAACCCAGAAACTGGATCTCGCTACAAAAATTCGTATTACGTAAGCCTAATGACGTGACGGTAACCGAAGAGGAATATGAACTGTCAAACAGAAATCAGACAAATTCTAAATTCTGTGTAAATATATTCCATTATCTGGCTTTAAAAGCAAGCAAAAAGTTAGACAATATTATTCTAAAACCATTACTACATAAAAAGCTGCTCTAAGAAACAACGTTAATTTGGTGATATGTTTTTGAAAAAGTTTAGGTATGATATTAATTTGCATAGAAACTAGCGCCGGTGGTAATCGACGGTACTAGCAGATCTAGGTTTATGCTATAAAAAGTATCGATACCCTGAGGTATCGAAACTTTTGAAACCTGAGTTTGAAACTTGTTGGTTTCTGCCCTCGGTTGCCATTGGCGCTAGTTTGTTATGAAGATTTTATTGACAGTGACGATTTAAGAATTGAACCGAGACGAGCAGGCTTTGCTTACGAAATACCAAATCAGCGACTGGATCGCGCGACGATTTAGGGACCGGTAACTGGTTACTCTTTTTACGTAGTTACCCTGCCGTTATTTGGCTTTAAAGCAAGCAAAAAAAGACAATATTATTCTAAAGCCTAGCCCTTATAAAACGTGATATTGTTTTGAAAAAATTTAGTTCAGATATCAATCTGCAAGGCATAGATACCTACTAGCGCTGATGGTAGTCGACGATACTAACAGATCAAAGTAATGGTATAAAAAGTATCGATACCCTGAGGTATCGAAACTTTTTGCGTACACTTAGCTGAATATTTGATTTAAGAATTGGACCGAGACCGAGCAGACTTCGCTTTGGTAATACCAAATCAGCGACTCGATCGCGCGACGACTTAGGAAGATCGCTCTAGAATGTCATACGCTGATCTTACTGGCGAGGTCCTTTAAAAAGGTCTGGCGCGTACTACCTACTTGTAACCAGCGCGTGTGTAAGAAATTATGTATGAATGGGGAAGAAGCAAAGAAGATAATCGTAGCAAGTAGCGGACTAAAGTTACTGCCTACCCATGTGGATGACTGGTGCCAGTGTGGACTGTGTATGTAGGTTTAACTTATTTCTGCGACCTTCGTCTTTGTATTTTCTTATAAGTTATAATAGACAGTTACATGGGTACATGAAAACTTGCTTCATAATAATACAAAACCTGATACCGAAGTCGCGGGCAGCAAATATAAGAAATAGGTAATGTGTGTGTAAAATAAAGTCCACGCGAACGAAGTCGCGGGCAACAGCTAGTAGTATATATGCAGAAATAATAAGTTTGATCACCTTCATAATTATAGTGCGACAAGGACAAGCCGGTGGCCGATGACCGTACAAAGTAAAGTCACTGAATTACTCCATCGATTTTGATTGATGTTGGAAGTTTTCACGAGATTGAAGCAAATTATATAAACATGAGGACGGCTCTAATATTTGTAAACAGGTAACTTTAGAATTTATGTCTTTGTATTTGTTTGCCGGGCATTAAGAATTTGAAAATACTAAAACCTATAAACTCTTTGCAATTTGACTTTCACTAAAAATCAAAATAATAATATTGTACATACTGAACTATTGGCTAAATAAAAATAGCTGATTGAAATACTTAGAATTATGTAAAAGCCGCAACCATTGTGAAAAATAATGCAGCCTCTTAAAATCAATGATAAACCAAAGACGACCAGCGTCTTGGTTGTACCGAGCCATGCAGATCATGTTGCAGGGGAGGAAGACACAGAAATCACTGCACAGATAATAGTTCCACAAGAAGGGGGATGGGGATGGGTAGTGATGGTAACCAGCTTTACAAATATTTGCTTAGTGGATGGAGTTATCTTTACATATGGTGCTATGTTTGCTGACATTCGAGATGCTTTGAAAATAGAGGATTCCCTTGTTGCACTTGTCAATTCGGTATCATTCGCATTGTACTTTACTGCAGGCCCTATAGCATCAGCTATTATCAATAGATATGGTTTTAGAGAGTGCACTATGTTTGGTTCTATTGTAAGTGCGGTTGCCCTACTTTGTGCGAATCTATCTCCAAATTATAGTATGCTCCTTTTATTTTATGGAGTAATTAATGGATTTGGATCTTGCCTTATCAATATGGCATCTAATTTAGTAGTAGGATTTTATTTTGAGAATCTTCGATCTCTAGTTTTAGCAATATCAGGTTCAGGTTCAAGTGCTGGTGTAATGATTTTGTATCCAGTAAATGTTTATATAACGGATATAGCTGGCTGGCGAACGACCACGCTATTGCACGCTGGTTTGCTTGGTATCGTTTATTTCTTAGCCATGACATATCGACCGTTATTTTCATTATACGTTACCAAAACAACGGAAGAAACTCGTGCTGTAACACAAATACCAAAATTTTCGGTACCTGCAAAGAAAGGCGAGCATTTGCCTTCCGTTGCGGAACGTATACTTAAAACTGCATCGAGCACCCGCTACCCTACAGCGTCAACAGTGGTGCACGAAGGAGTTGTTACAAGTGACTTCGACGAAGGTCCATCAACTGAAAGTAACGTTAAACTTGTTATAAGTTCTCACGTCGCCGTTAATCAAAGACAGTTAAAACAATTGCAAAAGTTTGTTTCATCACATCAAGATATTAACAAAACAGCATCATCCAAGGTTAACATGGAAATAAACATACCGGAGCAGCCAAAGGTAAAGTGGTGGAAACGATGTTGCTACTGGGAAAAGCAGTTACCACATTCTCGACCCATGTATCGAGACGATGCTTTCTATAGTGGAAAGATACAGAACTTACCAGTATATAAGGAAAAAGTGTTAGATGTGCCTTTAGAATCTAGAACTGGCTTTGAATATCAAATGGCCGTCACTCGCACTGCATCTGCTGATGACTTAACTCAAAAAAAGAGAATATTTACGACCGCTTTTAAGAGAATCATCGTTAGTATGATAGACCCTCAATTATTTAAAAGGAGTTCATTTGTATTGTTATGTATAAGTGGATTCACAACATATTTAGGATTTCTAGTGCCATATGTATTTTTGGCAGAACGCAATAAACTCCAAGGTATTCATCCCGATCATTGCAGTAAATTATTAAGTGTTATAGGATTAACTAATTTAGTAGGAAGATTAGTTTTGGGAGCAATAGCCTGTAAACTTGACCCTCTAAAAATTTATTTATCAGCATGTATAATTTCAGGACTTGCAATAATAGCATCAAATTTTTCATATAACGTTATTTATCAGTACATTTGTGGTATCATTTTTGGTTTATTTATTGCTAGTTTAGTAAGCCTACGAAGTATGGTACTGGTAAAATTATATGGTATAGACATGTTAACTAATGCTACAGGAATAATGGTAGTGTTTCAAGGCGTAGCAAGTCTAATAAGTACACCTTTGGGTTCCATGGTAAAAATTTACATGGGATTTCAAGGAACTTTTTATTTGGCAGGAGTATTCTTGGTTATGAGCGGTTTGATTTTAATTCCTGTACAATTAATAGTTGACAGAGAAAATACAGCTGCGCTTAGACGAGCTCAAGGGTCCCCCCTGTAAGCATGTCGGCCTAAAGTACCTAAGTGTTGCAAAAGACTTAATTTATAAAAGCTTATTCCAGTAATTTTTATACTTTCAATAAATATGAATATCCTCTTGCTTTTTAATTTTTCTTACGGCGAGTTTCCCGATTGCTCTTTCATTTGTGTGCATCGACCTGAGGCATCGACCATGCATCGACCTACGTTCGATTGTCCTATTTATGGTTACCGGGTTACCTGAAATAGGTATGTTTCAAATTTTGACAGGCAGGGCAGCCACCAACATTGCAAAAAGATATAGATAGGGTTGTGGAGTGGAGTAAATACAATAAATTATTTTTTAATTTATCCAAATTAGTGTAATGAGCTAAAGCCACGCACGCGCTCCACTGCGGCATCAGTACGAGGGGGACGCCGAAGTTAAGGCCGCGGATGGTGTACGTACGGGACCTGGGTGTAGAAATGGTGGTCGAGTTGAATTTTCGTAAGCATATTACTGACATATATGCAAAAGATCATACAGGAATCTTGGTTTTATTCTGAGACAATGTAAGGATTTCAGCAGTATAGCAGCAATTAAAACCTTGTATAAAGTGTTAGTGCGGAGCCACCTCGAAACAAATGCTATCATAATGGAGTCCCCATGAGGCAAAATATAGCCTCATGGTGGAAAAAATCCAAAATAAATTCACTCGATTTTTATATAATAAACAGTATGGGGTTTATCCTTACTATCCACTGATGTACCCAAGTTTGTTCGTATTAGGCATGGTTGGGTACACCAGGCCGGCGGTGAGGAGAGACCTTGCACTTGTTACATATGTGGTCCGAGTATTCCGGGG
Source organism: Acronicta leporina (assembly GCA_947256265.1). Taxonomy (NCBI): domain Eukaryota; kingdom Metazoa; phylum Arthropoda; class Insecta; order Lepidoptera; family Noctuidae; genus Acronicta; species Acronicta leporina. The sequence goes on along the minus strand of OX366522.1, from coordinate 10,588,563 downwards.
TTTGGTGCACCACCCGGAGGCAGGCCCGTATTTCCCCTTAGGCCCACAAGGCCCTGGCCTAGGGGCCCAGCCAGCCTAGGGGCCCCAGTTCTAATGGCGGAACCTGCTACTTAATTTGCCGGTTATGCCAAGGAGTTCGCATATGTACAGGCAGTTTTATGTCCTCACATAATTAATTGTAAAATGTTGTATAATCTTCTTAATAAAAGGTAGGGAGATTCCTACTAAATTTTAACTTGAGATATTGGCCTTGTATGATTACGCATACGTGGATGGTGGACGTCGCGAATTATTTTGCATTTAAAAACGTAGATTCATATTCGGTTTCGTGTAATCAATTTAGCATCATGAAACGTGGAGTATACAGTGCCGATTTTAGCACCACCTGGGCGAGATTTTGATCGGCGCCAAACCCATACGAAAAAAGGCAAAAAATATACATTATATATAATCATAGATGTTCACATCAACAAAATGTAGGGATATTTTAATTCAAAAAATTAACTAAGACTTAGGGCCACTTGCACCAACTTCTTAAATGTGTTTAAATGTATTTAAACACAAAATTTGAATGAAAAATTGTGTTTAAACATGATTTAAACACATTTAAGAAGTTGGTGCATGTGGCCCTTAGTGTAAAAATTTTCTTCAAAAGTTTAAGGGATTCTTTTATTCTTCCTAATTTTACTAAATTATAAATATTTAAAAACAAATGATGGTGCCAAAATTCTGGAAAGGCTACAAAAATCAGATTGTGTGTTATTGCTTTTCTGTTGTTTATTTGAAAGAAAAGGTTGTAAACGTGAACTTTTTTTAAAATTAACTGATTACGTAGCACGCGTAGGTACCATGTCGTTATTTAACTTTATTATTTAAAACATGATATCCAGGTTGTGATCACGTTATTGGGCTTCAGGAGATGTAATAGAACTGCATACGTACAGGCAGAAATCATGATACTTCTCCAAGACCTATCACGATTTCTGCCTGTACGGTCGAAGCACATCGGTAGAATTGGTGAGGCTTGAGCGCCTTCCTTCGGGAACTCGTGCGTTCTGGTCTCTTGTCAAAGTTCTCGAAGAAAATTTCTGTACCTAAGCCATCCTTTTCATCTCTACACATGGGAAATGGTCGTCGCTCAAATCCCTGAAACTACAGACCGATAGCCATAACCTCCCTTTTCTCGAAGATAATGGAGTCCATTATCAACTGCCAGCTCCTTCGGTTCTTAGATGATCTGCTTCGTAACCAGCAGTACGACTTTCGTAAGGGTCGATCAGCTGTTGATCTTCTATATGGTATACCTGACACATCGTTAGGCTTAGGCGATCGAAACTAAGGGGGAAGCCTTGGCGTTCAGTTTGGACATAGCGAAGGCCTTTGATCGAGTATGGTACAAAACGCTTCTTTCGAAGCTTTCTTCCTATAGGCTTCCCGAGAAACTCTGCAAATAAGTCACAAGCTTTCTTGCAGAAGCATGAAGGTTGTCGTCGACAACCTTCATGCTTCTGCTATATTGATTGCTCGGATTCTATACTTGTGAAATGCTGGTGTCCTTCAAGACTGTGTGCTATCGCTACTTTCTTCCTCCTCTATATCGTCGACTGCCAAGATATTTCAAACCGACTAGACCCATTGGCGATGCGAAGAGATTTGGCCTCGCCATGTATGTTCTATCGCCTATAGGAACGATCCCTGCTGCCTCTATCTGCCATCGTTCTACGCAACAGCAGGTTCATTCCCATAATCTAGATGGTTGGCAGTCTACAACTGTGCGTTCCTCTAGTAACTTTCTACCACGCACAACAAAACTGTGGAATGAACTGACGCCAGCAATATTTCCGGACAAATGACCTTTCAAACCTTCAAGAAAAGAGCGTACTCTCCTTAAAAAGGCCGGCAACGCACTTGTGACTCTTCTGGTGTTGCAGCCGTCCATGGGCGGCGGTAATCGCTTACCATCAGGCAATCCGTCTGCTTGATTTCCCCTATCCCATAAAAAAGACGTCATTCTCTCTATTGCATCGTTTTCTCTAATTGCTTAATAGAAAGAACGGAACTTGTGCAAAGCCTGCTGGAGGATGACCAGCTGCCAGTAACCGACCAAGCAGTGCAACAAAGGTCACATGAAGTCGGCCTTCATTGAAGAAAGCCCTTAAGTCTTTTAGCTCTTCGACGTGGCAAATGCGATATACGGGATACGGGAACATTTAATGTGGTCTGATCAACAAAGGGCATTTGTGTCCATAGTGAGTCTCGTTTCGGATTTCGTACTGAGTCACGGGAAATACGTGGTAAACACCTGACAGGGTCTGCCGTCTCCGACACCCACAGGAAGTCCATTTGTATCTAGGTGGAAGAGATAATGCAGAAAAATACCACAAAAAAAATCCAATTCGGTTTATAATGGCCGAATAATCGCGTAAAATACAAAAAAAATAGAGATGAATTGAGAACCTCCACTTTTTTGCAGCCGGATGAAAATGGAGGAGTACTTTAGTTTGATTTTTCCGATTTTTCGCGTTATCATCTCAAAAGAGTCTGAGATGATAACGCGAAAAATCGGAAAAATCATACTAAAGTACGTTTCACTAAAGATTCTCTACTCTATGTTGAATATGGTACTGATTGGTATAATATAATGTGGTTCGAATAGTCTGTTTGTCCACCTGGCCTAGGGATAAATCTCAGAGTAATGGATAGATTCTACTATTGAACTACGATTGAACCTAATAGTAATAATGACTCAAAATGAATGGTCGTCCAATGTGGTACTAAATTAACGACATTAGGACTAACTGATTTTGAAGGCAAAACTAAAATAGAAGACTTGAAGCTGTCTTGAGTGAGGCCCTGTCTGTCGATTGTCTTGATTACAAGCTAAAAATTATTGTAAATAGTGCCTTATTGTCTTTGGTCTTCAGTTAGATTTTTTAACTTGCAACATTTTGAGTTCATGTTCGAGCGCATTTTGTTCTGCGACCGGCCGCCATACTCAAACAAAAAGATTGAGATGAAAAGATAAATTTTTATTTAAATTGGCGTTGTTGAAAGTGTTTAATTTACTAAATGAGTTCTAAATCAGATGTAAATAGGAGAGTGCTCGCCATTCAGGCGAAAAAGAAACGGCATAAACTTGGTAAAAAGAAAAATCGCGAGGAGGACCACGGGGCTGGTGTACAAGGAAACGGTCTGCGCAACCAGAATCAGAATCGTTTAGAACCTACACACAGCTCTTCCAATGAAACGATCGAGGAGGATGAAGACGAACAATACGCGAGCGACGACGAGGAACAGGAGGACAGCGCCGACTATTGCAAGGGTGGTTACCATCCTGTCAAAATTGGAGACTTATTCCTGAATCGGTACCACGTCACTAGAAAACTGGGATGGGGTCATTTTTCAACTGTGTGGTTGTGTTGGGATCTCGTTGACAAACGATTTGTCGCGTTGAAAGTCGTAAAATCGGCGCCTCATTTCACGGAGACGGCCTTAGATGAAATAAAAATACTGAAAGCAGTCAGAGACAGCGATCCAGCGGATCCCAAGAGGAATAAGACCGTGCAGCTGCTTAATGACTTTAAAATAACTGGTGTTAATGGAACCCATGTATGCATGGTGTTTGAAGTTCTGGGTCACCACCTACTGAAGTTGATACTCAAGTCTAATTATAGAGGGATACCCCGAGAAAATGTTAAAACAATCATACGTCAAGTGTTGGAGGGCTTGGATTACCTCCATACTAAATGTAAGATAATTCATACTGATATTAAACCTGAAAATGTGTTGGTTTGTGTTGATGAATCTTACATCCGCAAACTTGCAGCTGAAGCTACTGAGTTACATTCCCTAGGCTTGAGACTGCCACACTCCTTGATTAGTACTGCACCTAAAGAATTTCAAGAACAGGTAGTCACTGCTAAAATGAGTAGAAATAAAAAGAAAAAATTAAAGAAGAAAGCTAAGCGTCAGTCAATGTTACTTAAAAAGCAAATGGAACAAATTGAAGAAATTGAAGAACAGAAAAAAGTTGTCAATAACAGTGAGTCAGCTCCTATGTCACAAGACAATGATGATTCACCTCCAACACCTGAAGAGGCAAGTGTGATCGAGACAACACACTCAGAGAATGAAACTAATATAAATGGTTGTAATGATTTAGAAAGAGCTGATGAAGAAGCATTTGATACCGATGCTGATGCAGTACAGGTAAGAACTAAGCAATATGGCTGTGGAGATGATGCAGGTACCCCCATGTCTGAAGGGGAAATGACTGATACTCCACCTTCTTTTAATTCCCAGTCCACTAAAGGTAAATCTCTTGATAAAAAATTTGATCCTGCTTTTGATGTCTGTGACTTAGAAGTAAAGATTGCAGATCTAGGAAATGCTTGTTGGGTCCACCGGCACTTCACTGAGGATATACAAACAAGGCAGTACAGGTCTCTAGAAGTATTACTGAGTGCTGGCTATGGGACTTCTGCAGACATATGGAGCACTGCATGCATGGCTTTTGAGTTAGCCACTGGAGACTATTTATTTGAGCCTCATTCTGGTGATGGCTACAGCCGAGATGAAGATCACCTTGCTCATATTATAGAGCTGCTTGGTGATATTCCAAAACGAATTGCAGCTTCTGGAAAATATTCAAAAGTATTCTTCAATAAAAAGGGTGAGTTGAGGAACATAACTGGTTTAAAACCTTGGGGCTTGGTATCTGTGCTTACTGAGAAATATGACTGGAGTCTGAAAGATGCAGAAGAATTTGCTGATTTCTTAAAGCCCATGCTTGACTTTGATCCTAACCGGCGTGCTACTGCATATGAGTGCCTTCAGCACCCATGGTTGAAACTGGTAGAACCTGAACAAAACGAGTCTGACAAATAATATTATATTGCTCTCTGAAATGAATGATCATACATTCATGAAATCAGTAGTGTCAACATACAAAGTATTTCAGTCTTATACAATTTTAATAAAAAGTTTATTTATGGATTTCTTTGTGAATAATTTACTTTGTAATTAGATTGTTTTGTTAGCAATCCTGAATAGTTCGAAAATAGAAATTGTGTATGACTAATATTGGATACAAGTTCTTGAACCACCACACATGTCGTGAAGGAAAAGGCAGCAAAGTATATAATACATCCGCTGCTCAGGACCCAGTTATTATTTGGATGTAATGTATAGTAATTGGCATTTCATTAGACATCTTAAATTACCCAAACTGTACAGATAACTTTAGGAAAAATTGTGATGTATGACATGTAGACAATATAGGTTTTGTCAAATTAATCTTTTAGGAATTTAGTTGACATAATGACATAGCTCTGCACTTAATACAACATCCTAGAAGGTGAGGAACCTAATATAACGAAGTCATGCATGCATGTAGTAGCCATTCAGGAAGTAGTATGTTCACATAGTTTAAGTTTGTGTTTTATCACTATCACAATAAAAATCTCATTATGTAAACTTAGGAATAAGACAGTATTTGTAATGCCACACCTCCGAGACTGCCTTTTTATATTTCGACGAGTCTTCAAAATTTAACAATGGCTGGAAGCAAGCTATTCGGTGACGGTACAAGCAGTGTCCTCTAAACCAGCTAATAGTAAGAATTATTTAACATAGATCCCAATTTACATGACCATAATTTGTATTAATTATATCTGCAAATTTACATGAATAAAATGTCCAAACGAGCTTGTTACTATGTTTATTTTTTGTTTTTAATTTATATAAAACTTCTTTATTACTAAACCTTATGCATACTATTACTTGCTCTTGTAACCTAGAATAAATTGATGTGCATATGCCTTCCATCGAAGGTGCAGCCGGAAATGTTATTGTAAAGATTACTAGCTACTCCCACCGAGCGCATTGTGTCTAGCTAGGTTAAGCATTGTGACGCCTCACACCGGAGTGAAATATACACGTTACGGTAATGCTCTCGAATATAGGTCTAAATATATGTGTAACTATATAAAGTAGTGTTGGAATAGACAATGTTCATGCATTCCTATAAACACCGCAGGATACAACTACCTACAACATACATGTCGTTGAATTATGTGTGTATACTGTGTATATCTCTCAGATACATGTGGTAATGTAGGTATGTAGGTAAGATAACTAAACTAACCTAACATATCCTATGACTACTAACGACGATGGCCATGACTATGACAATTTTGGTCTTAAGTATACGGTATCAATTATCCGTTTGGATAATATGGGTGTAGGTACTACCTAGGTATTATTCTTAAATTTTTTTTTATGAAATTGTATGTAAAATAATCAGTAGGTAGGTAAGATAAGTAGGTACCTATTTTATATGAAATTATAGGTACCTTCCTATTATCTGTTAGTTACGAAGTTTTCAAAAATCTATGACAACAATCCTCATCTTGTCATACAATTCTGATTAAGGTAGGTATAGGTACCTCCTAATCGCAGTAGTTATTTTAATATCAAACTTGGTGAGGTCTCACTGGCTGGAGTAGTATCTTTCGGCCCCCTCGTCACTACCTTTGGAGGCATAGGTACTTACAATTTTTAAACAATTAACTATTATCTCTACTATCAATCAGGGGGTGGACCTACTTAGAAAGAAAGAAAATAAAGAAAACTTTTTATTCTGACTTCGTACATACACAAAATAATATACAAATTAAAAAATAACTGCGTAAATCTGCACGAGATTATAATAGGCTCATAGCTCAGCATAATGCTGCGACATTTATAATGCCGCACCGCTGGTTTTCAGAATGGACAGTTTTTTGTGATGCCACGGGCAGCTACGACGACAACTGAACGAACCACTACATAACTGTAGACTTATAGCAGTCTACAGGTATGTAGGTATTTCAATAATTTTCTATTATATAGGAAGGTGCTACATACAAAAACTACGTATATTCTAAGTATGTAAGTATAGCAAACTAAGGTATCAAGAAAAAATACCCATAATGACCTGTAGGTAATCAAGCATTATGAGTCGTGTGTAGTGTAGCATTATAGTGGGTAATTAAAAAGTTCGCCTGTATGTTTAGGTCCCATGTAATTGGGGGCGAGCCTATTGCCATTAACCGGGCACAAATTCCAAATTCCGAGTTGCTACTGGTAATTTCATAGAAAAACCCAATAACACTGCTCGACCTAGGAATCGAACCCAGGATCTCTAGCGTTGCAATCGCGTTCAGGACCACTAGACGACTAGACTAATGAGGCAGTTATCCATACATGAACAAAAAATGGCTTTAGTTACATACAGTGCCACAAACTTATCTAACTCGGTGGTCGTAATTGCAACTATTGTTGCCATTTCGATGTTTCTGTTTGTACATGCATTGTAATGAAGGGTACACACTAGGCATTTTGCTGATAATATAACATTCTTGTACATAACACGGTCTATATCGGTATCGTGGGGATAGATACGTATCTTTTGCTTGTGGGGTTACGATGCCTCCATCACACTCACACGCTTTCTTACGTTACAAGAAAATATACGCAACATTATAATTTTAACAAAATATAATACTTGTTACAACACTACTAAAACATATACCACCGGTAAAAACTATTATGTACTTAACACAACTGGTCTTTTAAAACTTAACACATACAAAAAATATTGAGTTTATATAATAATATCTATACTAATATTATATAGAGGAAAGATTTGTATGTAAGTATGTTTGTAACGAATTAGCTAAAAATTATGAATACATTGAGATCTAGATTTAATGAGAATTTATTTGGGAGTAACAACGTAACAAGTAACTTATATCTGAATAAAAAAAAAAATGTAATTTCTACTTTATTTATTTTTAATTTTGGAAATTATAGGTCTTCATGGCTTCATGGCATGGTCTTCTCATGGTCTTCTAGGCTAGGCCATCATGACAGAAAATCGCAATCTGTTGTCTTGGCACCACTTGGTTTTAAATCGTTTGAGAGAGACGAGAGAAGACGAGCACTAAATCAGTGTATATTATTATATCTTGTTTTTAATTTACTTGATTCTATTATTTTTTATCCGAAAATATTACTATTTGTACTACTATTCCTTTATCATCGTAAGGCTCTGTTTCCTACTGCTGGCACTTTCTCGCCTTTATAAGACAAGTATTTTTATTAGAGCTGATCTCAATTTAGTTGTTTTTCTCAGGCTCGCACAACAGTCCCGTAAATGATAAATATTAAAAAAGTAAATCCTGTTGATGCCTGTGAATAGCGATTCTGAGCGATTCTTTCCCTAGAAGCCTAATCTACGCCTGCGAGCCTGCGAGGCGTACGCCGTACACGGTACACGCCATGTACACGCATTCGAATATCGTTTGTCTCTCTCTTTGTAACCACAGACTATTAAGAGATACTAGTATTTTGTAACGGTTCAAGCTAGCGCGTCGTGCTCTTCTGTTACCTCAGCTCAGTCACAGACTACTAAGAGATACTAGTATACCTCAGTGCCTCAGTGGCCGACGGGAGTGGACGGGAGCTAGAGGACGGTGCGGTCCCCGTATCGTTAAGGTAAGTCCCGCCATTTTTGATTTATCGAAGTGTTGCACGCCTGCGAGACGTATGTTTAGGCTATAAGTAACTTTTAAGAATGAGTGATTTTACTTTTGTTTGTTTTTCGTATATTTTATATGTTTTTTTGGCGTTGTTTCAGGTATAAATATGTCACGGTCTAATACATTAGACGAAGACGATATTTTTGCAATTTTGAACGAGGAAGACAATCCTTCTCAGGAAGATTCAGATTCCGACGTTGAGGATGACCAGATTATCGACGACGTTCAAAGCGAGGACGAAAATAATGAAGTGTCTGATTACGTTTCGTCTTTACAGAATAAATAATTAGCGTAAAAAATGATATTCTAAAAAAAAATGTTTTAGTTGATTTTGAAGAAGTTAATTTTTTTGTTCCAATTTATGCATAAGTATTGTTTTTTTGTTGTAATAAATAACTGTGATTATAGTTACAATTAATAACAGTGCTGTTTTATTTTTAGTTTATATTCCAAATTTAAATTTCTGCTTAAAAATAAATATAATAATTAACTTATACCTAAAATAGGGGCTTTTATTATGTGCGTCTCTGTGTACGTCCGAAATAGATAAGGCTTCTAGGGTATCGATACTTTTGTTACTATACTGGTATCGAGTAAAGTATCGTTAGGGTATAGCTCTAGATTATAACGTTCTTGGTAACACTAACATACCGTATGCATCCGTTACGTTAGTAGTCTGGGAACAAAGAGTACCTATAATAATATAGTTGTCTGGGAACCTCTGTGAACATAACAATTTATTAATAATCTATTTATCATGCAAGCCTCAGCAAAATTCAAAGATACAAGCCAAGCATGCTTACAATGCATACTAAGTCGCAGTTGGATTGTAGGTATAATTGTTTTACTTATTAGAGCTGTAAAACTGAATCCTTATTGTAATATTAATATATATTTACTACCTAAACAATAGCCTTGCAATTTGCCTTTAGTCTCCTTTAGCACCAAAGACAAAGTTTGATGAGGATGACATGGTCAATCTTACTTCAATGATCCTGACCTATATAAAACTAGCTTCTGCCCGCGACGTCGTCCGCGTAGCGTGATGATATATATAGCCTATAGCATTCCTCAATAAATGGGCTATCTAACACTGAAAGAATTTTTCAAATCGGACCAGTAGTTCCTGAGATTAGCGCGTTCAAGAAAACAAACAAACAAACTCTTCAGCTTTATATTATTACTAGCTTCCGCCCGCGACTTCGTCCGCGTGGAATAGTTACTTAGTCTTAGCGTGATGATATATAGCCTATAGCCTTCCTCCCTAAATGGGCTATCTAACACTGAAAGAATTTTTCAAATCCGACCAGTAGTTCCTGAGATTAGCGCGTTCAACTAAGCAAACAAATTCTTCAGCTTTATATATTAAGTATAGATTATACAATAAGATATCGCCTACCCACGGTAAAAGAATAAGCTTAAAATAGGTACTAAAAAATCAGAAACAATACCCTAAAGAAAATTAACTCGCTGAGCTAACTGGGCTCACCGCCCTTCCCCCTCATGACTGCCTTGCACATCATAAATGCGCGCGCGGTACTTCATCATTATTTTACTGCGATGTTATTTTAAAACTGCGATATCTCCTAAGATATTCATTGAAATCCAATGATGTAAAGGGCACTTTTGTTTTAAATTAAATACTTCTGATGAATAACGTATTTATTTGGATAAGGATTAATATCATGTTTATAAAAACACCTTCGCAAATAATGCATAAAATGTTAGCATAAAAAAGGTTATAGTGAGCCAACCTTAAAAGATAGACATATGCTGTCGCGGACTTTTTTTTAGAACTTTTAAAGAGGAACAATTCTGTTTTATATGATTTTTGCGAAACTTTAACCGTTTACGCAGCGCACGCATCGGAAGCTCTCAAAAGGAAAAAAAAACCCCGATTTCGAAACATTTTTCATTGGTGCTCCGCTCCTATTGGTCTTAGCGTGATGATATATAGCCTATAGCCTTCCTCGATAAATGAGCTATCTATCACTGAAAGAATTTTTCAAATCGAACCAGTAGTTCCTGAGATTAGCGCGTTCAAGCAAACAAACAAACAAACAAACAAACTCTTCAGCTTTATATATTAGTATAGATATATTACTATAGCAAAAAAAAAGACGCAGATGAGAAAGTTTGGGATGCACACGCAGGATTCAGAAAGGGAATGGGATGTACGGACCAGGTCTTCTCTTTACGATGCATAGCCGAAAAATGTTTGGCGAAAAACCAAAAGGTCTTTGTGTAGGTACATAAATAGGTAGGTACCTACAGGTACTTACTTATTGGCGTAAGTTAACCTACCCACCGTCACCGCACCAAGTTAAATATCTAAGAAGAGACGGTTGATTTGGTTGATGGTAGCTAGGTAGGTACTGTAGAGACTACTCCAAGAAGGAGTTAATATTAAGGGTTGACTGGCAGGTATCTGATTAAAGAACAAACATTCAAATAATTAATATGAAGAAGAATGGGTAGCAAATGACGTCCAGAAAAAATATTGTCATTCCTTTATTGATTTTCTTCTAACAGTTCTATTATCTCTTGAGCATTTTTTCATTAAATCCCCCTATAATTACTCGGTACCTCCACAGTACCTACCTATTCTAACAAAAGTTTGCTGCTAGCTGCCAGAGCGGTCAGAAAATTGGTAGTTTGGCGATGTTATGGGTATCACAACGCATGCGCAGCAAGCCAGCAATGGCGGCCGACCTTCCCGCGTCCTTACCGATACCGCCAGTCGACGGCTCACGCCGCGCGGCCACACATGTAAACACCGGGTGACGATATTAAACCGATTTACTTTCTCTTTCGTCCAAGTGATCGTGAACCTATTCCGTCACGACTATAATATAGACTGAAGGTGAAGTGATATGGTGATGTGTACTCGGTTTTACCTTATAGTGACATTATAAGGGCACCGGCGTGAAAATCAGGTTTGTATTTAATAATATTGGGTGAAGAATGTGAATCATACTGAATGTACGTATATAGTTGCATCAAGATTCAATTCAATCGTTTCCTGAGATCATTCTGTATTATTTCCTTTCGTGAACCCTCACGAAACTTAAACTTACCTATTCAGTCTATTTTTTGAAATCTACAGTAGGTGGGTAGTCAGATATTCGTGGCCATGTCCTGAAAATCTTTGTATAGGTCATGTAAACAAAAAGAATGCCTACCCGTATTTTAATAATTATTCCCGTGCATCAATTAAGTACCTACCTAAATACTAAATACTATAAGATAAACGACCAATATTTAGTACATTCAGTAGCATTTCCAAATTTGCCCCGTTTTTCAATTCTTTATGAAGCAACTGAATGCAATCGTGTTTAAACAATTGAGCTTAATGGATTGCAGAAAATTTCATAGAAAAAACCCAATAACACTGCTCGACCTGGGATTCCAATCCAGGAACTCACGCACGGGACTACTAGTCTAATGAGGCAGTTGAATTGATGATTAAGAAATGAACATGTACCTACCCATCTATTACAGAAGTACCTAGGTAATATTATTACAATATTTACATCTTACTACTTACTTTCCTACACTTCTTTTTGCAAAGTGAACCACTTACTGGGGCAGTACAATCATCATCTAGTATAGTAGGTAGGAACAGTACCTAATATCTCCGTCAATCAGTGAGCCAATAATAAAATGACTTCGACTTATTGAAGATGAAACAACAGAGTTCAAGTAGGGTCCGAACTCGGACCATAAATTGCAATAAAAGGGACGGGGTTGGTACAAGCTTGGTCAATGGACTCCTCGCGCCGGTCGACCACCAATTTAAATAGAAATAAATTAAAATTGCACTGTGGCATCTTTTAAATGCAAAGACGTGACAAAAGTACAGTTTGGTAATGTCTCAACTCCTAGCCAATGGGATTGGGATCGGTATAGTGAAGTTAAGATAAAATAATTGTTTGTTCAATTTAAAAAAACAGCGCTTGTTGCAGATCGATAATAGAAACCAATACGTGCCTATTTGAAAAAGAAAAATAGCACATTTTGGTAAACTCTCGAAACATTATGTTAAATTGATGGAAATATATTTCTGTACAAACAAAATCTAAATGATTGCAAGTTTCACCGATGAACTTCATATTTTATATACTTACCTATGTTCTTGCCTCCAAAGAAACAATAAATTATTTATTCTAAGATTACTTAAAAAAAGGGTGACAATTGAAACGTCCTTATCATAGAATAAGGACTTATGTATTAAGTCTATTTACCATACATACACCTTTATTTGACATTGTAGTAATCCTGAATTCTGAAGAAGGCTTCATGTAAAAAACAGCGCTGCAGTAATTTGTAGCTTATATGTTGAGTTAAGGCCTTTTGAACACACAATCCTACACCAAAAATACCATATAAACATAATATTTGACTATTGTGGTATATACTATTGTATTGTTACTTAGGTTTTTGTCTTTTGTTAATTGTGTGCTTTCAATAAATGTATTTCTTTATTTCCTTAATTAACGATCAATCAATAGCTTGTTATTCGATATAATAATTTTTAGCTGGGCTAAACCCACTGCTGTTTCTAGATCCCGTAACCCATGATCCATGACGAGGTACATTGGTAGTAGATCCGCATTTATACAAACTTCCAATTCAAATAGAAAGGTTTCACGTTCAATTTTATACTTTACGACGCGCATTGTAATAAAAACAATATAAAATTTAGCACTCCTGAGAAGAAAGAAAAAAAAATTTGTGAGTGCATCCAGTCTATGCGCGAGTATATGAGACTGTTGACCTGTCTAGCCAGGGTTAAGAGAATTACTTGTTCTATCATTTTATCTGAATGTCGTCGTCAAACTCTCTACGTGTTTCTTGTTATCGAAGTTTATGTTCCCATAAATATGAAACTGGGGACCGTTAGTAAAGTAAAATATTTGATCGTCTGCATAATTGACAAATATGCAGGCTTTTTGGTTTGTTGTACGTGGGACTCTCAGAAAGTTTTGAGAAACTAAAAAACTAACTTCTATGAAAAAAATAATAGGTCTTTACCTATGAAATTGCCGTTCTGCAGTACTGGCCATTTCAAATCAAAATAATTTTAGTTTGGCTAAGAATTCTAATTTCAAATTAATTTTATTTTAAAAACATGGAATTCTTTTTCCAAAAGTAGTCACTTGTTTATTGATTAGTGTTACATTTTCATCGCATTTCAATCTTTTTCGTCATCATGGATACGTTAAAATTTCGAGTAATTATGGAATATGAGTACCGTCGTGGCAGCAACGCGGCACAAGCGGCACGCAACATCAACGACGTTTACGGAGCTAACTCTACAAACCAACGCACCACCTGTTATTGGTTTGCTCGCTTCCGTTCTGGGAATTTCGACCTGAAAAATGAACCTCGCGGTCGTCTGAAGACTTTGGTCGACAATGACGAATTAAAGGCGATTGTGGAAGCTAATGATACACAATCGACGGCTGAATTAGCAGCAGCTTTCGACGTTAGCGTCAAAACAATATTGGTCCATTTGCGTCAAATTGGCAAGGTAAAAAAGCTTGACAAATGGGTGCCCCACGAACTCAATGATCGCCAGCGCGAAGTACGCGTCAAAACGTGCCTTGCACTGCTCAACAGACACACAAATGAAGGAATTTTGAACCGCATTGTTACCTGCGATGAAAAATGGATTCTGTTTGATAACCGCAAGCGCTCAGCAAGTTGGTTGGATCCTGGTTCAGCACCTAAACAATGCCCTAAACGAAAACTTACCCCTAGAAAAGTAATGGTCACTGTTTGGTGGTCTAAAATGATGAATCACACCGGCGTGATTCATCACAGCTTCTTACCAAACGGGGTGAGCATTACTGCAGATGTGTACTGTGAAGAACTGAACACAATGATGGAGAAGCTGGCACATCTCCAACCAGCATTGGTCAATCGCTCGTCTCCGCTGCTCCTGCACGATAACGCGCGACCTCACACTGCACAGCAGACGGTCTCCAAGTTGCAAGAACTGGGGTTGGAAGTTCTCCGTCATCCGCCCTACTCACCAGACTTTGAGCCTACAGACTACTACTTTTTCGAGAGTTTGGATAACTTCTTGGCGGGAAAAAATTCAATACCCGAGAGGCAGTACAAAATGCCTGTGAAGAATTTGTTGCCTCCCGTCCAGCTGATTTCTTTAAGAAGGGCATCAATAAATTTGGCAAAGATGCATTGATTGCATGGGTGATTACTTCGATTAATACAAATAAAAAATACATGAAAAAATTTAATAAAAATATTAGGTAAAGTACCTATGAAATTACCGTTTTGTTTGAAAAAATTTAAATATATTAAATTTTTTCAAACAAAACGGTAATTTCATAGGTACTTTACCTAATATTTTTATTAAATTTTTTCAAAGAACTATACAAAGTTTCATGCGTCTGAACCAATTTTCAAACCATTTTTTCCAGTCCTCCGCAGACACCTCTTCCACGGCCTTCTCAAACGCTGCTAGCGCGTCTTCCGGCGATGAAAACTGTATCCCTTTGAGTTGATTTTTAATTTTAGGGAATAAAAAGAAGTCACACGCAGCCAAATCAGGACTGTAACGAGGGTGTCCCAAGACTCTGACCGGTGTGGAGTCCAGGAAGTCCCTCGTTTTGATCGCAGTGCGCGGGCGCGTTGTCTTGGTGAAGAAGGACCCCGCGTAGCCCGGTGTTCGGTCGCTTGTTGCTCATTGCAGAAAAAACTTCTGGCAGGCATTTTGTGCTATACCATTCGGCGTTGATGCTGCTTTGGTCTAGAAGTGGAATTGAAATTAGGTACCCCATCAGAGTTAAGAAACTAGCGATCAAAATTTTTCCTGCGCTCCTCGATCGCTTCACTTTCGTAGGCGTTGGTTCATTTTGAAACAGCCAAACTGTCGACTGACGCTTTGTTTCGTGATCGTATTGATAAATCCAGGATTCGTCACCTGTCACAATGTCGTAAACGCGCCGTGACGAGCCTGCATCAAATTTTTGTATCATATCACGGCACCAATCCACACGGGCCTGCTTCTGAGCTTCGGTGAGGTTGTGCAGTCCCCAGTGGGAAACTATCCTCCTTACGCGAAGGTGCTCGTGCAAAATCTTGTGAACACTTCCTGAACCAATTAGCAGAGTATGCTGAATCTCTTCGTACGTAATTCGTCTGTTATCTTGAATTAATTTTTTTACTGCCAATACACTTTCTTCGGTGACAGCCGTCGTAGGACGACCACTCCTTTGTTCATCCCCAAAGTAAGACGACCGCGTTTGAACTCGCTATACCAGCGGTAGATGGTTGCTTTTGAAGGTCCTTCATCCATAAAAGCAATTTGAAGTCGATCAAATGACTCATCAGGTTTTAAGCCACGTGTGAAATCATAAAAAATCATTGCACGAAAATGTTCTCGATGCAGATCCATTTTTTTATGAGACAAGAAATTTTGAATTGGGTCTCAAAAAAATGCAGAGGGAAATTTGAAAATAGAACAGTGGTATTTTTACTTTTAAATAATCGAAGTTTTCAAAATCATTACAAGTGGCTAATGTCTTATACATAAAAACTTTTGTCGCAAAACTTTCTGAGTTGCCTGATATAGTAAAATTAAGTGAAGGATCTATCAACTTTTTTTTTTAATTTTAACTATATGGAATGAAGGGAATTGCCAACAATAAAGTATGGATTTGTCAACTATACTAAAAGTCATACGCTACCGTTCCAGCTGTTTATAAAATTTTACCAACATCCGTCGCTTTTGAGTAGCTTTAACCAACTAGTAGTTAAATCTAACCATGTGTATAGCTAATCCCGGGCAATAATGAAAAAGAATGTAATTATTTTTTACTTTTATCCATCGATTATCAGTATCATCTGCGTGGTAAGGTAGGTACCGTAATACCTAAATAATAATAAAGTCGGAGAACGAGTGTAACAAGTATAAGTACATAAACAAGTAGCTTGAAGGTTTCGGGTTTCGGGTTTCCAAATTACAAATTCTTGATTGAATTACTGATTGGGCAATCCCAATCAGTGCCTATGCAAATCAGCCGGATGTATTCGAACATCTCGATTTCTATTACCTTTTTAGTTCAATTGTTACTTGACGGTATGCGGAGTAATTGTTATTTACGACGGTTATCGACAGATTCAATTAAAGTTGAGTCCGCTCAAGTGCATAGCCATTTGGTTTATATGCTATTCAAAATGCCTGGAGCTGCTTTCCAATACAAATCTTATCTACGCGCTGTTTCTTCGATTCGGTCCCGGCCGGCTCATAAAACAATATGGATTTATTTATAGAAACTAGGGACATACTCCTTCAGTAAGGACTACGTAAGGAGTGCGTGGTTATAAGTATTTCTGGTAATAAGTATAGAGAAATGCTAAATGATCACGTAGTTATTCTGGACTGGACTTCGTTTTACAAAATATTATAGTGCAGTTTCTCATCATTATTCTCCGAGTTGGGGTCGGCTTCCAATCTAATCAGATGCGCCTGAATGTCCGTATTTTACACGAAGCGACAACACGAGCAGACTTCCGCAACAATTTATAAGCAATTTTGAAATTTTAAGAGGGATAGACCGTTAGTCATCTACTTTGTCTACCACTAACGATTGTCCTATTACAATCGTCTTTATTGGTTACAGTTAATGTTCTTACTTTTTGAGTGTTGAACCATCATCACATGAGAATCAGAGAGCTTATAAATGAGTGTTTTCTAAGATATAAGGTCTTACTAATTCTATAATTGTTAACCTATTAGACACTTCCTTCCTACCGTCTCCCTTCTACCATCAGGTGCTGGCACTGCTCGTTTGCCTACTTACCAAAAAATCCAACCTTCAAAAAGTTTTGAAACAATAAGTTTGTACGAATAAGTTGCAGTATAGGTAATTGTAACAGATGCTGAGGGCTCCAATTCCTGAGTCGGCCGCACAGCACTGACGCAGGTTCAATTACACGCGTATAAATCACATCAAGTAACATCCAGTGGCTTCTTCTACTTGTATTGATGCACAACGGGAGGTTATAAGTTCTATAAAATCTTCGGTACTTTCTTCTTGGCCTGGTTTTGTAAAATTGTACCTTGTATTTTAGTATTTACTCCTAAACTTCTTGGGTGATATAACTTATAATCTAAGATTATAATAAAAATACAGTTAGTTTGGAAACTTATTTATATTTAAAGCCTTATGTACTAATTCATCTAACGTTACTGATGTTTTACTTGTTGTAAAGTCTCTTCCTCCTTAGCCTCCTGTAAGGTTAGGTTGTTTGCTGTTTGCAGTTCTCAATGCTGTAAAAAAGAAACTGAAAACATTAATTTTTGTGTGATGTGTCAAATCGCTAACCATTTTATAAATAAAAATATTGTTTCTCACAAAAGCTGTGTAACGTTGTGTGTACGTTTTGCATAATATCATATTTAGTTGTTCATGGTGGTCGATAGATGGCGTTACGTGTTGCATTAGTTGCGTTTCTATGGACATCAAGGGTAGAATGGGATTGAAATTTGAAAGCACGGAATACTTAACGCTTTTTATATATTATTAATTCGTCTTAGTTTTTCAGAATTCAATGTATTTTATGCTTCATAATTAATGATTAGGTAACTTTTAAACACGAATATTTTGGCAATATCAATTTGATTAATGGGTTTATAATTACAATGATGCTCACAGGGTTGAAGACCATAATCTTACAACTTTAGTTTTTGTTTTTGTTGTAGCCGCATTTAAAATAGACGACCTTCACAACTATTTCGCTGACAGAATGCGAGTTCAAAAGATACATTTGAATTAAATTGTTGACATTTTAAAAATACACTGAGAGTCCAGACAAAACCATACGTATTTCGTTATTGGCCCGATTCCAAAAAAGTCCATATTTTTGCATTCTCGTGCGTTAGCTGTTCCTTTAGTTTAATTTTGTCCCAACACGCCGAATCATCAGCGTGTGGTTTTTTAGTGTTTAATAAAGTTGGTAGTCTAAATACTAATACATATTAATAAACATGTAATTTTATTATATTTTCTATGCACATAATAAGATTTTTTAGACGGCTCTGTTGTCTGAAATTATGTAATTAACTCTTTGATATTGTTGTCTTAGGTTAATAATACAATTAAACGCAGTATGTGGACATACTGCTTTTAATTGTATTATCTAGATGTTGTTAGATATTTCCAGATTCTTTCTACTGTCTGTTGGTCAGTCTTATCGTATTAAATTATCGAGAGCTTTGATTAAGTACGTTTTATTTTATTTATTTACGGTTTGACGACCTCTGTGGTTTAGTGGTTCGAGTAGGTACCGGACTGCTGACTATGAGGTCGTGGGTTCGATTCCCACAGAACACAAAAATTTATGTGATGAATATAAGTGTTCGTGTTCGTCTGGGTGTTTCTTATGTATTATAAGTATGTATTTACAAAAAAAAACGTATATATATGTATTATATCCATTGTCTAGTACCCATAGTACAAGCTCTGCTTAGTTTGGTGCTGTGTAAAAATGTCACAGAATATTTATTTATTTTCTTTCGGTTTCATTACAAAAGTTAACCAATGTCCTTCCTCAAGATGCAATCTATCTCCTTAGAGTCCGGTGGACGCTAAATTGCAATACAAAAACGTCATATCAAAATACATCGTAATCCAATCATAAGTTAATTAAAATTGTGTTACTGTTCGGATTCTGATACCATTCCTCTACGTTCCATCCCTATATTTGTTACTCTATCACGCTTAAAATTGCTGAAAGGATTTGGATTACATCAGGATACTTTTTATCCAGGGTCGATCCGATTCTGAAGTCTCGCAGACGAACTCAATGGCAGAAGTCTTTTACATAGTTAGAAAATTCTTATCAAGAGGACTCCACACAATGACACTAGTTTGGATTTCTCTATATCTTATAGAGTTTCTTATATCGTACTTATTTCTTTTGAATCTGGAGCACAGCACGTCCGCCCTATGTGTACGTCGGGATATTAGGAAGTGCGTACCTTGGCAGCAGGCGGCAGCACGGCCTGCCAAGTATGTCGCCTGATCGCTACATCAGCTGTGTCTAACTGGTGCGAGTGTACAAAGGACCACTGATGTTCGTTATATAAGTCTTATGATAATAACATTTGCCTCGTTAGACTAGTGGTCCCAAGTGCGACTGCTACGCTTATAGGTCCTGGGTTCAATTCCCAGGCAGAGTAAAGTTTTTCTATGAAATTCTCAGTAGCAGCTCGGAGTTTGGAATTAGTGCCCGGTTAATGGCAATAGGCTCGCTCCCTATTATATGGGACCTAAACATACCGGCGAACTGTGGGTGTACCTTAGTACACCTTTGCCTAACCCATCGGGGAATACAGGCGTGATGGTATGTTATGTTATGATAGTAAAATTTCCTCTATTATAGAGAGAGGCTTGTGGATAAGTAATAACTACGCTGAAGCTGTCCCTGCCGAGGTTAGTCCGTGGATAGACACGTTTGAAGTGGCTGAGCGATTGGCTTTTACTCTACATGCTGAGGGTTCAATCAACGCAGATAACAAATGTTTTTAAGTCTTACAGGTGTTTGTTCTGGGTCTGCGTGTTTGACACACGCACCTCACCCGATATAGGAGAAAATCCTAGTGAGGGAAAACGTTTGAATAAAAAAAAAAATTGATAACAAAAAGAAACCCTTCCTTTTCTTACGAACAGCTATAACAACCGTTAATTCAATTCAATATACTTATTAATATGCTTGAAATATGGTATTTTACAAGATTTTATAATAATACAATTGTTCTACATATATCGCCTACTTAGGTAATTCAGCATTCAAATTAAGGATTTGTATATGAGTAAATACTAGTTTTTTCAATTTTGCATACATACACACCTATATATACATAGGTACATATAGTATAGTATATATACATAGGTAGTAAAATAATGTTAGTACAGAATTTCCTTATTATCTACTACACTGTTAAAAATCTTCAAAGCAATCGGCGAAAAAGTTCTTGAGAAGCATATACATTATAAATTATTTACTCACGAAGATACAAAACATAATGATATTCAGAAGCCTAACACGATTGACAACCAGTCTACCTTAGGATATCGGATAAAGTGTTCACGCTCAAACTACTTAATAAATTTCGATAAAATTTGGCGTGGAGATAGATTGCATTTTGAGGAAGGACTTAGGACACCGTTTAGCTCAACAATCCTACAAGATTGATAGATGCAGCTAGTAGAACAATATAAGAAACAAATGGAGTTATTATTAGATAACCAATGTAGGTATGTACCTATAAATTAATCTTAATTAAATGAAACTTACATAGGTACGTTATTTATTATTTTCTACTATAAGGCCCACTTGCACCAACTTCTTAAATGTATTTAAATTGTATTTAAACACGAAATTTCTGTGAAAAATTGTGTTTAAATGCAGTTTAAATATATTTAAGAAGTTGGTGCAAGTGGCCCTTAGTCTGTTTTCAAATTATTGTGACTTATGAGGTCATTATCTCTAGATACTATTACGAAATGGTTATGTAAATAGCTGCATGAGTACATATCTAACATGTTATTTACTCGGGATAGTTCAATAATAGTATCAATCAATATCTTGCGTGGAATATTACCAGATATTGTCACTGCGTACATTTATTAACCTTAGATTCTAAGTTTATTTTGACGATTCTAATTAATTATTATCAATTAAATAGACGGAATTTCAAGTAAAAATAAACATTTCTATGGATCCCATTGGCATCGCACAATATAACATATTTCATGTTATTCTGTTTCATTTGTCATAGTAACTAGTAATAACACATAGATACTGGCTCCGTTATCCAATAAAAATAATCCTATACAAAATCAAACTGATATTATAAATGCGAAAGTTAGGTAGGTACTCTTGTCCGTCTGTTTTTTTTTTGACGTTTTAACGTCTAAACGGCTGAAGAAATTTATAAAACTTTGGTATAGAGATAGATTGTGCCTTTTAGTCCTTTGGAATGCATGTGACTATATCATTAAACGTTCAATAAACTTAGAGGCGGCATTGCTTTGGGTTCTTTCATTTGAGTTAGTTAACATTTCCAGTATATTTTTTATTGGTCTACTATCAGCGAGGCGGGCTAGTATAATTATTTAAAACCTCGCCTATTCTATAATAAAACAATCCAGTAAAACTAGGTAAGCAGTAAGCATTTATTTGTTGAAATCTCAACATATCAACGTCAACGTCATATCAACTTCGTTAAACACCACACTGTGGGGCGGTTCACTAAGAAAATAAATAGAATAAGTGGGCCCTTGAGATAATTTACTTGCGGCATCACTACTAACAAAGCTCGGGTTGGTAAAGAAACAGTGAACAGTGTTGAATTAACTATCTATATATAAGAATATAGACATATATGGCACAATAGATATCAGATAAGGCTGTTTAACACAACTCTTTACTCAGAAAAAATAATTTAGGGGAACCGTAGGTAACCTCGTTGGGGACCTACATATCACATATAAAAAATAATTATCTACCAGTAATGAACTGTGGGTGGTGTATCAGCAATACACCTCTGCTCATCGGAGAATAAATGCGTGATGGTAAGTGCATATGTTCTTTTTTCTACGTTAAATAACTGTCTCATTAGCCTGGCGATCCTAAACGCGACTGCTAAGCTGCTAAGACATCCTGGGTTCAATTCCCAGGTCGAGCATTGTGTGTGTTAAGTGTTCACAGGGGCACCTTTTGGTACGCTGCTGGGTGCTCGGTTGTTTTTTTCCCCGATGGACGCAAAAAAACCATTGAAGGTATTAGCTATCTGTTTAGGTTCGGTCATTAGGTTGAGTTTTTCTATGAAATTCTCAGTAGCAGCTCAGTTTGGGAGTTCTACCCGGTTAATGGAAATAAGCTCGCCCCTATTACATGGGACTCAAACATACCGGCGAACTGTGGGTGTAGGTACATTAGTACGCCTCTGCCTATCCCTTCGGGGAATACAGGCGTGATGGTAATAATATGTTATGTTATGTTTAAGTAATGGGAATAAGGAGGAATTTTCCAGCTTCCGATTTTAGAATTTAACGACCGTAACTACTTACTTTTGTAACTTATCTTTTGTAATGTATCTTCATTGTATTGAATATAAGTAATTAATTTACTTAATGGAAGTTTTTTCAATGGAAAATAACGAAAGAAACTCCTCATTTTAAAGATTAATCAGTCTGCTAATTGTAGTTGCTAGGTCAACTACAACATAAGAAAATAAATTACTATAATTTTCGATTGATATGAAAATGAATTAATTATACCTACAGATTAAATAAAGTCGTTACAAGTTGTCAATAAATAGATGTCATTCCGTTAATTTACAAATGCTATTGCCGGATTTATTGACTTTTTGGTACGAGTGAAACCGGGGGCAACGGCTAGTAAATTTGACAATAGTCAATTGATCTCCTTGTTCAGCTGCGTTTACTGGCTTAGTATCTAGGTAGTCGTTTCGCAAGAACTTGGTTTGCACGAATCGTGCAAAAGGACACTTTTCGAAATTTATTAAATTATTAGGTGGCGTTTCGCATGAAGCGCTTTTAGATAATAATAATATTCAATCGTTGTATCAGAAGGGTCGTAGTGTTAAATGACAGTAGAACTGACAGATTTCGTAGACACAACTGTCAAAAATTCTAGTCATTGAACGAATTGACGATTGTGATTCATTAAAATTCCTAGTTCAAAATTAAATGGTAGGTACATTTAATTTTGAACTAGGAATTTTAGTACCTACCTAGTAGACTTTTTGTACCATACAACATCATGACAGTCGTTAGTGGTTGTCAGGCTTCTGATAATGGAAGGCCATATCTTATCATACAAAAAAGCAATACTTAGGCCCACTTGCACCAACTTCTTAAATATGTTTAAATTGCATTAAATCACAATTGGCTATTTGACAGTTGGTACGATAATAAATGAAATATGTTTGATAAGGTAGTTTAAAGGTTAAAAATAATTATACAATACATATTTCGCATGAAAATAAATTTTAAATATTTTTATTTTTGAAAAATAAAATGAGTTTTTTTATCTATGGATTACAAGATGCGAAACGCGGGCGGCCATGATTGAATTTCGTATGACGTCATACCACACAAAACAAAATAATTTTTGATAGCGCCGTGTGTCTTTTTTTAAAATTAACACAGAAATATTTCGATTTGTTCTTGTGAGAGGTTTCAGGCGAAATGGAATCAGGATGTATTAAAGCCGATAGTGCAAATCTGCCTAAAGTAGATTCATTTATGGTCGCAAATTTCTTTTGTAATCCTAACTTTTACTCTGCTGAGTTTCGGAATGTGAAAACTTCATTGTAAGTACCGAAATGAACAAGGTATTGATATATAATTTAAATTAGGTCAAATAGTGAAAATTTTATGAAATGATTTGAAATTACTAAAAGGTTATGTTTATAATTTTAGATCTTCGCGACAGTCTTATGGTGACGACGCTATTGGATATGTCCAGTTAAAGTGGGAGGGAAATTTGTGTATGGTAAAATGCAAAATTCTCGGTATTTACCATTCTAGTAAAAAATCTTTAAACTTTTCATTCAAAATACGCTTATAAAAAGCTTTGTGGTCACTCGTGGTTAGGTTAGCTTTTTGTTTATTGAGTTATGACGTCACAGAACGAAAATGTCACTTGACCGGCTGTTTTCGCGCGAATTTAAAATGAATGGATATAAAATATTGCTTTTTCCTAATAAATAACTTATTTTCGAAAAGAAAACAATTTTAATAGGTATAAAATAAGCCTACGTAAATAATATAACATATTTCCGAAAACTGTCAAATAGCCAATTGTTCATAGTAAATTGGTGTTTAAATGCAATTTAAACGTTTAGTATGATTTCTTGTATAACCCACTCTGGGTTATCTGGTATAACACACAGTAATTATAGAGGAAACAGATACAATCAAATTCTTAGGACTATGGATTGTCAAAAATATGTCACGGAAAATGCAAATTGATACGGTGTGTAAAAAACTTAATAAATTTTCCTACGCTTTATATAGACTATCTAAGATTGTAAATCAAGCAGCAGTACTAAATTAACCACCTATAATGCCTACGTAACGTCGACGTTTAGATATGGACTAATTTATTGGGGGAATGCTACAGTCAGGGAACTCGCTTTCAGGGCGCAAAAGAAATGTCTTAGAGCTGTTTGTGACATACGAGCCCCCGATAGCTGTATGGCATATTTTAAAACCCTTACATCTATGAGGTCGCTTCATACGTAAAAACCAATAAGGTCAAGTTTGGTAACCTGTACTCCAGTCGACAATGTACTGACAAAATAACAAATACCTATCAAAAACAGCCCTACTTTCTAAAAGTTTCTTCGGAATGTCTTCACGAATTTATAATAGATAAGCTTCCCAAAGAAATAAGAGAAAACGGAAACAAAAAATAAATAAATGAATTCTTGGTAAATAATAGAACATACATGAATTTTTATCCGACAGATTCTTGATGAGTTAGTGCCAAATCGCTTAATTATGTTTTGATGCAATAGGTATAAGTATAATATCTGTATTTGAATTAAAATTTCTAGGTATATAATCACATGTTCAAACTGTTGTATGCCTACATGGTGATGCAAAATCACACCAATATAATTCAATAACCCTGTAACCACTGTCTCACAATAAAGATCTTCGAGTTTGACTGGGTTACGAATTAGACGTATTGAACTGATTAATTAGTCTAATGACAAAATAGACTACACAATTGCATTGAATAGACAATACGAGACAGTGTCAGGTGTCAGGGGAGGCATGCGGTCAACCGCACTTCTCAGGTACGATTCTCTACCGACGCAACTTCATTACAATTAGGTACTATTTTTTTATTGCAGCTTCTTATAATTCAATTGTTCTCCGAAATAACTTTTGTTTTCTTGAATACAATTATGGATTTTGTATTCTTTGTTCTGTGATCTGTCTGTTTGTCAAGACTTTTCTGAGGAACGCATGGAGGTATCAAGCTGAAATTAATTTCAAATACTCAGGTCAACTGACCCTTGGAGTTGTGAAAAAATCAAAATTCTAAGCCAACACAATCATAAGATACAACCCTCGCCCTACAGATACTCCCCTGTGAGCGTCGAAAATTTTTAGCTGTTATGCAAAAAAATTTCGAATCAAAACCTACATCCCGTGAACTCAGAATCTTGAAATTTGGTACGAAGCAACGTCTTATAGCACAGATAAAGGGAAAATTGCGAAATAATTAAAATATTTTGTCTTAAATTTATGCTCCTCCAGCGTTCCACAATGTAATGCTATGGATTTCAATTAGCAATAAAAATACCATAACTTTACCTACCTACCTATCGATATTATCAATGCTTATCAATATATTTTCAGACTAAAGATAGGTATTATTCTTCGTTTGCGTTGCTACTTAACATGACATACATAAAGTCTAGGTAAAATGTCCGTTTTCACACCTCTCTGGCAAGTCTGTCTTCGGTCGGATGCAACTTGCTAATATTTGCGTAGACGCAGACACACTGTTTGTCCCTGTTCGTGGTCAACGGATTGTTTTAGGGATTAGCACGGTATTCAACTGCTTTTCAAATATCGTAAAATTTATGGTAAACGAGAACATATTTACTTGAAGAATTTTGCTTGATACCTATGCCAATAAGAATACCTGAATGTAGATCTGTATGTTCGAGATATTATTTTATCATTACATCATCATTATTAGAATGACACATATTAGTTATCAAATTGACTCAATCAAGGTGACCTTAAGAGGTTGTAGACATACAACGTATTTATGCCATGTTTTATACTGAAGCTTGACATACCATTTAGTGAATTGTTTCATCATCATTATCAGTCCAAAGAGGTCCGTTGCTGAACAAAGGCCTCCCCATACACTTCCACAAGGGTTAGTTATATCACCGACCTCTTTTGCGTCCGCGCCTCGTCTAGGGTTGCCAGGTCACCAAACTTAATAGCCGGACAGACCAGCCAGTTTGTCCGGACATTTGGGTAGAAAGTCCGGACACCCTACATTATTGAGGATTTTGTGTCGGCGCGGGCGGCGGGCGCCTACGGGAGCGACCGACAGTCGACTCGCTCGGCCACGCTCGTTTGTGAAATGGAAAAAGCCTAACAAAAGCCGGACAAGCCGGACACCGTTTATTTTGGCCGGACACGCCATCACAAGCCTACCTATGTTTGGCTTTATCCGGACGCCTGGCAACGCTAGCCACGTCGATATAATTTGAGTCAGAAGAAGCGCCCACGTGCCACCGGCCACACCTACAATTGCGCCATTTTTATCTGAGTTGCACCCTATCTGTTTTGCGTCTTACATATCCCGACTCTTCGATGAACTTGTATCAAATCAAGTAAATACTCTGCTGGATATAGGTTTTTCATATCTTGTTTTTGGTATGAAAATGTTATTAATTACCACATATTTTATGATTGCGTTCAATATTTGTTTAATTTTATCCTTTTATCACTACACTAGCGGCCCGCCCGGCTTGGCACGGGTTGAGCGATCCCTAACTTTTTTCAAAATATTGTATAGCCCACAGAACTGTTCCGTGGTTATAG
The DNA here is from genome assembly GCA_947256265.1 of Acronicta leporina. Classification (NCBI taxonomy): domain Eukaryota; kingdom Metazoa; phylum Arthropoda; class Insecta; order Lepidoptera; family Noctuidae; genus Acronicta; species Acronicta leporina. The sequence continues at coordinate 10,561,334 of OX366522.1, read as the reverse complement.
CCTATGTTAATCTGGAATAATGTACTTAATCAAATGATGAAAGGATTTTTCAAATCAGCCCAGTAGTTTTTGAGTTTTTTCCATAGAGGAAAGTAATATATCCATACCATCACGCCTGTATTCCCCGAAGGGTTAGGCAGAGGCGTTTTTAATATTGTACACCCACAGTTCGCCGGTATGTTTTAGGTCCCATGTAATAGGGGGCGAGCCTATTGCCATTAACCGGGCACAAATTCCTAACTCCGAGCTGCTACTGAGAATTTCATAGAAAAACCCAATAACACTTTGCCCGACCTGGGAATCGAACCCAAGACCTCTAGCGTAGCGGTCGCACTTGAAACCACTAGACTAACGAGGCAGTTAATATATCGGTTAGTTTATACGTTATATGCAAACATACATACAAATCTTTCCTCTTTACAATATTAGTATAGATTAAAAATTAATTTATCATATAATTAGTGTATCTTACGTTTATTTTTATGTGATTTTCTTATTGAACGTACATATTTCGTAAAATATTCTAGGTACGCTGGTATTGGTCTAGTGGTCGTGCGGCTGCTAACCGTGAGGTGCAGGATTCGATTTCCAGTCCACAATATTATTGAGATTTTCTGTTACGCTGTTTTCAATGGCAGCGTGGAAATTATATTTGTGCCTTGAAAATGGTAGATAGTAGGCCCGCTCCTATTACACGGGATTACCAGGATGTACTATCTATACACTTCTGCCTTCCTATTTGGGGATACAGAAGCGTTTTGTGTGTGTTATTTTAGCTGTAAATTATAATTATCCGTGGTCACGTACGACTGGCTATTATGTCTGGATGTAACTTTGTTGCAGCATTATTATAACACGTTACACAAATTGGAACAGTTTCAGATAGAAGTATTGTTAGGTAAAGTCCTAAGATATTTACTATCCTAAGGTTAATTGTCGTTTGTACTTCTCAAATCAACAAGGTCTGTTTTTGCTTGCTTCTACTGTGGTTGTACAAGTGTGTCAGCCTTAGGACTGGGAGTTGTTATTCAAACTAATATCGTAATTTCTTGGCCCACTATACTATACTATGGGTGAATGCACTTTATGAATAATCACGCGAGCGTACTTGTGTACATACCTACCTTAACCCCGAGACGCAAACGTGATCTGATTCATATAAAGGATGTATTTTTAACTGTTAGATTTCGAGTATTCTGTGACGTCAAACGGGAGACGTTCCAGCCTGCATCGTGTGCATTTTATTATCCATCAATATATATTGGTGTCAGTCAATTTTAGATGCATGTAAAAATCGTGTGCCAAATTTACGCGCATGCGTGGTGCCGCCCGCCCGTGCCCGCGCCCGCGCCGCCGCCCTGCATCGTGCGACCTACTAATTATAGATAAATGTGACATTGTTTTATTTGCCACAGTCAGGCGTAATCGCGCTAGTACTTTTCCATGCGAAAATCATTAACCCCAGAGCGATATCTGGAGAGTGCACGATCGCTCGTGTATCATAGCGCGCCTTATTAAAATAAAATGTAACCTGGTTCCTTTTTGAATTGTTCGATGTTTTACTTACAGGTCGAGGTAGGTAATAATACTATGTTTCTTTTATAAGTCGTGACAAAATGTAAACGTTAGGATATTATTAATGAGCATTAGTAATTGGCGGGGTAGGGTGCGGCAGCGCGGCCCGCGGAGGGCTTGTTTCCTTCCCTAGATCCTCGAGTTCTGCGCGCGCGCAGTCAGACTGCATCCTGCCGCGCGCCGTACTCCCGCGCACCACGAGCACAAGAGCTATCGGTCGTGCACTCTCACATACCGATACTACTGATAAACAGTGTTGTATTTATTTAATTTGAGCAGTAAAGATATTGTGATGACGATTGATGTGCATGTGTGAGTGTGTCATGAGATGGATTTACGGGTGAGTGTTGACGTTTTATACCTACCTACTGTTTATGTTTTTGTTGTTTTTTTTTGTATTGATTGACAACCAAAACTGATAAGAACTCATTTTTTATACACAATGGATGTATTACAAACAATAACTATAATATCAGGGGAAAATATAACTGAATACACATTTACACACGCAAATAACATTGAGCCGTTGCGAAAACCGCAGTGACAAATTAGGATAATTTCCTTTTAGAGACAATACCCATATTACCTACGTGTTTAGTTTTGTCACAACATCACATGTGACTAAGTATAACGTAACATTAGGTAGGTAACTACTGCTATAATTGTATATAAATACCCATGTAAAAAGCATCGTTAACACTACTTATGCGTATTTATTTCATAATATTAACTTCACAAACAATAGCTGTTTCGATAAATGCGGCTAATAGCAAACTTTTGTAGCTCTAAGTTAAAAAACTTCGTGGAAGTTCCTATACGCAATGGCACGTTGGGATGGGATGCTGGACTGTTACCGAAGTATACACCCGAATATACCGGACTAAAATAACTTATGTACCTAAGTGTTTTGTGCAAATATATCGGAATGATAAGGAGAATAATTATGAATGACAAACATTTACGACCCTAAGGGCCTGTTTCACCACCACCAGATAAGCTCTATCTACCAGATAAATTCATAATTGGCAAATAATTTGCATGTATATATTATATGTGTCAGATAAGTTATCGGGAACTTATTATAAGGCTATGAAAGAAACCCTTACTGTCCTTACACCGATTTATATTAAAACTAGCTACGCCCGCGGTTTCACTTCCATCTCAGAGAACTTCTTGAGACAAAAGTTAGTCTAGGTCCTTTTCCAAGCCCCAATCCATTTACATATCAAAATTGATCAAAATTGGTTTAGCAGAAACATAATTAACAAACCGACAAATTAATATCTTTAAATAGTTTAAAACAAAGTTGTCCCGTCTGTCTGTACGCTTACATCTTTTAAACTACGCAACGGATTTATATACAGATTTGATCAATAGGTAGGGGAAGGTTTCAAGGTATTTGATATCACTCTACGATAGAAAACGTAGTCGACGGGCGAAAAGCTAGTTTATAAAATTTACCACAGCGCAACCACTTGCGTGCAAATTCAGACACAGTTCAGCATAGTTATTTCGCTAATAACTGAGCCTAAGAAACATAAGTGGGAGTCCAAGAAAAACGGGTCCTGTTCTCGGCATTTAGTTTCAAAGATAAACGCAGTTTAGTAAAGTTGAATGAAAAAAATGCATTTCACAATTTTAACTGATTATTAGTTAATGCTCTACTATCTACAAGTTCATATAATTATATAGTAAATAACTTTATATGATGTTTCTAAGCAGGTAACAGAAATTTTAGTAAAACATTACCAGTGATCACGAAAAGCATTTTCAACTTTGAAAATGCTTTTGGAAAACGAAGTTCTAGTAACAGCTCGTAATGGCAAGAGGCTTGTCACTTATACACACAAAATATGGCGATATGTTATGTATAATGAAATATAATTATATTATAGCTTCATATACTGCCTGACTGCCTCGTTAGTCTAGTGGTCCCAAGTGCGACTGCTACGCTAGAGGTCCTGGGTTCGATTCCCAGGTCGAGCAAAGTGTTATTGAGTTTTTCTATGAAATTCTCAGTAGCAGCTCGGAGTTTGGAATTTGTGCCCGGTTAATGGCAATAGGCTCGCCCCCTATTACATGGGACCTAAACATACCGGCGAACTGTGGGTGTACCTTAGTACACCTCGGTAGGCGTGATGGTATGTTATAGCTTCATATGAATAAGAAGTCAGTTGAAGCATCGTCTTTGCGTTGAATTTTATTGAAATAATTGACTACAGAAATGATAAGGTTTAAAATAAACATACTAATAAATAACTACATTTAACTAGCTGATTACCCACTCATAAACAATTAGGATCCTTCCTATTGGGCATGGACAATCGTATCATTACTATGAGTAACTACATTTACAAGTTAAACTGATAAAATAAACCTCCTTATTTAAAAATAAATCTTGTTTGTTATTACACACACACACACACACACACAGACAGTTGTGAGCCTGTCTCCCACAAAGGGGTAGTCAAAAAGTACAGACCGTCATTTGCTTAACGATTCTTGCATACTTCTTTTGCTTCTTCCTCATTCAAACATCTTCTCATACACTTTTATATTATTCGCTCTTGTTGTCTCCTCCGTGCCTGTGTTTACAAAAACAAATGTCACATTCACAAACATTCTACTAAACTCTACAAAATTGCAATAGCAGTTCATGTTGTTTTTTTATAATGACATTAAAAATATAGACTTCTTCCCACTTAAACATTAACCTTTAATGTTCACACAAGCTGTTATCGCAATAGTGTACCAGTGAAGACTGTAACATCATTTATTTTATTTATAAGAGTGTCCATGCAGTTTCTTGCCGGATTCTTCTCCATAGGATCAATCAACCTTTTGGAACCGTGCAACTAGAACCATAAACGCTTGTAAAAGCTTCTTTGAAATAAAAACATTTGAACTTGAACTTGTTTTGGAGTTGTGCCCTGTAAATGGCAAATTGTGGGTAGTATAGCAGTACATCTCAAATATCCTTAGGAAAAATAGAGGCGTGATGTTATGCTATGATTAATATAATTAATAATTAATATAATAAATTCCAAATATAATTAATATAATAAATTCCAAATAATATAATTAATATAATTCATCGAACCGCTTATGATCATTATGTTATGAATAAATTAGGTAGCTTCCTATGTAACATCTTTATTTGGAATGCGGAATGCCACATTAGTTAAAATCGCACTTGCCTTCTCCCGTTTTATATTCACGATTTGCCACAACCGTGGTAGGGTGTGGTCCGGTACAAATATCGGACCAGATCTACAGTTACCAATGCAGTCCCTATCTACGTAGATAACTACAACATTTACATACGTATAAATAAAAATAAGTGATCTAAAAACTAGGTACCTAGGTTTGAAAAGATCAATACTTAGTCAACAAGTTCAAATTGATTCTGATAAGCAAATTAGGTAGGTATAACTTTTTTTATTGGCGAAAGTATTTGTTTATGTCGAGATAAAGTAAGAACAGCGCATTAAAATTGCAATTTTCATAGCTGTTATCAAAGAACGGGGCATTAAACTGATGCCAATAACTCTTGTTTTGCAAATTTAAATCAGGAGAATATAAATAGTGAGAGGGAGAGAAAAAATACCCATACTATTTTTAAAAAAGCTAGCTCCTGGTTTTTGTTTAGAAGTACAATCGATAGTACCTAGTTAATAATTACAGTTACCTAGACCGTAAAATGCACCTTAGCGTTGTATTTGAGGAATGCTCGATGATGATCCTTTTACAGGAACCCATCAACCATTTACTGTGCCACTGCTGGTCATGGATCTGCTCTCAAACTCTCTGGCCTAGTGCGGGACGGCAGACTTTACAGCCCATCGAGAAAATCTCTCACACATGCTGCGGTTTTTTGACGATGTCTTCCTTTCCTTCACCCTTTAACAGAGTGATAATAATACTCATTTTATCACTAAAAGTTAGAGGTGCTTGCCTTGGATTCTAACTGGAGACTTACGACTTGGCAGTTCACTGGTGATATGACTAGACAATCCGCAGCTATTTAAGTTGTAATAATTAGATACTACGATTCGATCCACGTGTTCTCCGCCTGTTCTGTCTTAGAAGTGGAAAAACAAACGAGTAAACGGACAACATTATAATATTAATTAATGTTTTACCGATACTCTTCATGTGCTAAATAACATGTTGTAGTTAAGATGATCTGATGTTATCTGGTTGTCCCACTCATTAGCGACTGGTGCAAACACGACCCCGCTGACCCGACCGCCCGACCCAACCTCAGCGTACAAAACACTGATTTTACCTTATTTCATCCGCGATAACGCCTTGTTATTCTAAGAGAAAGTCCATAATGTCACCAACAATTCCAGATAATTTGGACTGGCTACATCAGCTTAAATATAGGGACCGGGAAATGTAAAGTACAGACAGATACTTAGAACTTGTATCAGTTCAGGATGCATTTTAATCACCCGCATTCCTTTGGAAAATTTCTACAGAACTGCTTGCGTATTCTGACCCTATGCCGTGTCTATATTTTGTAATATGTGTAGGTATGTGTAGTGATGAACATAATGTTCTATTATAAGATAAAATACGAATCTACATAACATCGATAATATCTTTTATTTAAAAATCGTGTACCATATCATAATAAAAACAATGCAATCGATGATTGTGTTAATATCTGTCTCAAGGCCTTATAAAATATGAATACCACATTAAACTAGTTGTTGCATGCAACATTGTTTGTACAATAACCCTACTTGCACCAATAGTAATGAAAAAAAGTGGACGCCTCAGCTGTTCAATCTTATAACATCATAAAATTTTAATAGGCTTATGTGAGTGGATCTCTCGTAATACATCCCATTTAAAGGATCCGGTTACAAGTTTCTGCAAGACATTCCATAAGGGCACATTTTGCAAATATAATTTATATTGATATGTATGTTTATAAAAGTGTTCTTGAGATTATTAGTACCTACCTATATAATGCACTTGTCGCATACACTTATTAGTCTTCGAGTTCCTGCAGAGCGGGTCCTATATAAGGGCAGATTTAAGGAGGCTGCACCTTGGATTCGGAGCACTCGCTATTGCCATAAGCGACCAAATTATCTCAAGTGACATTTACTTCGTGCTTCTAAGAGCTCGGGGAATTGATCGCGCATGCAGATAGGCCTTAATTACGATCTAACATGATAGCATATCGCTATTGACTTCCATGTTTGGAAAATTTTACGGTACCTCATGAACATAATAACACTGTTGAGTTAGGGAAGCGGTGTAGTTTTATAGTTTTCTTTATTTCTTACTAATATTATAATTGCGAATTTCAGATTTCTGACATTCCAAAAATATAAATGTATTCCTGTCTAAACGTAGAAAAGTTTTCAACGGTTCAGATTTGAAAGAAAGCTTTAGTATTCGTAGATATGGCTTTAACTGTCTAACATGTTCTTCACAATCATAACATACTGCAATCAATTAGGTTACTGTAATAAAATCTAGCAGATCTGGTCATACAGTATAGCAATGTAGTAATATCTTCATAGCCACGCGAGTCACTCGTCTCATGCTTAGCCTATTATTTACCTAGGTACTAGAAAAATATTGTTATCTCATTTCGATACTTTTAAACGATCTCAATCACAATAGAAATATCATACATCGCGCCTATATGAAGTTCTAAATAAAGCTATATTTTCACTTCACACTTTACAACAATGTACCTACGAGTATATACAAACGAACAACCCTTTGTTCCATATTTACGACGTAGTTTCCTTATGTATGTTGGTACAGTTAGGTACTTGTCAGTTTTATTAGGTATTGAAATACGCAAGTACACGCATTCACCCATTCATGTATTTTTGTTATTCAGCCAATTCAATTATATGGAAGGGACACACTAGTCTGTAACCACTGTCGAGCCGTAAAGGTCATCTTGTGGTGTGGCTATCGCTATGAATAGGCGATCGGGAACGAGGCGGCTCATTTGACGGATTGGTAGTCCGTATTCTTCAAGACGTGTTACGAGTTTGAATACGACACAGAAACAGGTTAGCTCTACGTGCGTTTTCACAGCCTCATTATCTGGCTATAACTATGGCTGCTAAGGGCTAATCCTGTGTTTCATTCCGCGCAAAGCGTAATTTTTTTATAAATTCTCAGTCGCTATTTGGAGTTTGTGGAAATTTGCTCGCCCCCTTTTACATAGGACTTAAAACCCTCTCCCGGTATCTGCTGAGATACACTTTTTGTCTTTCTGGGTCTGAGTATGTCTGTATGTATAATTTTGTACAATATAGGTTAGTGTTAGTGTTAGGGAAACGGTGCTTTAAAATTCGGCTAATGATCAAAATTGCAATGACTGCAAGAATTTAACAAATCTTGGATGTACGATGGTGTCTCCATTAGTAACAATGTCAATAGATGTTAGTCATTATTTTCAGCTCGTTTGTAGAAAAATGCCAACAAATAAAGCTGTTGAGTGATGTTGAAGAGTTATTTTTGACACGTCTTTCTGCTCTTTGGGCCCGGTTTTTGGCCCGAACTCGTAACTTTAAGAGTTTTATAACCATTACTACATGATGAGTCATAATGGCATAGGTATATATAGGCGAAATAGGAACGTAGTTTTATATGTTTAATTACCTTCTTAACATTCCTTCTATCAACGTGTTATAAATTGTGTACAAACTTGCTAAATGGATGGATTGCTTGAAATAAGATAAAGATTAAACAGTTACATCTAATATAGAGGTAGGTACGGAGAAAACAGTTTTATTATGATCTCAAGTAATTAGAATAAGGCTTGAATATAATCAACAATGCCATCTAACGTGGATAGGCAGCCATCCTTCTGGGTACTCTTGTGGCTGTTAGATATGCAGAGGAATCTGGTAATTTTAGTTAGACAATGTTTTAGTTATATAGATAGGTTTTTACAACTGAGCTGTAACGTTAACTATCAAAAAGTTTGGTACAATTAAAATTTTAAATGAGAAACAAAAACATAATAGTAATCATTAAAATTATTCAAAAGGTGTTTGTAATTTGTAGTATTGCTCGGCTTGCATTAGAAGCTTAGAAGGTAAGTGTGCCGGGGTTATGTCGTGTTTGTCACGGTGCTGCGCCCGCGCCGTCACGTCACGCTGCACTGTGCCGCGTCACAATGCACATCGCGACCAGTTCATCTTTATACTTCGTGGCGCTACTACCCGCAAAGGCTGAATGGAATACATAGTACATTTAAAATTAGTTCCTTATATGAGTGCGGGTCAAGATACCCTGGACACTGGCTGACGGTTCAGGACCCTGCTACGATGTATTATATCAACTAAACTACATATACATATATCTTATTACATCGTTTCGGATATAATGTCCACATAGTAAATCTGAAATTGAAAGTTAGTTTTCAGTAGAATGTTATTATGAAATAGTTTATTTTTTGTCTTCCATCGCGTAATTATGTTATGTAATTATACACTTCATAGGTAATCCTTAAGTCCTTAGAGTTTGGGCTTGATCCACGGTCTGCCTACTGGACTAAGAAATGTTCCCAATTATCTTTCTTTCTTTCTTCTTTCTTTCCCGTAAGCCGTAACACCAGCACCAAGTGGTGAAGCAAACCACTTATGATGGTCTTAGTCGATTTTATCGGATGGTTCCCACCCGCTCAATCACCGCGTTTTCTTCTCTGGGCGGCAGAAATCCACGAGGATTTTGAAAGTCGTAGAGAATTAGCAAAAGGGTCCTAATTATAACACTTATAATGACAATTGTAACGTTATTGTTGTAGCGACATAGTGTAGGCTAATAATAATAACAATAATCTTTTAATAACCTCATTATTTGCTTATTAGTTCAATAGGCAATAACTTCTTGCAATAACAACAATTCACTACAACATAAAGCAGTCTATAACCCCTTTATATTTTCCTGTTCCTTAATGTCTAGATACTCTTACTGAGCTGATAAAAAGCTTTTCTAACTATGATGTAGTTTTATGACTTGTTTTTACGTGGGTATGTTGTACCCATGTTTATACAAATCTTATTATTTATTTGTTCAGCCGTTCAACAAGAACATTTTTTTAGGATCTAATTCTATTTTTCGTCGAATGTCGCTGAAGGTCACGCGCGAAATGCGCACGCGCCGCCCGCCCACGGACAAACAAGTAGAGGTCATTGACTCCGCGCCGATTTTAAACCCTTTATATTGGACAAATTACGGTCGTCATCAATGTACTTTGAGATTTATTGCCTAACGGATTGCACTTATATTCGTTTATTGCCTACTCGTAGGTCGAGCTTTCTTTGACTGGGGTTCCAACTTCCAATTTCGAACATTACACAATACAGTTTCCGATATACATAACAAGTAGGTATTTCTCTTGCCTTTTCGTCCACATACCTAATTATTATCCTACCAATATTATAAACGTGACAGTTTGTAATGTAGGTACAATTGTTTGTTACTCTTTCACGCATAAACTACGCGTATGGATTTTAATGAATCATTGTTATCTATTAATAGATAACAATGATTCATTAAAATCCATACGCGTAGTATTCATACGCGTATGGATTTTAATATCGGAAACTGTATTGTGTAATGTTCGAAATTGGAAGTTGTAGCAATGGAAGAGTATAGCAATAGCATCAGAGTAACACAAGGGCTATAAATAAGATATGACAGACAAAGTCGCGGGCAACTACTAATATTATAATCGTGAAAGTTTGCGAGGTTCTATAGGTCTTTGTTACTCTTTCCCGCCAGAACGGTTGAACGGATCTGGATAAAATTTGGCACAGAGATAGATTATAGTCTGGAATAACACAAAGGCTACTTTTTATCCAGGTCGGACTCAATTCTGAAGTCCACGCAGACGAAGTCGCGGGCAGAAGCTAGTAGCCTATCAAAATCTGGCGAGATGTGCAAAATAAAACATTTATATAATTGTTTTGTAATAAAGTATTAAATAAGATTACATTGCCAAAAGTATTATGTTTTGTGTTTTGAATATCATTTTAGTATATTTTGATTGTTATATTTATAAACAAACCTAGAATAATGCTCTTGTTTTTATAATAATTATAATGAGGAAAGTCAGGACAAAGGTATACCTTCTTATCAAATATTAAGAAGATTATTATGAAATTAAATATCTTCGTCAATACACAATTACAACATTGGCTCCAATGATAAATGATACGAGTAAATAGGTAATACTTATATTTCATTTACTAGCTTATATCTAATTTTGCCCGCCGCTTCGCTTACCTGAAGCTATATTAGGATTAGAAATGGATCCTAAAAACATTATATTATAATATTTATAATATTTTATTATATGTAAATAGATCTTGCCATAGTAATCTCCCTGCACTATGTTTGGTTACCTTTTTGTTGTAAACCTAGAAATCGGTGATCTCGGGGCTCTTTGAAATAAATAAGCTACCATACGTGTCGGGACATTGAAGGTATAGATGACTTAAGTACACACCAATACACATAAAACTATATAAAGCCAGTGTAAGCTGAAGTCGTTTTATAGCCAAAGGCTTATTGTAAAATTGTGTACAACAGGTCAGCTTGAAGCAGCAGATGTGTAGCCGTGTTTACTAGTGTGACTAGAGGCCAATACAACAATAAACAATAGTTGTCCGGCAAACGTCACGCAAACGCAAATAAGTGATGGCTTTAATTCGTTTTCTAATTCTATTCAAGACTTTCTGTTCTAGTCCACATTTTTATCAAGTGTCAACCGATAAAAGACTAAAAATGTGATTCGATTGAAGTAAATTGTAGAATTGACCATGCTGATCACCTCGATTCTTTGATACAGCTGTAACCACCATAAAGCCAGTACGATGGTACAATAAATCTATACAAACGTGAGCTGTTGGAAATAAGGCATATAACACAATTCCGACCATATTGTTTCCGCTAACGGTGCACATTCTTACGGTTTTCGGGATCGTGGGAGGGTTCACAGGGCTCTGCGGGGCATAAATCGTGGACGACATCGTTTACCGATGCCGGCACATACATTACCAGGTCGTGTTCTATAAGTCAACCTGCGAGATCTACGTGCCACGAACGACCGGACACGGCCGGCCTTATCTGTTCGCCCTTAGTCCATTTTTGACGCGGAACCAATTTATGTAAAGAGAGTTTTCTTGCAACAGGCGCTGTATCGGTTGGCATTGATACCATTTGAATTTGTTATTTTGTGTTCTATTTAAATCCACTGACTTGCAAATTGTGCTTGTATAATTTGTCTAGGTTTCATAAATGAAACTTGCTCAAATTATACAAACATTTGCAGTGCAGGGTCGGATTGGTGCAATTTTATAACAAATACCTCAATAATAACGACAACTTTGACGACCTCTGTGGTTTAGTGGTTCGACTACCGGACTGCTGACCATGAGGTTGTGGGTTCGATTCCCAGAGGACACAAAAATTTATGTGATGAATATAAGCGTTCGTGTTCATCTGGGTGTTTCCTAAGTATTATAAGTACTTATATAATAAATTTACAAAAAAAAGAATATAATTATTATATCCATTGTCAGTACCCATAGTATAAGCTCTGCTTAGTTTGGGACTGGTGCTGTGTAAAAATGTCCCAGAATATTTATTATTATTATTTTAACTTACATATTAAATACATTTTTAAATATTTTTATAAAAAAATATTATTATTTATTATTATAAATAAAATAATCCATGCTTCTCTGTTTTCCATCTCCCTGCCTTAGTTCTGTTATCGTAAGAAAGCATTATGTATTATTTATAGCGCAAGAGTAAAGAAACGGTTCTTTATTTATATGATTACCTATATTAAAAGTAATTACAGTAATATGAACGAGTAGGTATAAGGTAACCAGGAATTGAATTCGAATTCGAAGGAAGAATGTTGAATGTGTGCTCTCGACGGCAGCAGCTTGAATATTATCTGCCAGTCTCTCACTATTTCTTTTTACCAAACCTCATGACACTGTCATGTTTTCTGATGGATCTGACAGACGCGAGATGTTCTACTGTCCAAATTTCAATAAATCATACCAAAATCCAATAGAGCAAGTACCTAAATCTTCACTTTTTGCTTCTTTCCTTAAAAACCTCATTCAGATTATTTCTGACCAACCTTTCCAATTTCTCTCTCCTTTAAATAGATTATGTGGTCAATATGGTCTCTAACAGCCGTTCTCAAGTGATGCTATTACCACCTAACGGCATTATTTTTTAATTATATAGATTTACACAAAACAATATTGATATGATTCAATGTATTTACGTGTAGTACTACAAATGTAGTATGCAAATTGTACCAATGATGTTCAATTATATTCTTGCACACTACGCCAAAAGCGTAGGCTTGGCTCGGCGGTATGTTACCAAAAATAAATACTGAATTCCTCTTTGTTATTCAGAGTATAAAAATATTGTATTTAGGTTCTGTTATAAGTTATGTTCGCCCATATGACGTATCATTTTGTTAATAGCTTTTATTTTTAATCAACTTTAAGAAGGAACAGTTTGTTTTCTTGAAATGAGTTGAAGCGCGTAAGAATTGCAGTATCAAATCTTAAAAATCACTATATTTTACTAGGGTAATATTATTTAAGTATAATATATAATAACGTATAGCACCTTTGCGCGTGTTTCAACTTTTGTGCGTGGGAGTTAATTTCTCCTTCCGGATGCAGGGTTTGGCAATCTAACACGCAGTCTTAAAGGGCTGATAACGCATCAGTCACTCTGGTGTTGCAGGTGTCCATTGACAGTGATGGCCATTCTTCTCGTTTGCCGACATGAACTATAAAAATAAACCTACTATTGGATAATAAGATGTTCCTAAAGGACAAAGGTTACAATAAAAACAAGAATTATAGGTAGGGACACAGATAGATACCGGCTGTAAAATATACCTCTCGAGATAAGTTAATTAACCGTCAAGGTACCAATTACCAGACACAACAGCAAAACAATTGGTCTGGGCACCGGAGGGTCATGCGACGCTAATGAATCAAGTAGGCAATTATTATAAAAATAATATAATTATTAGAAGTTTACAATATTAAACATAAATACCTAACACAAAAAGGAAGCTTAGTACAAATAAAGAACTGCCTCAATAGCCAAGTGGTCCGGACCGCGACTGCTACGCTAGAGGTCCTGGTTTCGATTCCCAGGTCGAGCAAAGTGTTATTGGGTTTTTCTATGAAATTCCCAGTAGCAGCTCGGAGTTAGGAATTTGTGCCCGGTTAATGGCAATAGGCTCGCCCCCTATTACATGGGACCTAAACATACCGGCGAACTGTGGGTGTACATTAGTACGCCTCTGCCTAACCCTTCGGGGAATACAGGCGTGATGGTATGTTTATGTAGTACAAATAAAAAAGCATCCTTTTTGTGGGCTGATTCGCGGAAAGTCATGGCTCCTGTAAAGTGAAGAAAGTATTCGCGTGATTGTCAAAATCAGTAATTATCATATTACGCTCAATATATTCCATTCTGCCTCCGAAATTCGGAAGTCCAATGAAAATGTACAGTCGCATGATTCGGACTCCGAATCATGCGACTGTACATTTTCATTGGACTTTTATGATGTTCCGTCACATCCTATAGTTCTAGTTTCCTGCATTTACGACTGTACGAAAATATTTAGTGTAGTTATACCTTTTGCTTTGGAAAAAAATCAGTTCAATTCATCCAGTGTCTCTCAAACAGAAAGGAAAATGAACTTTCTCACCTACGAGAAAAATAAAAAACACATACATTTTTAATACAGCTGCTTATTTCACCACCTAAAGAACGAAAAACCTGGTTCTTGCGACAGTAGAGCCTTTATATTTATATTATTTATGGAAATCTATATTTTTTAGTTCTTATGGTCACAAAAAGAACTAGAATTTCTATGCAACGTCATCGACTATATTTATATTGCCACAGCATCTTTAAGTACCTATAAGTACTTACTTCTGTTTAGGCTTCAGAACCTAGAGCGGTATTTTATAATACTTAGTAGTCGGAAATTCCTGAACCTAGTTAGTCTGTACCAGTATGAAAGAGTGTTGGGGTGCATTGCGTGCGCACGCGACCGGTTCCCGCACGCATTCCGCGCAACGGCAACCGCTGAACAGCCTACTTGCTAAGGATAATCATCCACTACAGCGTAACAGCTGAAAATAATAGGTGTTTTTTGGTTAAAATTGACGGCTGCTAAAGCGAGATTTAGAAATAAGTAAAGACAACAACGATCATCACAATAAGTAATAAATAATCTAATTATTCAATTTAACCGTAACCTGATCGCAGCTAATGTTACTTAAGTAAGAATTGGAACAATATAGTTATCACCTATAATGCAAATATGTTATGTAGGCCATGGGTATGTTTCATTAATAGAAAGGCGAAATATCAAAGAAATCCATGCTATCACACCATCACGCCCCTTTTCCCCATTTAGGTCACATGTAATAGGGGAGCAAGTCTATGCTGCTACTGGAACATTTCATAAATAACCTTAAACACTTAGCTCGATCTGGAAATCAAACACAAGAAACCTTAGCGTAGCAGTCACGCTCAGGACCACTTGTCTAATGACTGCTTGATTATGAATAAAGTTAGTACCCCCGTCAAGTTTTAATTTTTAATCAAATTTTACGATACGGAATGACGCATCAGTTGATAAGCACCCTAAATGTAAGAACCTCTTTACTATTCAGAAACAACTACACTATTCCCGGAGACAGTAAAGGAATTCACACTTTAGTAGCATTGTCTTGTAATTTGTTATCTTGATTGGCCGTGTACCTAATTCAGTTCGGTATTTGCATATAATAGTGTCTAGATTAGATATAAGCACTCTTACCTAGTATAAACCTAAGTTTTCTTATTGGACAAAATTTTGTCTTGAGCTGCTCACAGTAAATAGTTCATTCTGTGAAAAAAAGATTACTCATGCAATACTTTAGTAGGTTGATACTGAGGTTGACTGCGCAGCACGCCTAACATGCGCGTCATGAAATATTTTGTCGTTGCTTATCTCGTGCCAAAACTATGCTAAGCTGGAGACAAATGTGACGACAAAATTATGTCGCGGCATGCATGTATACCTACATACAACCCTATGTTTAACTTCCGGAAGGATAAAGAATGAAAGGTAATGTTAAACATAAAGGTAAATTTATGTAGGTAGGAATTATTAAAAAAACTGATTTGAAGTATGGCCTAAAATAAAAAAATAAAACATTCATAAAATTACACTCAATATATTATAACCCAATCGCAGGTGGCTGGAATTCATTAGAGAACTTACGTGAAATGGCTGTAGTAGTTAGAGTTTACGTAGTGCTGATTGGTCCCATCCGTCCCAGGGTGGTTGTGTTCCGTCATAGGCATCGGTATCTATGTATAAAGTATTTTCTGGTATTGTGTACAGTTTAAAATGTAATTCTGCATTTATGACTGATTTAAAATAAGGAGGTTAACAATAAAATTCGTCTGTTTCAGTGTGTTCGCGCAAAACTTTAGTTTATGAACTAACTCAGTCGATTATCTCTTTCTTTAAAGTTGAGTGAGGTATAGTTATATACAGTACCGGCGTTAGGGTAGGGCGCGGTTGGGCGACCGCCCAGGGGCGCCGGACTTTAAGGGGCGCCGTGAAGCGGCGCCCCTTTATATTCCCATCTCTGTAAGTGAAAAAAAAAAACGATGTGTTGGCAACACTAGAATGGAACGCAGTGCTCAATCCGTTAAAACTGGGAATCCCCGACCACAGAGAAACACATTATCTATCTCTTTTTAACATTTTAGTTCAGAAGAGTTGACGTTATTTTTGATGGAGCGGAACACAGCTCATTCTTATTCATTCAATCGGTGCACGCACTTAAAAACAGTTATCGTAATTACATATTTTAAAACAAACAGACGCAGTAATCAGGCGGTCCACGCTAAGTTACGAAGTGCATGTTTTTTACTTTTTGTCGCCGACTACAGAGTGACATAGGTTTTATCCAAAAAGTTGAAATTCAAATAGTGTTTAAGTAGGTATTTGCTTCATGACGGATTATTTCACTAATTAGGTAAGTACAATTTTATTTTAACTATCTTTACTTATTATACTAAAGAGGTAACATTTGTTTGTTTGTTATGTTTGGAGTGGGGTAATCTATTTAAAGTAAATTATCCATACTAATATTATAAATGGAAAAGTGTGTTTGTTTGTTTGTTCGTTTGTCTTCCCTTCACGCCTAAACCACTAAACCGATTGTGATGAAATTTGACATATGTATAGTTGGAACTCATGAGACTGCTATAGGCTACTTTTTAACCGATTGCGATGCGACAAAAAAGGGTTATAGTATAGGTTTAAATAGGGATACCACGCGAGCGTAGCTGCGCGGGCAACAGCTAGTATATTATAAAATATCTCTAGAACTGACTATATAATGTTGATGAAATTTTAACACGGAGATAATAAATGAATGTCGAGGAGGTACGGTCAAGTGTAAAAGTGGATGAAGCCTGTTCATTCGTAAGCCTTTGTGTTAAAGGTGAAAAGTGTCCACCGACTTTTGCATCTGACTGTACATAGAAGTCATTTTTTCGGGAACGAGTGGATGATCGTGATTTTTTTCATACAAATCTAAGCACTATCACGTAACACAAGCTTTTAAATATAACATTTCACAATTATTCCGCTGCCATGACAATATTACCTTACCTAGATTTTTCGATCGTAGTTCACGTGTATGCTAACGCTTTCCTGTGGCCTGACCATGAGTTTGAAAAAACGTTCTCGCTATCGAAAACTATAGCTTTGTCTCTTTCACGTGCACCACAATGACAGGGACAAAGCGATAGTTTTCGATAGCGAGAAGAGAACGTTTTTACAAACTCATGGTAAGGCTACTGAATATAAAGCGTTTTTGGTCGTCCTCCCTCAATAGCGCTATATTTAATTAATTTATAGAAATGATCGGACTTACGCAGATTTAATTTGTTGCAGATTTGATTAGTACAAAATGTCTGAACACGTTGATCCTTTCAAAAGAAAACCATCTGGATCAAAATATAGAAAGCGAAAAGCAGAAAAAGAGAAGGAATTTGAAAAAACAAAAAAGTTTATGAATATAGGCAAATATATCACAACAAAAAATCAAGACCTTAATGTGGCATCTACATCTGAAATACAAGCGAATGCATCGGTAGTGGAGTCTCTGTCTGACAAGTCAGATCAGTTAGCTGTTGAAGAGATTGTGGACGAAGTTTCCCGAAGTGAGGAGACAAGTTGTGTTACAATTACAGATGCTGCTCAGGATGACACTATTGGTGATGTACAACAAATACAAATTCTAGATGACATTAGTTCTCTTGCTCCAAATATATCGGATCCAGCCACTTGGCCACTCACTCGAAATAGCAAAGTTATTGATCATATAATAACTAATGGCCCAGTGCAAACTCACATTGATAATTATCCAAAAAATGATACAGGGCGACATTTCTCAAATTCTCATTTTACAAAAAAACTTGCAAACAATGAAATAATTCAGCGTCGTTGGTTAATATACTCAGTTTCTAAAAATCGAGTTTACTGTTTTTGTTGCCGGCTATTTGATAGCAGCTCAACGTCGAATTTAGCATCTGAAGGATATAACGACTGGAAACACTTATCAGAAATGTTAAAAGTTCATGAAAGTAGCACTTTTCATAAGAAGTTTTACCTCTCATGGATTGAGGCTGAACTAAGATTAAAAACGGGAAAAACAATAGATTGTCAAGAGCAACATTTGATTAGAAAGGAAACTACAAGGTGGAATAATATTTTGTCTAGATTAATGCATATTACACTGTATTTAGCTGAAAACAATATGGCGTTTAGAGGTACTTCCGACAAACTATATACGCCAAATAATGGAAAGTTCTTGGGTTTAGTACAACTACTAGCCAAATTTGATCCAGTTATGGAGGAGCACTTGCGTTTAGCTGTAAAGGGTGATGTTTCTGACCACTACTGCGGAAAAGACATTCAAAATGAATTAATAGTGCCGTGTGGCTGTCATAGCTACAATCTCGTACTATGCGATGCCGCTAAGTCATCTGTAAAATCTGTCACTTTGTTTGGAGTACTTCAGAGGTTGTTTACGTTGTTTTCAGCTTCTGTTCATCGATGGAAAATTCTGACCGATCACTTGGGATTGTACACTATAAAAAAACTCAGTGACACGCGTTGGGAAGCAAGAATAGGCAGTGTTAAAGCAGTCCGTTATCAAATTAGCGCCGTCCATGACGCTTTAATCACTTTGGCTATCGAAACTCAGCAAACTGATGTTCAAGTCTCTCATGAGGCTACTACTCTAGCCGAACAACTAAAAGATTTCGGCTTCATAGTTTCATTGGTTGTCTGGTATGACATACTTTTTCAAATTAATGTCGTTAGTAAATCTCTACAATCAACAGACATGGATCTCGGTAAATGCACAGACATGCTGAAAAAATGCTGCAATTTCTTGGAAGAATATAGAAATACAGGCTTTAAAAGCGCCATTCTAACTGCGAAGGAATTGGCTGAAGAGTTAGAAATAGAACCTGTGTTTAGAGCGACAACAAGAATTCGACGTGTTAAGCGCCAAGCTGGTGAAATTGCCCAAGATGAGCCTATAACTTCTCCAGAAAAAAAATTTGAGGTTGAATTTTTCAACTGTCTTTTGGACACGACGTTAACTTCACTCAACGAAAGATTTGAACAGTTATGTGAGTACTCGGAATCTTGGTCTTTTTTGTACAATTTAAAACAGATTCCAGAAAAACACGACCTTATCAAACTCTGTAGTGATCTTCAATTGAAATTAAATGTAAATTCCAAATCAGATATAGATGGATGTATGTTGTGCGATGAACTCATAAGTCTGAAATCGTTTTTGCCTGATCAGAAAGTGGTTACTCCTGTTTTTGTTTTAAATTTTATTAAAGACCGCAACTTAAAAGAACTATATCCAAATGTTTGGATAGCATTACGAATATTATTAACTATTCCCGTAACGGTTGCTAGTGGAGAGAGGAGTTTTTCTAAGCTTAAGCTAATAAAAACCTATCTGCGATCGACGATATCACAATGTAGATTGACAAACTTGGCAACTTTGTCGATCGAAAATGAAATAGCTGAAAACATCGACTTTGATAACTTAATAAAAGAGTTCGCCGATAAAAAGGCTAGAAAAGTAAAATTTTATTAGTTTTTTTAATAAATGTTTATTTCTTTTCATAAATGGTTATTTCATTATTATCCTTCGCCTTTTTTCGTATGGGTTTGAATTGCAATTAGGGGGCGCCGTAGAAATCTCGCCCAGGGCGCTGTTAGTACTAAAACCGGCACTGGTTATATATATTATTTATGAGCACGTCCAAGTTTATTTAATAAATCAATCCATTAATCAATGTTTATTACTAATATTTTCTCGTTATGTTGTTATTTGATAATCTTCCATACATCACTAATTAAATCTGAAAGTGCTGAGTTAATTAATTATGTTAGGTACACGTTCTAATACCTATCTCTATAGATATTGGGAATAGTTAAAGATTGTTATGGATTCCTGTATGGTAGGGAGATGCAGATGCCTAAAATTACCTACCTACTGCATTGAGTATCAAAATTGTGATAAAACCAATTTATTTTTAATATGACATTAATTACCTATGCAAAGTTGCCCTTGCAACAATAAATAGTATCTATTTATTATCTTTCGGCAGAATATTGAAATTGATAGATTACGGATCAACGCGCCGATTTTATCAATCCACATTGGTGTTCTTAGCATTGTTCAATGCAGCGTATCGCTTGCTTGTACCTAGTCTTGTACTTGCAGATAAAAAATACACGTTCCTGGTACCCGAATCAGAACCCGCAAGCGGTAGAGAGACGGCAGATATGTCGGGTAAGCGGTACTGGCTTCATTTCATGATTATCGCAGTTCACCGGTATAAGTTGGCTTCAGCGGCAGTTACCGCAAGCTCAGGCTCTTTGTCGGCCCCATGACAACTAAATTCATTGGGCACACTATGGGAAACTTGTATCGGCTTTCAGCATAGATTGCAAACCCAGGGCGAACGGCCCACTCGGAATTTATATCGTTGTTGCATTTACGATGAATTCTAATGTTGGCTGTCTTGATAGTGACAACTTAGTGCCCTATTTAGACTATAAATGTTTGTTGTAGGTACATATCCATTTACGCTGAGAACTATTGGGCCCTAAACGCAGTTCCTTAATAATAAACTGATTTTGTTTAGTATCTAAGCAGTACTTATAATATACCGGTCTTGAAGTATGCCAACAAAATTATTGGCGATCTAGTTTCCAAACTGATTTAAATAAAATATTGCAAACAAACCGTTTTATGGCTTGGATGCATTATAAATATGACGCAAATTAATACCAAAATATTTGATCTGCTTCGGTCACAACGAAGAAAATTTAAATTTGCAGAACGATTTTCCTAAATAATGTTGTATGTTGAACAACCATGCAAAAATTCCTGATTCCTGACTTCCAACTATTTTATAACATAACTAGCTTCTGCCCGCGACTTCGTCCGCGTACCGTGATGATATACATATAGCCTATATATAGCCTTCCTCAATAAATGGGCTATCTAACACTGAAATAATTTTTCAAATCGGACCAGTAGTTCCTGAGATTAGCGCGTTCAAGCAAACAAACAAACTCTTCAGCTTTATATATAAGTATATAGATATTTAATTTTAACATAATATCTTTTTTAATTAACCGAATAATGATGGTTTCTGTTACATTACCTACCGAACCTTAACCTTTGTTAATTTAAGCTTTGGTTTGTTTTTTCTTTAATGTAATCAAAAAAATATGTAAATTATAGATAGGTATGTATATATAGGCTTGTAATATTTAAACTCTGTTATAGTTAGTCAATTATATAAAACAGATCATAATAGATCATAAGAGACAATTCAATCACGTCATAAAAAGCGATTGTAAAACTAGTCGAGTTTCTCTTTAAGATTTTTTGTTGATATGCAGGTAGGGCGTTTGAATGGAGTGGATGTGCCCCTTTGACCATTATAAAATTCACATAGACGTGACAAATTGTAAAAATGTGGATTACCTTCTGGTTTTCTACTCCGAGTTACCATTTTTGTATCATAAAAACTTCTATAAGTACAATATAGAAATTCAATTTCGAAACCCATCTACAAAATCAAGATGCAGAAAAGTATGCTCCCCTTGGTACAGAGTATAATTTCTCGTTTCTTATTTATAAAATATAAACGATTTAAAACATATTTAAGTATACTATGTAACCTATCGATTAATATAATTTATTGTATCTACGTAATATATTTTAGATTAGAATAACAAAGATAAATAAAAGACAGGCTATTTCTAATCTAAAATACCTCGAACATAACATAACATACCATCACACCTGTATTCCCCGAAGGGTTAGGCAGAGGCGTACTAATGTACACCCACAGTTCGCCGGTATGTTTAGATCCCATGTAATAGGGGGCGAGCCTATTGCCATTAACCGGGCACAAATTCCAAACTCCGAGCTGCTACTGGGAATTTTATAGAAAAACCCAATAACACTTTGCTCGACCTGGGAATCGAACCCAAGACCTCTAGCGTAGCAGTCGCACTCAGGACCACAAGGCTAATGAGTCAGTTTAAAATACCTCTAAAATATTGTAATCTATGCATTACTTCACTAATATAGGCAAATAGGAACTTGAATCCTCGTGGGTTAAAAATTCAATGAATATTTTTAGTGTTCGACATTCATCATTTGAATAGGAGGTATACTTAGGTACCTTGTTCGTTGCGCCCGCGCAACAGGGGTGTCAGTCAATGTATCATTCATCACTACCGGACTCATGCCGCACCAATGTCACTAAATAAACAATAAGAAAAAAATAACTATAGCATCCGCATCCCTAAGTAAGAACTACTGTCGTTTTTTTTGTTAACAAATCTGCTGCATATGGTCGTGGGAATAGATTTCTGAAATGTACAAAAAATGCAATATTTAACACAAAGTAAAAATCAGAAATGCGAAAGTTTTTCTGTGTGTCCGTCTGTCTCTATGTTTCTTTTCACGTTTAATCCTATTCAGATGAGTTATGGTATAAAGATAGATTGGATTAACTAGTATAAAATAATTGTGTGAAAATGTTCCTAATGCCCGCTCTAATCATAACCGTTTTAAATTGCTTTGTCTAATACATTAAAGAGGTACCCATATTTAGTAAATGGTTATATAATTCTTAATTACAATAACCCAAATAACATTATAAAATCAGGGCAACAAACCGTTTATTGATAACATTTTTGCATACAAGAACAAACTCCTAAAAAAACTGTTACAGTTTGATATCTTATCAATAACATATATATTAAATAACATTAAGAGATAAATCACGATATATCTATGAGCTATCAATAAAGGCCAGTGCATTGCACCCGAAGCTAAAAATACTACATTCAAAGCCTAAATATGGCTCCGTTACGTTAGGAAAGTGTGTCCACACTCCGTACTGACAGGTTTGTAATTGGAAGCCTACCGCATTGGAAAATTAATCTTCAAATATTTCACTCAATGTTGATGCAAGCGGTGAGTACCTTTCCATTATAAAAATAAATAAAATGATTAATTCTCAGAGTAATAATAATGACAATTAAAAAAACTGGCAGCGTAGAGTTTCTTTTAAAACATTACAGTACGTTACGTTTGACGGACTAACTGAATGATCTGTTTCTGCGCCACGGGTCAGAGGTTCGATTTCCGCACGGAACTAATATTAATTTTGATTTGTATATAAGTACCGAATTTATAAATTTGTATTTGTAAACGCAACCACGATACAGGAGAAAATTATAAAGTGCAACGTTACTATGAAAAACAATCTAATTTTAAAGTTGCCTATTATAAAATTTACCTAGTTTTAAGACTAATCGCGTAACTACATGATCATATACGCCGTCATGGTACATGGTACATACACCTTACATTATTAGTCAAGGTGGACTACATATTTAATTTAGATTTATAAATACATAAAGTGTTGTTATTTTTATCGACTTCCGCAGTTAATAGCTATAAACATCAAAGTCAATGTCCTGTAGAGACATTCTCTAACTATCAGTGGGATACAATCAGTATTAGTTCTATCGTCAGGAGCTTGGATTTGTACCCGCTTATTGGCAGGCAGAGGGTGTAGCCCTAGGAATAGGCCGTACTAGGCCTAAGCAGTAGTATACCGGGGCGGTCTGTTGCTGTACATTAGTATGTACAGCAACAGACCGCCCCGGTATATTACATCTTATATAATAGTGGGCGAGTCACCTCTAAACTCGTGCTGCTGAGAATTTTGCGAGTCGTGCTTATTATCACTAGACTAATTAGACAAAGAGGTGGTATCAAAGAGTATAATAATATAGTTGTACAGTGGTATGCTTTCCCCTAACATAGTAGGTAAATAAACAAGGTAATTACTTAACTCAGATTAAATTAGAACCCAGTAATCTTATAAAATATTTCCTATTAATCACGTGTCTGTTATTAATTAAGACACTCATTGGAGTAATACTGATGAATTTGCAGTCACTCAGACAGTCAGAAGGTAAATACTTAATCGATTAGTAATAATTAGTATCATAGTTCATGCTAATTAACTTATTATCTGCCTTATGGTAGTAAGTTGGAAGCTGTTTACTATTTATCTTTCTATTTCAATAGACTTTCTCGCCAATCGTGAGTGAACAAGTCATAAGTGGAAAATATACCAGAAACATTGGTAGGAAATCACCATGACGCGATTATAAATGAGTTGGCATTCTTTTTACCATATGTGTATGCAGTATATTATATACTTTTTATATCTATTTTAATGAATCGCGCTTCAAAATGAGTGAGTACTTAGGAAAATAAAGAAAAATTAATATGCATAATTATTTTATTAAGTTGTATGACGATGAGTAGTATGACCCTGACGAAAAAGAGGGTTGTTTTAAGTTTATGAAGTGTAATTGATTGGGTCAAAGCTTTTAAGTCTGTGATAGGTTTAACTGATTGAAATTAACTCGGTTAAGTTTTACGACATGTTGTTGGTAATTGTTTGATTGCATAATGTTGTCGTGTTTGTGCTTACATGTTACTGTTGCGGGCATTCCTACGATCGCCGAGGTGCCGACGGCGCCAACACATCACACGGTCGATGCGTGATGCGCACGCGCTGCTGGCGTGACATTATAAATATATTTATGTCTCGCTTAAAATCCCTGTAACCTATAGTTTATCAGTAAAATCCGTTGGATTATTAACATAAATGCACATAAACAAAGCTAATGATGCGGAACATTAATGCATAGGTTAAATATCTCAAATAGGTTTTGTGTAGTGGAGCGCGGGCGGCGTACTCGAACATCATCGGGCTGGGAGCGCGCCTCGCGCCACTCATTCGCACCAAGCGCAAGCGCCGGCCGGCTGCGCACAACACGTACTCAATATTTTTTTAATCTGCCCTCAAACTTAAAAAATCGGAAATAAAAATCAATAAAACAAAAAATAAATTAATATAATTAAAATAAAATTTATGAAAGTAAAACGCATAATACAACGTGAACAACACGCTGACAACGAGTGACTGTTATCTTTAGTGTCTTCAAATATAAATGTAACTGTAAATAAATACATTGTAACTAAGTGGAACAGGACGAGACAATAAAGTGTTATTAATGAGCCCGTGCGTACCTAAGAAAAGAAGCTCCATGAGTTCTCCAAAGCTGGAAATGTCCCTGGAACACCAGATTCCTGTGTTGTTGAAAAAGGTAACCAAATTAAAATTATCAAATTCGACAATTGTGTTACATTATCGTTATTTAGCCTATGACCCCGCCTGCTCCAGGTCATTATAATTATGTATTAATTTATACTTTCATTAATTTGTTTACTTTTTGCTCTTGCAATTATTAGTAAAAAAATTACGATAAGTCCAGTGATGGTTAATTATTTAAAAATAAATAACGTGACACATCTGTGATTTTAACATGGAATAAAAGTACCAGATAAGATTATTTATCTTCTTAATAGTCATGACGACGTTTATCTGTTATATTTATGTTTATTTTTGGAACATATATGCATTTTGCATTTCAAAAAGCAAATTCTCATAATAATCCAGTTAGACTCTACAGTAAGTAATAAAATGCAGTTTTTATCACGCTGCGGCTGCGCTTACGCATAATGATGCCGATGCACCAAGGATCGACGTGTCGTCCATGTTGAATCGCTAAAATATCCCAACAGAACACTTTTTGTCAGTACTTGCAATTTAATATGCAAACCACCTTGGTACTTGTCAGTAAATCCAGTTTCAGGATCATGCTGTAAATTATTAGGTATTCCTCTGGCTGACTTATGTGCAGTTATTATGTAGACGACGGCCAACGACGGGGCGGACGTTGCCGGCCGAGTTATGGCGGCTTAGCATGTAATCATATTGATGAACGACTCCTGGGGTTGTGCCTTGTAATATAGCAGGATGCGAGCCAACCTGATACTTAGTACTTAGAACTATTGCCGGTTGCCTCTTAAGAAAATGATTATCGAGAATGTTGTAGATACTCTCGAACGGTTGTTAACTTCGATCGTGCCTCAATACATGCACAATATTGTCCTGCAAATGTCATAGATATTTATTGAAAGTTAATATCTTTATTTTAACGGAATGTCTATTAAAATTTTACGTATCAATTAGTGAAGATGAAATTATGAAAACTAAAGCAAGGAACGACCTCATTTGTTATCATTTATCAGTCTTGAGGAGTATTTGGTTATAGACACGATCCAACCAGACCAACGATTAACAAAGGTTAATATTTAAGTACCTACTACAAAATAGCGTGGATAACTTTAAAAATATTGCTTGTCCATTGAGATATACTGTCTTACTTTTCTTTTGGTATTTTTTTAAATGATTTTGACTTTTAGCAATTTGATTAACTTGTGTTGGTGGTTGTTTGGTGAAGTTAGAGAGTTGGGTTCATATGCGATGATTATTATCTATTAATTTTTTTTTGGTTTTAAGACATACATTATGTAGGCTTAATCATCTTTAACTTTAAGTTACCTAACTAGTCATTGTGTAAAATAGTAAGTAGGTACTCCAGTTACCGTACATAGCTAAGGACATGTATGTAAGAAAGATAACTGTCTTATGCGTACCTACGGTCACACAAAGTTATCTTAGAAGAGAAACAATATGCGCGTTAAATGTTGGAATTTTCTCTAATATTTGTATGAATTTAATTTACCTCGTATACCTGAAGGGTAATATCTAAATTATAATTCCAATCTAGCCTCAATAACAATGTCGTAAATGTCGTTACCACGGCCTTACAGAAAACCGGCGTGAAACAACGCTTACGTTGTGTTTCGCCGAGTGAGTGAGGGTAACGCACTTGCGACTCCTCTGGTGTTGCGGGTGTCCATGGGCGGCGGTAATCGTTTACCACCAGGCGATTTGTCAACTCGTTTGCCCCCTCTACCATAAAAAAAATCAACATTTGGTGGTTCAATTTTGTGACTTCATTACATTATATTAAACTAGCGACCCGCCCGCGGTTTCACCCGCGCTGCCCCGTCCCTAAGAGCGTCGTAGCGTGACGTTAAATAGCTTAAAACCTTCCTCTTGAATCAATCTATCTATTAAAAAACACCGCATCAAAATCCGTTGCGTAGTTTTAAAGATCTAAGCATACATAGGGACAGACAGCGGGAAGCGACTTTGTTTTATAATATGTAGTGATTGTTCACGTTCATGGCGATTGGAAATTTATAAGACTACCATTCGACATTGGCATTATGTTTTGAACTACTGGATTATTTTAAATGATTCGCTGTCAAATTAGATATCATAAATTTCAGTAAAGGATTTTCGTCATCTTATTCAATGTACCTTTTTTCGCCATCTTATAAAATGCAGATTTTTTTAGTATGAAACACAAACTATTTACAGGAATAAGTTATTATTTTGTAGGACTAGGCAGGTTTTAAAATAGTAAACACTCCCAGATATAAAAAATAGTGGAAATGAGCAACAACATGATTATGAGTATCGTTAAGGGTAGAAGAACGGACTGTAAATAATTATCTAATTTTTTTGAATAAATACTAGAATGCTCCCAGCATTCAAGTATTTATCGTAATAGGTATTTTGTAACTTTCACCGTCTAAACATAATTGAATATTTTTAACACAGTGTATTGTGTTTGTGAACACTACACATAACATTATAATTAGACTGTGACTAATTAAACTAGGTATACTAATAACCACTTGTGCTTTCATCATCAAAACTATGTACCGACCTATGTAGGTACATATAATTGATGTCACTTTCTGTACGTACTTGTGTCATGGCTCACGCGGCTCGGCAGTCGTACTTGTTTATCCACAAGAGCACAGTACGAGGCGACAGGTCAGATATTACGATCAATGCATCTATAGTACCACTATCATCGTAAAAGCACGCGGGTATACACATGATTTACACGATTTTTACGTCACCTTTCAAGTTTGAGGTCGTATTTATCTTTTGGCGATTATTTTTAGATTGCTATGTTATTTTTGTCGGAACTCTTATATTAAATAGATTAACAATAAACAATAGACTTCACTGACCTTGTAGACAAATTGTAATCGAAGATTCAAATCGACGCGCGATGAACGAATTTTAAAACAAAATGTGACATTAAGCTTTCGACAAATCGGGTGTTCATGTCATGCATGTCTAAACATTTTGTTAATTTTTGCTTGTTGATTCGAACATATTATTATCATTCGATATAATTAAAGTGGTCTAGACTAAGGCCGGTTCTTTAATGCGTTTTCCAATTAATATTATCTTCAGATCTCGGTGTTATAATTTAAGATATTCGACCTATAACCTTCTCTGTCCATTGCGCCTACTAATAAGCCGTCTTAGGTGATAGCACAGCTAGAAAGATTTGTATTCTTATTGTTTATTTAGATAATTATATTGTGAAAACTTTTTCGGAATAGCATTTGTCGTAGACTGGAGATCTTTTAGAGGTTCTTTTCCTGATTTATTTTGAGATAAACACATTTGTTTCCTATTGTGATCTGTCCCTTCGTAACGGGCTGCTGGCCTTGTAAAAGGCTTTACAATGAACTTCGATTACGATCGGTTGGTTGATTCTTAACTTTTTCTTATAATAACAATATAGGTAATATACGACCGATGCAATCCTGCGAATTGGATATAAGTAGATAGGTAGTAGTTGTTCAAGATCACAATCACCACATCATCATCTTTTAAGTTTTTCAAATTTATTCAATGAAGAACCTATGAATTTCGGCTGAGAAATTATCCTCAAGAAATTTATCATTGTGTGAAAACTTTATTTTTTATTTAGATCTGACGTACTATCTAAGTATAGGTACTATTTATTTCGTAATGCCCTTAAATAAATTCAATGTTACTTTATTGTTATTGCGTTTAATGTTTGCATTTTAAAGTCACATAAATAACTTCGATGTGGCGAAGTCAAGCGGTCGTTCACCCCGCTCGAAATAGTGGTGGAATCTAAATGTCTCGACTCGAACATTTTTGTATCAAAAATAGGAGAATTCAATTCTAGATACTTCGTGTAGACTATGCTATACTTATGTTATCGTGGAAAGATCAATTAGAACTGAGTCAACTTTATATTGACAATGTTACAGTGTCATAGTTATACTAACTACAAAGTCGTTATCATGCATTCAGCAAATTGTGTAATTATATCTGATTTAATTAGATTTCAACAAAGGTTATCAGACAAAATTCTCAATTGACTTTTCGCAAACATTGTTCTTAGAAAGAAAACTGAAGCTTATTAAGCTTATGAAAAGGAAATCAATATACTTAAATAGATAAGGCTGATGTAGATACGCATTTTTTTTCCTATGTAAATAATGCGACTGCTACGTTAGAGGTCCTGGGTTCGATTCCCAGGTCGAGCAAAGTGTTATTGGGCTTTTCTATTAAATTCCCAGTAGCAGCTCGGAGTTAGGAATTTGTGCCCGGATAATGGCAATAGGCTCGCGCCCTATTACATGGGACCTAAACATACCGGCGAACTGTGGGTGTACATTAGAACGCCTCTGCCTAACCCTTCGGGAAATACAGGCGTGATGGTATATTATGTTATGTTATATATTATACCTACATGATAATTTATGCCGACATTGCGTCGGTCGTTCATATACACGACATGCTAACGTCTAATATTCATGTATTCGAAAACAATTGAACCGTTACACGATCGACTCGACTACTAGATCTACATAATATTAAGTATTTATTATTGGATCAGAGTTTCATAATTATTAAAAAAAATACTTGTGGAAATAATTTAGGTAGATCATAACATACCGGGCCTGTATACCTCGAAAAGTTAAAGCAGATAAATATCAATTTATACATATAACAATGAATAGCACGTATGAATTTTTTTTTACGTGGGAGAGCCATGCTTCGGCACGAATGGGCCGGCTCGACCGGAGTGATACCACGGCCTCACAGAAAACCAGCGTGAAACAACGCTTGCGTTGTGTTTTGCCGAGTGAGTTGAGGGTATCGGAGGCTCAAACCCTTTTAAAGGCGGGCAACGCACTTGCGACTTCTCTGGTGTTGCGGGTGTCCATGGGCGGCGGTTATCGCTTACCATCAGGTGATCAGTTTGCTCGCTTGCCCCACTATCCCATAAAAAAATGAAAGCTCATATAAATGAGAACAAATCCACCAATTTGTCTGATTTTCGTCTGATTTCAAAAAGGAGGAGGTTTTAAATACTAGGTATGTTTTTTTTTGTGTGTGTTACGCGAGTATTCGGCCATATAAAAGCGATTTGGGAAATTTATTTTTTTATTTAAAAGACTATGATAGGTACTCCGTTTGTCGTCCCATTCAAATTTGGTGAAGATCTGACATCAAATTTAGAAAAAAAGTACAATAATACGTTCATACTTACCGACCTAACAAACTAAAAAATCATCAAGGTAGGTACTACCTAATACAATAAAATTCTACTAACCAATAATTTTACTGCATGATAGGTACCTACCTTTAATCTGCAGCGCTAACATTCACATTACCTATAACTGTGTTTCATGTAATCTACAAACTCGTCTATATTTGTTATCGATGCATCACATAAAGATAGATAGATGTAAGGACAGATTACTTATCCTTATTTAAACTGTTGAATTAAATGTTTTTATTTTGTAAACAAAAACAAAAAAAATAGTGGTCATAGCGTCTGGCGTACCTAGCCAGAAGACGCAGGTTCGAATCCTGCCTGCGAGTCGAATTTTTCCTTCACTAATTAACTTTATAACGTTATAAATTTAATCCTGAAGCATTTTCTTGAGTACCTAGTGACCCTAATTAATATTTTTATTATATTTGATACGTATTTTATAAAATTAAGTGATTGATATTTGCCAATGAGATAAGCTTTAATACTTAGGTAGGTACTTTCTCGTCATCGTCATAATAACGAAACATACTGAGAAGTCAACTCAATTTTTTTATCTATAGATAAGTATGACATACGATTAAGTGTCAATTCACACTAATACACAGTGTAGGTACCTACTAGAATATTACTATAAAGAAACAATAGATCGGAATTATATTTGCACTTGTAGTGCCGACTTCAAAAGTAAGTACCTACGTACTTTCTTTTATTGCGCATTCTTTGGAAGAGGCCTGATATTCGTCAAGGTCGCCTAGCTCCTTGACTACAGGACCAGTTTGTTTTCTTACATCAGCTGGGATAATTACAAGCCATGACTGCTACTTGACGCAAATTCGTTCGGAAATCCACCATAAAATCAGAAATTAAAGTTAAATTCACACGGTTTTATTACCTACGTACAACATTTAAATTCTAATTCTAATAATACATACTGAATAATAATACTTAATTTTTAAATAATACAATAATCTTTAAACAATACATATTTTACAATTATCCATTCACTATAATTTGCTTTTGATAACGGAAACAGTAGGTAGGTACCTGCGCGACCGCAGCGGGCTATTCGTATCCCAAATCATCCCTCCTTCCTCCTCAGCGGCTTTAGTGCAGTGGTAAATGATACGAGTATCGGTGGTAAAATAATCACGATGAGAGGTTGGCAGCAGCCTAAAGCGAGTACTACTAGCGCAGGAGACCTATAAAATATGTATAATATGGTTAAAAAAAAAAAAAAAAATAATAATAATAAAAAAAAAAATATATGAACACAGTGCTCACCGTCTCTTTATGGCCTCCGAAAAGATATGTACATTTGTCTTTATCGTTACGAGCATCACGGAATAAGCTCCTGCCTTCCATCTACCTCCACAATTTATTATTCCTAAAAAAAAAAAAAAAAAAAAAAAAAAGATAACACATTATAAAATAACTAACGAATATATTATACCTACTTATTCTAATTTGAACACAATTTTGTTAGTGTACTACTTACCTCGTCACTCATATACTTCTTTAATTCTGATGAGACGTTTCTTAACTATTTTTATCCGTATTTATTATAAAATGTATTATCTTGAAAAGGCAATCATGTTGGCGCAACAAACAAGACTACACGCACACGTGCACCTCGGCTCGGGACCAGTTCCCGTGTAGCGTAATAGATACACCGTAACCTGATTTATATTATTTTATTGATTCCTACACAAAATGTTACAATGTAGCATGACACACACTAACACACACGACACTCTTGCACACGAGCACGATATTCACCTACACAATTTCTCTGATTGACATCCGTGGAGCACGAGGGCTCCAGATGAAAATCAGCGTTAAGCATTTAATTTTGCTTAACAATCTGCTGATCTGGAGACCCGTTTGGTACAGCCGTGAGACGCATACCTAATTTAATTTTAAGAGTATACTTCACTATGTCGTCTCGTTTTTATATCTTCTTTTTTATTTTTATTATGTGTAATTTGTGTCTTTGGTGCTGGCCAAATAAACGTTTTTTCTTTCTTTCTTTCTTTCTTTCTTTCTATTTTTACGAGCGGTGATCAAATAGTGTGAGGAGTCTTGTAAACATTTGATCTGGCACGAAACTTTCATATTTAGTAAGAAATCACATAAAAAGTTATTTGATTGAAGGAAATGTTTGAAAATCTGTATCTGCACGAGATGCATTGCCAATTTTAAGGAAAGGAGCTTAGAAAAGCGTTGAAGCATTCTCGCGAGATATTATATACTAAAATATATATTATATATTAGTTAGTTACAATTTAATTGCGGGTACGATACGTTTATGGTTGAACGTGTGTATTGCAGATGAAATTTGTATGTACCACCATTATTCTGCCCGGATCTAAAAAGATCTTTAAGTTATAGTATGATACAAAAAAGTATTTGATTAATTAATACATAAAAACTTTTTGAAATTATGTATTATGCGCTTTCAAAGATGAAAAGTATAATTCGGTAGTTGTTTGCATTAATAATGTCAATTCATGTTTACAAACATAATAGAAAGGCGAGGCGATTGGCCGTGCTCAATGTAATCATAATGTTCGTCCGAGGTCCATCACTCAACTCGCTCAAATATTTAATCAAGCAGCGCAACGGTAATTGATTAGTTACATACGACATTTTGAACATTGAAGTTTACTTACTATTACTCCCCAATCTTGTGTAGGGTCGAGGCAGCAAGACCTCAGTGCACTTTGACCCAATGGGATCTTTTGTGCTTAATATTACTCCCCAAAGGCCAGAATCTATAATAAATCTGATTCCTAGAAAACACTAGAGATGGGATTAGGCATAAGATAATGCCATACAACTAATGTCAAAATCCTATCTCTAGTAAGCAAATTTACTGAAGGAGAAGAACGCACACGTGAACAAAATAGCAATTCGAAGAAAACTAAAAATCTACAATATAATAACAACTAACTTTAACATGGACGTATATGGAATAACTATAGGTTGAAACCTATGGAACATTCTTTATGGGAAATCTATAATGAAATGTCGCATTTGTGAAAGCGCATTGAATTTTCTTTGGAACCGGTCGCGGTCTGACAATCGGGCGCAGTTGCTCCATAGCAACGCACTCGCCCTGCTTACGATATTGAGCACATTGTAAATTTTAACTATGAACATGGATATCAGTGATTTTAACCGCTTATCCTACTATGGAGATGATGTCGAACGAGTTATAACGGCTACAGTCTACACCATTGGCTTGTTTCAATCAAGAATATAATTCTAAGATATATAATCATTTTATATTGCCTGTGACATGTTTTCTCCTATTAGATAATTTGTCATTCATGCGATCTTTTATAATAACTGTAATGTTGTCTACAAGACAGAAATAGTAGACGGATTAATTTCTTTCACATTCAAAACATCTAACTGCTTCGGATCACTTGCTATTAAAGCATTAGTTTCCTTATTTACGGCCCTTCAATCTGTCAAGCGATTCTCCTCGGATCTGTACCCTAGTATTACCACCGTGTTGATAGAATCATTGCGGTGTGCTTTAACGATCAGAGTAATAACTTGTCGCGCTTATATACTTTAATTTCTATCTCGCTCCCGGTGGTTTGAATAATAATAAAGCCATAGTTATTCCAGTACCGTTATGTCGTGGGCTGATGGTGTGGTCTGGGGATGAACCAGTAAAGTAAATAGTGTAGTGCGATGTTGCATTCCGAGTTTATGCTGGCCTTCAGCGTAATTGACACTTAAACCATGTAGGTATTATGTTTGTGCTA
The DNA here is from genome assembly GCA_947256265.1 of Acronicta leporina. Classification (NCBI taxonomy): domain Eukaryota; kingdom Metazoa; phylum Arthropoda; class Insecta; order Lepidoptera; family Noctuidae; genus Acronicta; species Acronicta leporina. The sequence goes on along the minus strand of OX366522.1, from coordinate 10,526,885 downwards.
AAACAATTGGTAGGTACTTCAATTAACATGTTAATTCAATTAATTTAATTGAACCTTATTACTTCTTTTTAGTTTTGTTGTCCAAATTGACATCGCATCGTGAAAAGAAATTCTATAAATCAAAATAACAGTGAAAGATAAACCGGTAATATTAGCAGAGAACATCTCTATTCAAGATGATCTGTGTTACAAAACAAGTTTGGTTCCACTGTCAGTACAAGGACGAGACAAGGCCGCTGACAGACGAACGATGTGGGTGCAAAGAGATCTAGTAGATGGAGATCACTTGCCAAATATTACGAATAGGAAGTTACAAGTGAGGGGCTATGCCCTATGTGTTTACAAATAGCCAAAATAATATGCAATAGTCTGATGATGAGAGAGGGGGGCATAGCGAAGGTAATACTGTGTAGTGCCAAGCGCGTGATCACTATAACTATTTATATGTCTAACTGACGTCTGCATGTGTCTGCGCACTATTTTAGTACTTGAAGTGAAAGTCACAGCTCAACTAACGAACGAGGATATTCCCGCCTTTATAATTGTAGTAGTTAAAAAAAAACACGCCCACTCATCTCTTGGGTTATTTTAAGAAACGGTTGCCATCCCGATGACTACTGAGCTTAAAAAATTCTTCGGATTTGACTTTGGCTAGATTATTTCCTCGTCTTTACCCGGTCTTGTTCAGTTCATCAATGAGATTTCCTGTAGTTCGTATATGTAGGTACTTGGATTTTGGAACTTATTCAAATGTCGATTTGTAACAGATTAATGCTATATCAATAAAAATTCTAATACATCTATTTCTATTGGCTTATCGCCAATATCTATTGATTATAAGTATACGTAATGAAAGCAGCCTAACTGTATGAATGCTAGTGATATGCGTAATCGTCATGTGATAAAATTATTTCCAGATAGGTTTGCTCCATTCTATCTAGTTTCGTCCATCATCGGATGGAGTATTATGTCAGTGGTGATAAGGTCGACATTGAGATACAAGTCGCCGTCGGTCTCACCGTGTTTATTGCTTCATGGATCGCGGTCGGACGCAGCGTGGCTGTGCCATTGTGCACGTAGTGATGGCAACACACACTAACAAAACGACCGCTATTCGCCCTCTGCTGAGTCTCTTACTTTTCGTCAACCTGTTTAATGGTGACAACTGTCAAGTTAACACTAATAGCAGTCCATAATACATTTTCAACATCTCAAATAAATGTTGTGATGTTATTTCTCTCAACAGTCGTAGTCGTCAGTATGCCGTACTGTTTGATGTTTAATCATATTTATGTACACAATCTAATCTTTATACAAGTGGACATTTGCTCTGACTGGCTGACACACCTGGTGACGTATTCTATTAAATAAAGTGAATAATAGTCGCACAAGGCATATCTAAGTAAATTTTATTAAGGAGAAAATATTAATCTTCTCCTTTGTAAAATATCTTGATTGAATGTCAAGGTCTTCAATTCATGAAAATGGCTACTAATTTACTAAATCGTTAAACTAATCTTAGTATTATCGATTACTGTGAGTCATTAGATTATTTTACAACTTATTTTATGTAAAAATACTTGATGATTCCAAATTAAGTGTATTCTTGTAGGTGACCTTTGTAAGTATTGTAGTCGGTCATTGCCTGTAGAAAACTACAAAGATTCGTAATGAATTTTAAACGCGGTATGTTCGTAAATATTTTTTTTAATATGGATTTATTTGAGACACATGGCAATCAAAGGCAATAGAATGATAAAAACTGTGTATATTCCAGAACTTGTACTATATCTAACATAACTTTTAATACAATAAAGATAAAGTGGGTATCCCCTTATCTCTTGCTTTCTTTTACCTAGTGTGATATTGTTTGTTTATATTATCCATTTTATCTTTTGAATGTTCTAACAATTCGATACCTACATACGATATTATCAACGACGTATAAGCAGCACTCATTCAATGATAAACAGTTGCCAACAGTTACAGACACTATTATATACTAACAAAGTGTTGAAAAGAATATGACTAAAGTAATTAAAAATACCTACTCATTACAAAAATAAAGCGAATGACATAACAACGGCATCAATGGTTCATAATTTTGTGTTCAAGTTCATTCATAAATACAACATACCATCTCGCCTGCATTCCTCGAAGGGTTAGGCAGAAGCGGAGTTTGCTGGTATGTTTAGGTCCCATGTAATAGGGGGCGATCCTATTGCCTTCAACCGGTCACAAATCCCAAACTCCGAGTTGCTAGTGAGAATTTCATAGAAACTCCCAATTACATTTTGCTTGACCTGGGAATCGAACCCAGAACCTCTAGCGTAGCAATCGCGATCAGGACCACTACGAAATAATACTATACCTAAGTAAATGGATTAACTTTAAATTTATTGTCAAATTAACATTTTGCAATATTCCATACGGTAATATGGATTGGCTGGCTGGTAATTATGTTTAAAAAAATGGCTGCGTCAATGCATAAATAATTTATTTCGTCATACACCGTTACAGAGATCTAACTTTATTTTGAAGGATATAAAAAAAACTAAATGAAACTTTGCGATTACTGGTAGTCTGTGTCAGAAATATGTATCACGTTTCGTTAATGTAAGAGCATTTACTTTGAAATTGCTTTTCAGTTTAAACATAAGTTTAATGTCCCGTTTTGTTGGTGACGTACCCGTAGGACCTCCTAGTTTGGACCTCGTCTAAAAAGATTACCCTTTGGACCTCTTTGTACCGTTTGGACCTTCAAACTTGGATTTTGTCTATACTTGAGTGCCTATTAGACCCTCTATTAAGCAACGTGTTCTGTTGGACCTCATTCACATATTTTCGTATTAAAATCTAAAATACAATCGTGCGCAAAAGTGACACACCTTATCAAAAATAAAACACTACATAATATAAATCAAAATTTTAATAAAAAATATAAAACAAACACAATGTTCTGTTACAAATAAAATCAAATATTCCAGTCAGATCACGCATTTTTCTAATTTGACAGATCTTCAAGATAGTATCGATAAAAATGCATGCTATATTAATTAAGAATGTTTATATCACATTTTATAAAAGAAAGAAACACACTGTCATCCTAAAATTTATGCTGTAGCAACTGAATTTGTAAACATTGGTTTTACAGGCAGCACCGCCAATGTTACAACTTGATAAAATTTGTAAATATAAGATATCTTTGTATTTTACATATTTGCAAATCACTTTTCAAATAATCACAGTGTTATTCTCGTATTTTTTTAAAATTTAACATAATGTATATAAGTAAAATAAAGTATATAAATCACAGGTCAAATGTTAAAATCAGTCTTATTTTTACCTAGGTAAACTAAATAAACTTAATAAAATAATAATTATTATATCATACATAGTTTTCAATCATAAATTTCGCAAATAATAAAGTACCAGTATTGCCTTACACTAAGATAAGCTTTTAAAAAACAAAAAGAAGTATTAAAGGGCGAGCTTAAACGCGAGTTTGCCTTGTGTGTCCAATTGTTTTTTATTAAGTTAGGAAGTTGTTTTACATATAAAACCTATTAAAATATGCGGTATACCTAAGTATTATTGATACATTAAAGTTTTTTTAAATATTTATCCATTACACACCTATAAATTTCTTGTGTTTTCTCCTATACTTTTCTTCTATTGACCACGGAATGCTGTTTGTCGCTAGTGTGCTTGTATTCGCTTATGCTATTTCACCTAATTATTAGAATTCTGCTGAACACTTTTCAACGCAACTGTACCTTTTCTTACTAAAATAACATAGGGCAAATCCTAAATAAAAACATATTTTTTTAAGGTCCAAAGGGTATTAAAAAAGAGGTCCAACTGGTTGATCATTATTAGTTTTAATTTTGAAGGTCCAAAGGGTACTTAAAAAGAGGTCCAATGGGCACATTGATTATTATATTTAAAAGAAGGTCCAAAGGGACTTAAAATGAGGTCAGACGGGTACTTTTGTGATAGAGGGTCTAATCTTGGAGGTCCAATGGGTACGCAGCCGTTTTGTTCAAGTTTCGGTTTCATTACACTTCATCTTGTTAACTTTAACATCGTTTGCTCATTTAAGAATGCCTATTTCAATTTTTCAATACACTTTCTGGTTGTTTAGCCAGAAAGTCTATTACAAGTCCACATTGATCGTATGGTCGGAATTGACCGTTCAAACGTAATATATACCAAAATAAATAAATAAAAAAAATGTTTATTTCACAACTTACAAAATGTTTACATTATATATCTTGGAATCCCCTTTTAAGCAAATAATTGCTTGTGTTAGAAGGTTCCGCTCTTCCAGATTACAGTCCAGTATCGTAAGTAATGTTAAAAGTACACTTAAACTTAAAAAATAATTGGAAAAGAAAATAAAATAAATACTGGTTGAATGGCGCGCGTGCGAGTTTATGTCTGTGTGTGTGTGTGGGTTGGAATGGGTTGGGTTTGAATCGTTGTCAGCCCTACGACTATATCTCCGGATCGGAGAACGCTGGAGTGCAGCGTCCACCACTCTCTGGTTATACTTGAGTATAGCCATATCGGTAGCTCAGATTAGACCGCAGTATATAACATAGCTTCTACATCGTCATAGCTTTTAGTTGTCAACCAATTCGTGAGAGCCTAATCCTAATGCAAAGAGAATTTAACCAAATTTTATTTATTATAGTTCGCGCAAAGTAACTTCACCCAAAACTAACGGAGATGGGGAAAGTTTGCGCAGTGCATTTGCGTGCAAAATGTACTAAAAAACGACTACTGCGTATCCACCATTTTGGTTCAAGTTATACTCTAATCTAGGTTCCTATTCAACCAATAAAAACTTCAAGGGAACTTTCAAACTTTCTTCTTCCAAAAAACTTCAAGGGAAATAATTATTGTAAGTGAACTAAGTAATTTTTGATTACTTACGAAGCCGACCGATTTCCCGGTCGTTTATTTTCAGTGAAGTAGTAGAGAAAATGGTTGGGTTAGGTGAGAATGAATCCAAATTATAACACAATTTGATTAAATTGTGTTTGTATTATGATTTTATGGTCAATTCAGCGTCTCCCGGACCCTTAAGTTTTCCAGGGAAAGTTTTGTTCTCCTTAGACATTTTGTATTCTTCAAAATTAATACACTTAGATTCCAAAACAAGGTGCTGAGAATTTTCACATAATCTGACACAACAAATTTAATTACAATGGTGTGAAGTCACACAGTTTTTCATGCACATACCAATTATGACAAGATTTAATCGACTGTATTTATGTATTCCGTCACAATAACGGAGAATTTTGTAGCTCAGCTATATATACTCGTATATTATAATTAGACGTGTGTAGTTCTTATTCTCTACGTACGCTGGTACCTTGGAGCAACAAGGGCACACAAAAGACAAGGATTATATCTTTATGCTTCAAGTTACGAGTACTTATCAATGTATGTGTAGTAAATATAATTTCAATTTTAGCCACTACAATTATCCATATTATTAGTTTCAAAGCTTTTCTTGCTTTAATTTTAGAATTTAGATGACTTGTTATGGAATTTCTTATCCTTACACCGTTCTGTCAAGGATATTTTGAAATCATGTATAAGCTGTAGGTTAATGTCAAGACACATTACGTAGTCGCATCAACAAAATGTGAAATGCTGCTTGGAATATTAAAATCCCAATAACTTTTCCCATGTTGTTTCGATTGCGAAATGTTTATATGATGTGCCTTGGCGCGCCATGACGAGACTTGAAAATGCATTTAAATCATAAATAGAAATCGTTTAATTTGGAAAAAAACAGATATTGGTATAAGTACCATCCGCTGAGAAAGTGGGTTTTGAATACATAATTGTAAATAGGAGTCTGCTATAAGTACCTTGAACCAATATTTTGTATGGCCAATAATTGCAAAAGGTATGAATGCATGTACTTTGATGTTTTTTTACTATAAATGACGATGATGAAAGTAGAGTAAATACCGTAGATGAGAGCTTTGAGAAATATGTGTGGGCTAACCTTGAAAGATGACGGAACAACGTGATCAGAGAGCGGCGTAGCGTGAAAGAAGATATTATAGTAACAAAAATTGAAAAGGTATGTTAAGGTGTTTTGGGCATGGAGAGGATTAGTGAACGGAGATTGACGAAAAGAAATGATTGCGGACGTTCTCTAAAAAGGTCAGGTTAAGAGTATCTCAAACCGACGATCATGCATGGGGAGTTTAACGAACATAAATGAAGCGAAAGTGGCAATCCAGGATCGTAGCAAGTCCAAATTTACATTCCCTGCCAACCCCATTGACAGGCGTCAAAATATGTATGTATGTATGATGAAACGCACAGGAAAATTTACTCAACCAACAACGTTAGTCGGACGGTAGGTACCTACATCCTCCTGTAATGTCTGAATGGAGTCATACAGCACTTATGTCAGGGGCTATCGAGTGGGCAGTTACGAAATCACTAATAATAACTGCAACGCTAAGTGCAGGTTAAACAGTCAAACGCACAATGGTCTCATTGGCAATACTTACAAATGTCGGACGATGTCGCGTGCAGCAATTGTGCCTTATCTATAAGTTCAACGACCGGCCTTATCGAACTTCATTGAGCGCCTTATGACGTAGACACTTCTAAATCTTGTAGATATACATTGTGAGGAATGCTTTGTTATCAAATTTTTTTAATAACAGCTGAGATTACACTTAAATAAAAACTTAACTCTTTTATTCTGTTTTGATCAGTTTTTTGTAGTATTATAAGCTGTTATCTCTTCTTTTACATGTGGAGGTATTTTGTTTAAAATTGATAATAATATTATCAGTTATTATAAAAGTCACCAGTTTGCAGTTTACTTTTTCTCTTCAGTGTATCCCTCAAGCTCAACCGGCTTTGGCAATGAAATGATGCATGAATGAAGTCATGGAAAAATTACATAGGTAGTATTTTTGAAGTCATGTGCGTATTAATTAATGGGTTGATTATGTTATATGTAAGTGGTCATCGATAAATTAAACTACGTGGCAAGAATTTCATGATTTGCTGACCCCACCCTCCGGTCCACAACACACGTCGTCACATTTGCCGCTTCCCCTCACTAGTGTGACGTCACATATTTTCATGAATGTAATGATAATTCTTAATTGTAATGTTCCGCACGGAACCCTAAACGGTGGGAGTGGGTGTGCAAGCAGTCACGCGGTCAATAACTAGATATAGTTCACTTCTATGAATAAATGTATGAACCATTATAGTACGAGTACGAAGGATTGTAAGATAATCGGTACGATTGTTTGCTGCATATATCTTTCCACTAGATAGGTCAGTTATGTTCTTTTATATGTTTAAATTTTCAATAAAGTAAAATTATAAAATAATAGTAGTTTTTGGATTCCCAATCATTAGGATAACATTATTCGTATCGGATTTTAATTTTTAACTTTCTTTATTAATTGAGGATGAATTTATGATTGCCATTTTCATAACTGTCTTTCCCTGCCTAACTTTCCACTTTTTCATCTTAGCTGGCCATATCTCTCAAATTTGCTGCTTTTCTCAGTAAATCCCACGGAAATGCTCCACGTAATCTCACCATTATTTCTGTATTTTGCCTGCACGGCGCCAACGCATACATAAACACGTAAAGCTATTCGGTATAATTATAACGTGGATTAGTTGTTTAAAGTGCTTTTTCTAAGATTTGTCAAAGATAAAATTAGCTTTGGAATATAACGTAGATAGGTAATAATTTTGCATTCTATTGAATTTGTTAGTTAAAGTCTGATGTCATGCCAGTGTATTCATTGGCAAATATATGCCGAGGTAATAAGAAAGATGCGATATTTGATCACTAAAGTAAGCATACAATAGAAACTGGAAAACCTAGTTTGGTTGTTATGGACGCGAAATGACGTCCAGTGCATACATTTACCTTGTGTATAGTATGACATCCCTCAATTCTCTTGAAGATGTTATACAATTCACTATCGGAAATAACAAATTCTGAAAACATAATCATAATTCTTTATCATGACAGACTGAAGATAGAGGTAACGTGTGATTCATAATCATAAGTATTATTATTACCAGTTGCACGGAGAACGTAAACTTAACGTTCTCCAATTTTCTATTAGAAAATACCCGGCCTCTTCGAAGGCTTAGGTACGTTGGAAATTATGAGGACGGCCCATAATTTCTTTGAGAACGTTTTTAATCTTTTTAATGGAAAGAAGAAGCACCAAGAAGAAATGGTTCACTTCTACATCATCGGAATAATCATTCCTTGTCCCAATTGTACCTAAATTGGAATTACTTATTGGTAAATGGTTATAGCTATCGTCGCCCGAACTAAGGCGTGTGCCATAGACATTACTTAGCTTCCTTTTGTTTGAATTTACAGGATATAACTGGCCTCTCTGAAAATTCGCCATCACCTACATTAAACAGAGATGTATTTCTTAAAAGTATCCATCAGCTTAGTAAATTAGTAATTGTATCACCAATTTTCCGGTTGGATAGCGTGGTAGAATTTGGGTTGCAGGAGCCAAAGAAAGCCGAGCAAGCGTCATGTGTTTTGCCGCGAAGAAGTCATAATCTGCTTATAAAATCAAGCGATAGTTAGGTATTCTTCATGCTCCAGTGTCCAGCCTTGGTCATTGCATAAATATTTTAAGAGTCAGATGTCATAACAAACGGTTATCGCATTGATGAATGAGTACTTTCTCTGTTTACATCCAGTCACCTTGGTCGTCAGTCACCTGTGAAAGACGTCGTGTCTGTTTACAAAACACAACCACAAGACGTTAAGTATTCTTATAATTCATACACTCGAAGATAAATGCTATGTTTCTACGATAACTCCATTGTTGACGACTTTTTTATATAGTTTATCGGATTATTTTATGTACTTAGGTACTTGTAAGAACCCACTTCAGATAACAGTTAAACTATTGAGGCCTAATGAAACTAATTGAATTAGGTACATTTGGAAAATTCTAGAAAACATATTCTGTTATTTTTTTAGGACTTTATTGATATTTAAATAGTGTCTAAAATAACTACAAAACGTAAATCAACCAATAGCATTGGTGTTCTGACAATAAAACGAGTTGTAGAAACCACTTTGTCATGGATGACATACTGGACCACCACCGTCGGCTCAGGATTGCTTCTCGCAAATCGTGTATAGTAATAATACATTACGAGAATTGACTTCGTATTATTTATGAACAATAACGAGTGGCGTGGTTGTGAGCCCCGGAGCGGTGACCGACTCGCCCTGATTGGATAATGGCGTACTGGCCACCGATGCTGCGATGCATTACTGAACTATATTTAACTGAAAATGTAGGTAGGTACCTCCTACGACGAAAATGAGTCTGTTCTGTTTAGTGAGCGACGCAGTTCCATGTTATAGTCTGCGTAGTACACGTGTTTCCACGTAATGAAGTCTACGCGTTAAGTGGAATTCGGAAATAGCATGCATCAGGATGTTTCAGATGCATTTACAGGATATGAAAAAAAGTTGAAGATACCTACTAGTGAAACAAGGTACTTCCTACCTACAAATGTAGGTACTAAAGTTTGTCCTAAAACTAGATGCTTGGAAACATGTTAATTTTCCTAAAATATTTTATCTGAATAGCCACCCATATTATTAAATTGACGACTAACAACTATGTGGCTATCAATAGACATTGCAAAAATATGATTTATCATCAAAATAATTCTACAGTTGTGAACGGTTTAAATTTCCCGAGCCAAATGAAAGAACCATAGTGGACTGACAGTGAAAACCGCAACAAAACAAACAGCGAGACTTGTCTAAACAAATCGAAAATAGTGTCTTCCGAAAGCTACTAGAATGAGTTATCTCGTTCGTCATCCGGCCGGTCTTGCGACCGTCGCCAGATGCTTACCAACACGCCTCCGCTTCCATGACGTGTCGTGTCGTATTACTCTTGGCACAGGATACTAATTAGGAAACATCGACCACTATATCTATTAAACTTCCTCATTAAACTCAAAACTTATATTCAGAGAAATATAACGGGATAAATTGGGTGTTATCAAATGATTGCTCCGCTCTTGTCACTGTCACGCCATCACGCGCATTCAATTCAATTTCGCAACCGCTCACTTTAATTTAGATCAATTTTGAAGACGATAAACAGAACGTTTGAGGTAATAAATGGGTTCGCCACACAATCACATTTAAAAGTAAAAACACCGTTGTTCTTATTGTGTTGATATAATCTGACCTTTTGACATTCTGGATCGCTCATAATGATGGATGTGTAAGTGGTTATGTACTTTGGGTACTCATTTAATTTATGCGGGAATTATATTCGGATATAATTATGATAATATAAGTAGGTACCTACTTATTTATATTTTTGTAACGCTTCTCTTACCATTAGGTAATGGCCGGTAATAAAAAATCAGTCAAATCAGATTTCGATAAAATCCCAGTTAATCAAATTTATCGACGGATTTGTTAAAGGCCTTATGTGAAGTAAGAAGAATCACAACTATTTCATTTGATCGAGCGATTCCGTGTTTATTACTGTACGTCACGGGTGCTCGCATGCCGACATTGAGGTCAAGGGCAGACGACCCACTTTACTGATGCGTCTAAAATGGGTCGGACACTGACCTTCGCAATATTGCGTATGCGACACCTGCAGAATAGTGGCACTTTCCTTGAATCTCGCAAAAAATAATCTTTACGCCAACAAAAATATTTGTCTGCTTGTTTGTTACTGTCGCGAAATTTATTTAGTTGTCGTTATAAATACTTATCTTTTAGAACCGTATGAAGCCTTATTAGGGTAAACAACCATTTCATTAAATAAGTAGGTATGTTACTGCACTTCATTTGCAGTCCCACATATCAGTCCGTGGGGCCCAATGATCATAGAGAAGCAATGTAATTTAATTATCTTATCGAGGTCGTTCACTCTTGACATTCAACTTTCATGCCTTGATAAAGAGGAATAAATAACTGTAGACCACAGACATATTTGCAATATGAGTTTGTGAGGTGATTAAACTGGCTTAGTTAGAAAACTTACATTAAATAGTAGGTATGCATAGAGGTTTGTTTAGAATTCTGCATTCTGCCATGTATTTTGCAGCTGTTTATTGCACTGTTTGTCGGTGCCAAAATAAATAAAATACCATCTAGGTCACCTTTCATAGGTATATATATACCTATTTAGTTCAACAAGTTAGAAGTTTCCGCATTTAATTGTTGATAATATGTGTTTCAGACGCAGATGAGCGGAGATCGCGCTGGGTCGCAGTGCGGACTGACTTCGCTGCTGCCGATGTCGTGCGGTAGGCGCGCCGCGGCGTTCGCGCGCGACCTGCACTCGCGCCTCAGCAGCCTCGGCGGCGCGCACGACGACCACTGCGAGAGCAACTGGCTCACGCGCGACACCACCGCCCCACACAGACCCACCACCTCGACCAACCAACGAGAACTCGACACATTTTACGACTTCGAACTAGAGTGCGAAAGCCCCTCCAGCCCTGTCGACGAATACGTACCCACGTTCCCAGAAAGGTCTCCCACCGAAGATCGAGAACAACCTTTTTATGATGTTGCTTCCGAACCTGGAAAAACTAAAGATCAAACCAAATTTTTGTTGCAACAACCGGAAAAAACAAAAAATGGTTTCACATTTTCTACCGCATTTTATACGGACTCTTCACCAGTGAAACTTCAACCGATCTCGCGTGAGAATGGTCATGCAGATAAACGTCTATATTCTCCGATCACATTTGAGGGTTGTGCGCGACAGAATAGCGTAGATGAAATCGACTGCGCTGTAAAACCAATCGCGGCAATAGATACAGACTCATTTAGTTTATCTAACTTCCAAAGTGCCACATTAGACAGTGACTCAGAATTTGAATCTGCGAAGAGCGATCCTTCAGATGGTACAGAATTAGAGGAGGATTTCCAAAATGATAAAATTTCAGGAACAACAGAATTAGTGGAAAAATTATCACTCGCAGAGGTTGAAATTCCCCTTGATGAGGAAACGCCGACGGAAAAAACGAAGGTGAATACTGATCTTGAAACAATCGTATGCGACGAAATTAGTAAGGAATCATCTGAAATAATAATTAGTGAAGTCGCTAATGAAAAGGAAACATCACCGGCTCCTGAAATCGAGTCGTCCCTTTTAAGTGCAGAGGATAAGGAACAAAATAACACTGAAGGAGAAAGAGAAGTAGAAGCGGAAGCAGAGTATGATCGACCTCAACGGGTTCGCCGCTGCTCCTCACTCAAAACGGGAAAGACGCCGCCCGGTACGCCAGGTCGCAAGAAAATTGTACGTTTTGCGGACGTTCTAGGGCTAGATCTCGCGGATGTGAAAACCTTTATGGATGAAATTCCAGTTATACCCAAATCCGCTTACGACGACCTCACCGGCTGCGACGTTCAGAGCGCTCCACCAGCAAGGACTGCACCGCGACTTGGTGCTCTCACACTGGTTCCTCTATTCCAGCTGCCGGCAGACGTCACGGACAAACTTGAAACGCACAATGTGTGCCTCGAAAGCGCGCGTGTTTGCGACGGTGTGCACGTCACCGTGTGTGGCTCCGTACGCGTGCGAAATCTGGACTTTCACAAGACTGTACACATACGCTATACAATGAACAGATGGAAAACGTACACGGACCTGCAAGCAATCTACGTGGCAGGTTCGTGCGACGGCTTTTCTGACCGCTTCCAATTCGTATTATATGCGCCGGCCATATCGTCGGGGCAACGCCTGGAGTTCGCCGTGCGGTTCTTGTGCAAGGGCCAACAGTTCTGGGATGCTAACAGCGGCGCAAACTACTGCTTTGATTGCCTGGCGTTGGGCGCGATGTGTGGCGCGAGCTCGTCGGGTGCGCCGGGCCCGCTGCACCCCACGGTGGACTGGCACCCGTCGTTCTACTGACGCGGCCGCGACGGAGCCGAGAGGTGACAGTGTTGGAGCGAGTGCCGGAGGGCGCGAGCCGCGGCTGTGGCTGACGCGAAGCACAGCGGGCCGCGAGAGCTCCAGGCCGAGGCAGCGCGGGCGTCTGAGCTCCTGAATCCATGAGGCTTAACGCTGTAAAGCGTTCTTGTGATAAATTAGACTAGGCATAGAATAGTAAACGACGAGTGTGCGACTCGTTCTCAGAGTGCCATTTTACTGTAACAATGTTTCGAGTTTTGTATATTTTACCGAATTCTTCGTTTCGTACTATGTTAACTTTAGAATAGCGTCCCTTAGGACATTAAATGTGATGTATGAGCGGTGAGCGTGGCCGCGCCTCTCGTCCTTGTACATATTATAAGAGAAATGAATTCTGAATGATATTGATATTGATTAATATTTTAATACAATTTTTTATGACATTATTAGACCTTTGTATTAGTTATAAATGTTATAATTGTGTCGAATTAAGAGTATCACCTAGATAGAGAGGTTTTATTCACGTTACATCCTTATGAACTGTAGATAATGCGAATATCCCTAGTAGTACCTATTATAACTATAGTAATTAGGTATCTATCATATGGTTACATAATATCCTGCCTTAGACCGTTCTAGTAATTTGAATTGTTAACGTAGATTTATGAACGTGTTAAAAGTTTCAAAACTAAAACATGTGAATCCTATGCGAATAATATCTAATTAAAATATTTTATATCGATGTTGTAACCTGAATATATTTATATTTTTATAATTATGGTATCATGACATACTTCCTACGTGAGAACTGATAAATAATAACCAATTGTTGATTCAGTTTTGAGATTTTATTAAATGAGACTATTAGAAATTACGAAATTAAATTATTGTTACTTATAAGCGATATTATAATTTATTTATTAGGCCGATTCTTGTCTATTTTGTTTGTATATGTACCTGAATTCTTAAAATGTGGCCATATTAATTTTACACAATTTGAATGCTACTCTAATGAACTATTATTGTTACTCTTATAATTGACTTCTGTTTTATAATAAATACCTACCTAATAAATTTATTTGCATCATTATTTAATGCTTTGTTTATGTAAAATTAGCCTTTGAGTACATTTTTAATCCTCATGGATGGTAAAATAAAAAGTATTTTTTTTTCCCTATAAAATGTTAACTTGTGTTGGCGCCCAAATGGGACACTATTATTACTATATAATTTAACTTAATATGGACATAATGCCATGAGGGATTTAAAAATAATTCTAAATCTTTATAAGAACTTTAATTACACAATCTTAACAATAAGCGAAATATATCACAATAACACTTTATTTTGATCTCATAATAAATAATTTAAACGCAGCATAAGGTACAGTTCAGTAGATAGAAATAAATTAACAACATCGAATGTTAACACCTTTCTGCTTTCCACAGTATAACTTTGAGAAATGTTATAATAATAGTGCGGATAGTTAGTGGTGACACTAAAACTAAGCCATTACTGCGTAAAATATGCAATTTAATTAAAATGGAAGCTGTACTTAAAAAGGTTGCAACTTAACATTATAATATGGACATCACTTAAATAATTATAATAAATAGTCATTTTGACTTTGCGCTAAAAGCGAAAATGGAGGCGATCACAACTCGACAACAAGTGAAAACGCCTCAACAAAGCCGACGCGGCAAATAATCAATTGTAATTCGTCAATGGTTTCATAAATTTACTGGCAAAGTACCTACAAAGTAATTATTTCCATTCATCTTTAAAACTTATGTACTAAATTCGTATTCACACAATAAAATAAAAAGCTAGGCTAGGGTATGAATGTACAGGGAAGCTTTGACTGCACTCTGCCATTGTTTATGGCAGTCTTGTACACCCACTTGACATCTGTACCATTTTGGGCAATACTAACATGATTGCTGCCAAGAAAAAAACATTCGTCTTTATTTAAATGATGATTAATTTAAAAAAGCTTGGAAGCTTTGAAAGGGATTAGGATATTCGGCAAATCTGTACAAATAGAGCATATGTACTGGAATTTCTATTTGTCTATAGATTTTCAACTTTGTAGGAACAGATTTACCGTATTCAGTCAGTAGCAAAGGGCTACCAGGTCGTCCTTTATAACACGGAATACTTGTAAATAGCCACCTTTAAGTTTGAATATTGAAGAGTAGGACAAAAATCCCCAAACTTCATTCCGTAAGTATTAATGTTTGTGATAAACTGACAGTCTTGAGCATGTCACGCTTTATGGCGGCTATCATTTCTTCTAACCTCACTCAGTCCAGAAGCGATGGGATACCCATCAGTTGTCATGGTTACACTCTGTTTATTTTCTGTGCCCTCCGCCTCCTCGAGCTCCGGGGGGTCGGGAGGGTGATGGTAGGGTCTCGGAGTGCTCTCAGCTGCATATGTAGCCTCTGCTTGCAAAACTCGTAGAACTCAATTTCTCTAGTGAAGTTCGCTCGGACTATTTGCTTAACTTGCTCGGAGACCGGCGGTTTGAACGCGTTGCGGTTGATCCGGTTAAATGTGTTTAACTCCTCTGAAAAAGAAGATGGTTAAGGGAAGAAGTTAAGCGTCTGGGAATAAAACAGCTAAGTATTTTTTATAGGCACAGATACAATCTTTTCTACAATGGTACAGTGGTAAGAATACCGGCCCAGTAGGTACCTATTGAATAAAGAGAATTGAAGCACGGTAGACCAAATTCGAACGCCGGCGTTGTACATTTTGATCCGTTCTAATAAAATGTCTCTAATAAACTGCCTCATTAGCCAAGTGGTCCTGAACGCGACTGCTACGCTAGAGGTCCTGGGTTCGATTCCCAGGTCGAGCAAAGTGTTATTGGGTTTTTCTATGAAATTCCCAGTAGCAGCTCGGAGTTAGGAATTTGTGCCCGGTTAATGGCAATAGGCTCGCCCCCTATTACATGGGACCTAAACATACCGGCGAACTGTGGGTGTACATTAGTACGCTTCTGCCTAACCCTTCGGGGAATACAGGCGTGATGGTATGTTATGTTATGTTATGTAATAAAATGTGTCTTAAAGATAAAAAAAACATCGTGAGGCAACCTGCACTTTTTTAAGTTTTACATAATCAAATGACGATTCGACTGTTACGCTAGAGATCCTGGGTTGGACTCCCAGATCGAGCAGTGTTATTGGGTTTTTCTATGACATTAGGAGTATGGATTTATGCCGCTTTATGGCAATAGGCTCGCCGGCAAACTGTGGGTATACGTTATTACACTTCTGCCTAACCTATCACGCCTATATACTCCATACAGCCGTGATGGTATATGTTGACGAATCTATTAAATTATAGATTAGAAGTATCATTTTCTAAAATAATACCTAGGTATATTATGGCTTCGAGACAGTTTGTAAACGCACAATAGCAGACAGGAGAGATACCAATGTGTGGTCAAAATATTATAAGTAATTGAAAATTTGTGTATCTTACAATACCTACGTATGCTCTATGTACCTATTTATAGTATGACCAGACAGATAATTATAACGTAGGTCAATTCAATATAGTTTTAGACGCGGGGACACTATGTTGAGGCGAGTCGTACGACCAAGGTCCTTCTTCAATAATCTTATCTACCAAATTAAATAATGTCATTGAGGGTAATGATCCATCCATACTATTTTAATCTTCAATGACATTAAAACCTATACTCGAGATTTTTTTAAATTTTCGAATTTAAAAATATCTCGAGTATAGACACTATACTCGAGATATTTTTAAATTCGAAAATTTCTTAGCGTGACTGCTACACTCTGAGATCTTAGGTTTGATTCCCAAGGCGATTAAAATGTTATTTATTGGTTTATTTAAGAAATACTCAGTCAGCTCGGACTTGGGATTTTTATATGACTTAAGTTAAGTTTTCCCGAAAAGATATTTTCAAAACCTGAATCTAATGGAACCATCAGAATTTTGCGTTTAGCTGTATGTAATGTTCTTTGTAATGTATGTACTGTAGATATGTAATATATGAAATGTATGTAATGTAGATATGTAATATATGTAATGAATGCTGTGTTTGCCGATTGATATTGTACACAACTGACGTGTAACTATTGTGCATGTAACCTTAATATGAAAATGTGTAACAATTGTAGGCGAATCAATAAAATAAACTAAAAATAAAAATGCATGTAATGTATGTACTAACCCCAGTAAAGTCTGAGCGCGCCTTGGAAGAACCGGGGCACGTACCGCTCGAGCGCCAGCAGCGTAGCGTTCATGTCCTCCAGCACACCCACCACCGCGTACTGCTCCTCCACCACGCGCTTGGCGCGCTGCAGAGCCTCCACGCTGTTAAACGGACTGGAACAATACCAAAGTAAGCTAGGTAAAGGTAAAATATAGATTAGTTAGTTGGATTTGTACCCGGAACTGTGCGGAAAACAGGTGTGATGGTATCTTATACAATGATGGTACTCTATGTATGTTACGGCAAAATAAAATAGGCTATGAATTTGTGGTCTCCTGACATCTTGATGGGCTTCAGGCCACAGACATGACCAGGGTAGAGGAAGAGACTGAGCAAATAACAAAACTATAAAAAGCCCTTTAATTAGAGTGTTAAATAGTTATAGCGCCTTCATAGTACATTAAAGCAATGTTCAACCAGCCAGAAGAACTATAGGTACAACTGTATGCGCAGGCGCATTCAATTTTTAAACGAGTAAGTCAACTTAACTTGAATATAAGTATATTTTTTTGTATGCATTACAATTGCTTCATCAGTCTAGCGGTCTCAAGTGCGACTTCTAAGCTATAGGTCCTGGGTTCGATTCCCAGGTCGAGCAATGTGTTATTGAGTAGCAGCTCAGAGTTTGGGATTTGTTCCCGATTAGTGGCAATAGCCGGCCCGCTATTATCTTATCTTATCTTATATCGGCCCGCTATTACATAGCGGCGAACTTTTATAGGTACACCTCTGTCTAACCCTTCGGGGAATAAAGGTGTGATGGTGTGTATGTATGTTACTCACGTGCACTCTGGTTCATGGCCACAAAAGAACAGAGTTTGTCGGCGATGGTCTCCGATACCCTCATGCGTCTGTCCCTCTATGTAGCGACACTCACGATCTCCGCTCAACACGCACGTCTCAAAGTCCTGTAATCAAACACAAGGAAATGTCAATAAATCAACCATGCATACCTATTGTCTACAAGATGAGGACAGACAAAATTATATTTAGGTATGGGGCACCGAAAAATATATCTGACAGAAAGGAGAAAAGGATTTACTGAAGCAAGCGTCGATTTTGAACGCTTGCTGCGGTGAATGCCCGGCCAGAATCATCACTGATAACAAAAAGTTTATAGAGCTTAAGTAACTTGTGATTCATTTTTCTATGGGAAATTAGGTACTAAGCTACAAGTTGAGACTCCTCTGGTGTGGCGGGTGTCCTTGGGCGGTGGTAATCTCTTACCATCAGCCGAAGTCCGAACCGTCTGCTCGTTTGCCCCTATCCCATAAAAAACACATAACGTTATTTATGAATATACAATATTCATCATCCCATCAATTTTGTTAAAAAATATTTTAATTATCGACTGTTTATTAGCACAGACTAAATACTAAACACGTTAGAGTTAAATTTTTTGTTATACTAATTATATCATCAGTTTTTTGCTGACTCAAAACTAATTTATTTTTTACGCTCCACTAACCGAGTCGAGGGGCTCACTTGAATAGATAGGCGTAAGCTGAAAACTATTCATCTAGTAAATAGGATGTCGTAGATCATTGTATGCGTATGTTTGTGTCGATGGTTTCGATGGTGTGTGGTCGTAATTAACACTACATGTTACTGGCAAAACTAATTTCTGAATAAAATTACTCTTGACTAGCCAAATCCTTAAATTTTTTAATTTTTCCCACAAGTATAGTGATGAAAGATAATTTTGTGTTCTAGGCTTTTTGTTTCCTTGATATAGAGAGTCTCTGTGGTTTCTTTCGTTTGGCCAACAGGATTAACTTTTGTCTTGAGATAGTCAGAAGTACTTTCGACAATATTTTTTTTTTGTGTGTAACATAAGACATAACAAACATATTGAAGAAGTTGTACCCCACTTTGATTCCAGACCACTGAGAGTAGGAGTTATGTGAAGTTACTTATTTTGTTTCTAGTTATAATAATATCTTATATGTACATCTCTCCGTCTGTCTGGAGGCTTAGATCTTTTAAACTACGCCACGGATTATAACCCGATAACTTTTAAATTACTTAGGTACTAAAAGTTTTTTTCCGGATATGCTATCGACGTGACTGACTCTTTTATTCAAAATGAACACAGTACCTACCATAATATTCATAAGAGCCGATGCTATTTCGATCAACATCGCGAATCGAGCCCATTTCTGCCAATGGCCTGTTACAGTTTGTGTACAAATAGCCCACGTTAACATTAATGCATTTCCTAAGCCATTGATGGATTGTCGGCTACTGCGATAGACATCTTGTGTTCGAATGGAACGATAGAAATAGGTCTACGTGGGCTGCCTTACGTGGATCATAACTCAAAGCTGTAGTGAGTAGGTATGATGAGAAATTGGTTTCTAAATAAAAGCATCTTTGGTTTCGCAAAGAATTAGCTAGTAAAAGTTGTGCACCTAAGATATTTTCTAATGTCGACTGGGGTAGTAGGGTACAGTCACCATTAAATTCATCAGGATGAACCGTTTGTTATAAAAAAAACCCTATATTACCGATATCTGACTATCTACTACTATCGATATCTGTATTTTGTCGCGTTTTATTTCAGCTATCGTGATATGATAAAATTCGAGTCAGATTGACAAGACTTGATGTGTTCATTCTGAAAAATTCTTTGTATTATTGAGTTATATTAATTTTCCTAATTGTTCAGACTTTATTTATTTCTATTCTATCCCGAGAAACTACGCCTGCATACTTTCTTGTTTAGTAGTTAATAAAACAATCTGTATGTAGGCTGTGCGCTTACGCACAATTTTTGCCCCACCACATTTGTAACTATCATTAATATTGTAAAACATAGGCGTCTAATCGTATTGTCAGAGGATAGCTTGAAGCTAATTCACACACGATGATTACATATCTAGGCTTTCGGCAATTAACAGGTACCGTTTCTTTCTGTAGATTATAGCTACAATGAAAAAGTGGTTTTCATAAAAAAAACCTAGGCATTGCATTATCTTTAATTTTTTTATAGATTAGACAAATTTTATTTTTATCATGTACTAATTACTTGGGCATTCGGGAAGCTGCGTGATATCTCTGAATCGTCGATCCCACAATCCCTAAAAACCAGGGTCTACACCCAGTGCGTCCTATCCGTGATGACTTACGTAGCCGAAACATGGACACCCTGGAACTGGTTCACAAATTCAAGATTGCTCAGCGTGCAATGGAGAGAGCAATGCTTGGAGTTTCTTTGGTGGATAGATCTCGCAATGAAATCATTCGCCAAAGAATTCGCTAAAGTCACCGACATTGGGCGAAGAATAAGCCCGCTGTAGTGGAAGTGGGCCTTCCATGTTTGCAGACGGACAGACGATGGATGGAGCAGACAAGTGTTAGAGTGGAGACCGCATCTAGGCAAGCGTAGTTTGGGACGCCCTGCGACACGATGGACCAACAATTTGAAGGAGGTGGCTGGCTATATTTTATTACAGCCATCAAAAATCTAAATAATTATGTGGTGCCCTTTGTATTCATATAACTTAATTCACGATATTCTCGTTATATACCATGATTATAACATAACGATTACACGATTACTGCTTCTAAGTACATAATTGGTAACATCGAATTATAGTATTGCTGCGTGATTGGTAACGATCAATTATGATACAATATAATAGTACCAAACAACGTGATTAAATGAACGCGACTGCAACACAGATACCGAAGTCATTATAATAATTAAATTTTATTATAAAAATCATAAACCTATTACTGTGAGGGGAAATAACACCACCGTTAGAAAGCGCAGCACTATACTACTAAAACAATGTAACATCACTATGGACTATCAGCTCGTTAACTGCTTAAATGCGATGTATCATTCCCATCAATACATTAACCCAATTAATTCACGAGTCGTTAGACGCATTGCTTCAATTTACCTTTCGTTTACAACTTGTCGATCGTGAGCATTGATTCGTGTCGTGTTAAACGGAGTATAGCGTCGTGACCGACTGATCTGAACCACCTGAACTCTTGACCATGGGATTCTACCGAATCAAAGTTTTGACAGCCCTAACGGAACACGTCACACTTAGAGTCAGAAAAAATGGGAAATTCGACACAGTGAATGGTTCAAATTTGGAAAAACGGTTCCAGATTTTAAATTCGGATGGTTTCAATTTGTTTATGACCATAAAGTGGGTTAACGGAGCAAGGGCATCTACTAGTATGGTTGTGAGTTTACTTTCTGGTTAATGGCTATTAGAAAATATTTAACTATATTGTAGTGAGAATTGTAAGGCGATTAAATTATCCGTTCAATTAATTAAGATAAGAATTTCACCAGATTTTTAAGTTGGAGTGGAGCATTATACTTTCTAACTGTGACATCAAAATTAAAATCTACGCCAACTCGTAACAAACAGACAAATATTTAAAAATCACATTTTTGGGTTCGGAGATGGATATGTACACTTACCCACTTGATTTTTTTTTTATCTTCAATTTGCAGACACAGCTAATTTACGATTTTACAATAGTAGAGAATCGATGTAACTCGATTTTCGCTAGACAATTCTATGAAATATGAAAAGCTGCTGACGTCTCTATCTTTTTTTTTCTTAACAAAACCTTATGAGAACCGCTATATTATTAAACTTATTGTAGCAGGATTCTCTTAGATGGTAACCCTATCAAGGATCAACTCCTGCACAGCTAACGGCGCGGCACGTGACCAATTTTAGCCGATTCATCCGCAAATTGGCGGCCGATCAACCCGCTGCGAACAAAGCGTATCTAACGCTTTACTTACGTAAAAAATATTTTTTATAACAAAGAATTTAGTGTAAAAGTTACGTAGAAAAACCATACCTAGGTACATCTATTTTATTATATCGTATGGAAATCCCTCATGTATCATCCACCGTGGGGAGGAACCAGGGTAGTACATATATGGATTCATACCGATTAAAACCACACTTCCTTCCCTTCTTTTTTTGATAATGGAAATGTTTTATCCGTCGGTCCGGGGAGAGAGGTGGCATGTCCACTCTGAAACGTGTGAGCTACAGACTAAAACTAATCTCGGCATTTCGCGTCACCAATTTAGCAGACCTGGGTCTGCCAGACACTTCCGTCCCTTGCACTATGGTTACAGCCATGGGACAAGATCACATTCACTATCATTATCATCATTAGTAGATACGAGTATCAGAATAACAATATTGAGTCAAAAAACTACCACCCGAATATTAAACCCGCGTGGATGATTTATTAATTAGTGCTATAAATGTTTTGAGTAATTCTATAGCACTGCTGGGATATAGTTAATATTTTCCGATCCTTCGGAGAGCCCAGCAGAAGAAACAGCTAACAAGTGGCGGATAATGTTTATTATTTACAGTTAATAAAGACAGTATTCTATATAAGCACATTCTCTATCATAAATAACTTAACCTTAATAGTTCCCTGCTTACAATAATGTTGTTACTATTATACAAAGCAATTTACCCCATAAAGTGTTCCATGTAATTTTCGATGAAGAACCTATTACCTGAACAAAACGCGTTGTAGGGAACACCATAATCACTGTAACATGCAGCGATTCACCTCGAACAAGATCATTTTCACCGTTAGCAAATAAAAACACATCTCGTGAATGGAGATCATGTCACGATCGCTTTAACAAACAATGAAAAAACTAACAGCTTACACGTTCTCATGGCTAAGTAAGAAAATTAAGAAAATGTAAGTATATACATATTTATTTTTATTTATAGCCTTTTTCAGACATACATTTTAAATAGGTATTTGTTCTTATATAGGGATTATTTTTATTTAGTGTGCCCTTTGGCAAAGGCCTCCTCCAACACATTCTAATCTTCTCTCTCCTGCGCGTCTAGTCCAAGTTTTTCCTGAATGGTTTTCTCTTTTTTCTATTTCCCTCTCTTGCGTACCAAAATGTTACTGCTTTGTTGTAGATAAATGGAACAAAGTACCTACATAAGTAGATACTATTTATCCTGTCACGACGAGATTGACACACGTTACGAATCAACCATGATCAGATAAAAAGAACGCGATGATTAATAGCTGACAATAATTGTGTTGATAATATATCGTGTGTGTTGGTGTAAATTTAACACTATAAAACATTCAGTTTACAAAGGGCTAATGGTTCATGCTATCGATTGCTGTATTCAGATACGAGACGTCTATCAAAGCGGTTTGTAATCTATCAATGGCTGTCGGATATTCGTCTTCATTAGTTAAAGTCAGCAGTATATGTAAAAGTATAGCTAGTGTGGAGGTAAGTAGATATGTAGGTATAGCTGATACTTACGGTCATCTGAGGGTAAGTAGAGGAGAACTCTAGAGCCTAAGCCTGACACCTATAGTGATTGGTAAAGATAAAGACACAGACACAATTCACACTCAGTAAAGAGCTTAGCTAACCAGCATCGAATGTTTGCTTTATTGATATAAAATTGTTAACAAACCTTCTTCAACCAGGCTGGATCGGGCAGCGGCAGATCGGGGAATGCTCTCTTCCTCTCCACGTAATACCAGGGTGCTCTCACGTAGTAGTACCAGGATATGACCCGCTCCACGGGATCACGAACTACATTCACGTAAATTGGAGATGGAAAACCAAACCTGGAAAAAATAAGAATAAAATAATAGAGGTACGTCCCTTTACTTGACTTTTGTGTTTATTCAAACCGGGAACACTGCATTAGAAATGTTTTTACGAATACACTGAAGCTTTTAAAAAACAGTAGATTTATATTGACCGCCTCATTAAAAACTGTACTTAATATTAAAACGCATCATTCGCTCGCAATGCATCGTCTCATCATCGGCCAACATCGGCTAAACAATAGCGATTCAGCACAGTTTTTGCACGTGCCGCTATTGTGCAATTACCACTAACAAGAGAGTTGCCTCTCGTATAATAGTCCACGGCAATTAACATCTTCTTGATACATTAATCATGTTATGTGTTTACATCCATCTATACAACCAATAGAGTTTGGTGCAGTTTGATTGATGTTGGAGAGCCGTCGGCTTCTTTTTTAATGTTAAAATATAACAGTGACTGAATGCGTAAATACGAGTATCAATGTCTTGACTGATACTTGTAGTTCTGTTAAAGTTTTTGTTTCACGTCAATGAAGATTTAGCGCCAGATACCGCTAGTTTGCGTTTGATTTGTGGCTTTGAATGCTTTTGAAACATAATGATTGGATTTGAATATAATGACTGCCTGGTCCTAGATCAGGCTGGTCAGTATTTTTTTATTACAACATAACATACCATCATAACATACCATCACGCCTTTATTCCCCGAAAGGTTAGGCAGAGGCGTACAAATGTACACCCACAGTTCGCCGGTATGTTTAGGTCCCATGTAATAGGTGGCGAGCCTATTGCCATTAACCGGGCACAAATTCCAAACTCCGAGCTGCTACTGGGAATTTCATAGAAAAACCCAATAACACTTTGCTCGACCTGGGAATCGAACCCAGGACCTCTAGCGTAGCAGTCGCGCTCAGGACCACTTGGCTAATGGTCTAACATGCTATAAGAGAGTTATCGGAGCTTACTCATTGAGTTTCCATTAAACAAGTTGCAATCACGATTACATCGAGGTGAGTTTTATTATTTTACTTGGCGCTCGTTTCATGGCTCCATCGCCCCCGGCAGTTTGTCTT
Organism: Acronicta leporina; assembly: GCA_947256265.1. Lineage (NCBI taxonomy): Eukaryota > Metazoa > Arthropoda > Insecta > Lepidoptera > Noctuidae > Acronicta > Acronicta leporina. The sequence continues at coordinate 10,501,983 of OX366522.1, read as the reverse complement.
GAGCGCTCAACGATTCGCATCGCACTCACTAACTTAAATAGAAACCCCGACGTATTCCACTCCGAAGATTCAATGAAGTCGCGATAAGACAAGTGCCTAACACTACATAAATTATAAATTTTATACGGTTCCTTTGTAAAGTAATTTCGTCTTTCGCGATACGGATTAATTATAATTAAGATGTCGCCGGCACCAACAGATCCCAGCGGCATGCGACCACGGCTATAAACTGAATACCGCTGTTCCTGGACATAGGAAAATTATCTTGTTAAATACTTTTCAGTTAATTTCTAAATAATAGGTATCTAAAAATAGGCTTTGTATTCATTGTATTCCATGGGACCTAAACATACCGGCGAACTATGGATAGATCAAGATTAGTACACCTTTTTAATAATTAATACAGGCTTGATTGGTATATTATGTTACCTAGTAAAGTTGGTGTAGCAGACGTGTTTGATGTAGGAGGCTGGCGGGTCGTAGGCGGACACGATGGCTGCGAGCGTCTGCTGTTCGGGCGGCGCCAGGCGGATCGTCTCCACGCGCTGCACCGCATCTCGGTGGAAGCCTGCATCATAGAAACGTCAATCTACCAGTTGCAACTGGTTACTCAGTTCAGTGCCTCGAAACATATGGCGCGTTTTTGCCACTCGTGTATCTTCGATTACCTTATCGATGCATTTTCGATCTCGCTCTATAATCTACCTATTTATATAAATAAAAATTAAATGACATTCTTTGCTAAGAGTATCACTTGAGAACGGCTGAACCGGTTAAAGTTTTGTAAGTCTGAATGACATTTTGGGAAAGGGAAAGAAAAATTTGTCCAGAAAATTTAGGAAAACGGAAGGCTGTTGTCTATACGCTTTTGTAATAAGTACCTATGATTTGTTGACATTGAAAATAACGTGTGTGTTTTAATAAACAAAACATTAGCGATGGCAAACACTGGCATATTTGGCGTAGTGGCTGAGCGATCGTCTTCTACGTCACTGGATGTGATGTGGGTTCGATAGCCGCACGGAACAAATATTTGTTTTACCTAAGTACAGGTCGAGGTTCCTCTGGATGTTTGTATTTGTATTTGTTTGTAACGATACCTACAACAGAAAATCCTATTGTTTTAAATCAAAACATTAGACTATTTATGTTAAAGATTTGCTTAATGGTTATGTTAAAGCTTGCACTCGAATATGGACTGCGACTTAAAACTGAACATCATTTTTCTTTTTTTATAAATAAGCATGTCAAAATGTTTACCCTCTTTCTTGAATTAATAAACTTGCACTAATGAAGACCGGTAAGTACGGATTGTGGCAGCGCATAAGCAAAAAAGCTTTTAATTTTGTTAATTATTTGATAAGTTAAGGACCTAAATATTTTAATTAAGTATTTTTGGGTATCTCTGCTAAGTAAACTGCACTGTTTTCATTTACATATTATCAAGATGAATAAACTAAACGGGACTTTGAAAGCATTATTGAATCTGGGGAGATTGTCTTGACGGGATAACGGCCCGAACAAAAAAGGAAGATTGTTGGACACCCACATATTTGTTTCCAAATACTTATGGAATATTTAAAAATAGAATACGGACGTTGGAATATATTTTTTATTGATACCTACGAGATCAAGAGTTGGGGATGCGTTGAGAGGCCAGTACGGCTGCAGACTGCCGGAGAAAACTTTCAGATTAACCGAAGAGGAACCGACTCTAAACGAACAAGTCAAGGCCACTACACCAAGCTGCTTTACAATAGACTACTAATCTAAGGGTGGTCAGTCATTCAGTTCCCAAGAGATCACGTCTGATCAATTCTGATATTTATTCGCGTCTTAATAGAAGCTATATTAAGTATGGAACTTTATTCTAATTCAGAACAAATTTTACGTCATTCTAGTTTAAATTTTATATTACCAAACCCATTTCTGATTGCCAGTCGTCGTAATAGTTCCATGAAGGTCTGGCTGCCGACCTTGGGCACTCGGTTGAAGAACACTATATCTGTGCCGGCGCGAGCTGTGTTGTTCAGCTCCCACGGCTCTGGCAACTCCTCCAGGTACTCCTGCCCCACCTCTTGCTGAGACTCGTCAGGCTCTGCTTCTAATGTACGCTGGGGCTTACTGCGTTCCTGGAGACAAAAAGCTGTAAGAATAAGCAGGAACACAGCTATGAGATTTCACGTTGAATTCGTAAGAACACAGAACAAATAAATACATAACATAACATACCATCACGCCTGTATTCCCAGAAGGGTTAGGCAGAGGTGTACTAAGGTACACCCACAGTTCGCCGGTATGTTTAGGTCCCATGTAATAGGGGGCGAGCCTATTGCCATTAACCGCGCACATATTCCTAACTCCGAGCTGCTTCTGAGAATTTCATAGAAAAACCCAATAACCAAGCCAAGACCTCTAGCGTAGCGGTCGCACTTGAAACCACTAGACAAACGAGGCAGTTATCATACAAAATATATATTTATGTAAAAGTTTTGAAACTGTAAAGAACTGAAACTGAACTGTTCAACTATCTACTCGGAACTTGCATATATTTGATTGCGAGATCAATAATAAAATAAATCTGCTTATTTATACCTTTTTATAGACAAGTTATAAACCTGTGTACACGCACAGGAAATAGAACTTGCATAGTGAAGTGTTACATTCAAAAAGAGAAAACGTAGGTAAGTATATAATAGTACAAGCAGACTAAATGGTCCTAGACGCTATATTTAGACGATTGTATGAGTCAGTTAATTACTAGCTACCTATATTTAAAGATTATTACAAACATTTAACATGATGTTTCTGCGATACAAAATAGCGAGCCTAGGGGCTCAATTAATGTGTATGAAATTATTCTAGCTTCTCATTACATACCATCACGCCTGTATTCCACGAAGGGTTAGGCAAAAGTGTAACTGATGCAGATTTACAGTTCGCCGTTATGTTTAGGTTCCATGTAATAGAGAACGAGCTTCATGAATCCAAACTCCGAGCTGCGACTGAGAATTTTATAAAAAACCCAATAACGCTTTGCTGGACATGGGACTCGAACCCAAGATTTCTTGTGTAGCAGTGGCACTTTTTTTTTTTTTTTTTTCTTTATTTAACGAGCTTGGTCGCCAGTGCGATCATGTCGCTCGGTAACAGTACACATTTACAAATAATTGACAAAATGAAATCTTATTACTACAAAATCATAATGTTATTAGTCCTTAAGTTTGAACACTACCTTTGTTTGAGATACATTTCAACCAATTTAATGATTTTTGTAATGTCCTGACTTAGAGGCTGAGAAAGAATACAATTAAATGTACCGGCATCAACATTCGAAGGACCGAGCAATTGCCCTCTCAGCGTCTGATTCCGGACACATTCCATTAAAACGTGGTATACATCCTCAATTTTACTTATGCAGACACTGCAGTTGGGAGAGTTAACTTTTCGCATAAGGAAGGCAAATTTATTTAACGGAATATGGCCGGAGCGTAGTCGCATTATTAGTACCATATTCTGTCTACATAGTGAACTATAGTCCACCCACGGGGTCTTCCAGGGTTGTGGTTGAAGCGTTTTATACCAAATTCCTACTAATTTAGACCGTTCGTCAAAGTATTCTTTCCACATGGTATAGCATTTATTTTTTATATTAAAGATGCAGTCAGAGTAATATGGATGGATATGTATATTAGTTCCGTCGTAACTAGCTTGAGTTGCTAATCTGTCTGCCATTTCGTTACCCAGTAGACCGATATGTGAGGGGATCCATTGCAGGATGACCGATCGCGAAGAAGACATCAATTTCAGCATCGACTTAATAATCGTATAGGCTATCGGTGTACCTCGACCATTCGAGGTACACCGAGCCACATGTTGAAGCGCACTTTTTGAGTCAGAGAATATGACAAACTTGTCGTGAGTGACAGATTCAATGTATGATAGTGCTTCTGAAATGGCAAAAAGTTCAGCGTACATTATTGAAATATTAGAGTCAATTTGGAATTTAAAGCCATCTCCGGACTGAATGTCATAGAAGGCCGCCCCCACTCTATTTGTACTTATTTCCTTTGAACCGTCTGTATAAATAGCATAAAACTCCTGGTATTCTCTAGTCGTGAGGTTGCAAAGTTCTTTTAATTCTATAGGATTATAATTGCGTTTGGGCCTGTTTACATATTGTAGGTTATAAAAAATATTTTTTGAGAGATCTACGTTGGTCATCCACGTATCTAAGGAAAACATTTCTAGTTGCTTGCTGCTGTGAATACTTGTATCTTTTATATCATCATATATTTTAATTAGTAACGGTATTTTTCGTCTCCAGTAGCTCATTCTATTACACATTATTAAGTTATGTAAAATGTTAATTGAATTATAAATATTTGATTCTTTCACTGATTTAATTTTGTATAAATATTTACCAGCTAAGTAATTTCTACGTATTTCTAAAGGTTGTAAACATAATTCACTTTCCATAACAATAATGGGAGTTGTTTTAATAAATCCTCCGATAACACGCATACATTGATTTTGAATTTTGTCAAGCTTGGCCAAATGAGTTTTACAGCTATCATCATAAAGAAAAGAAGCATAGTCTAAACGACTCCGAATTATTGATATATAAAGACGCCTAAGATGTTTGGGGTGTACTCCCCAGCCCGGGCCAGATAAAACTTTAAATAAATTAACAATTTTGGTTATTTTCTGACTGGATTCACTAATATGTTTTGACCACTTTAGAGAGCGGTCCAACCACAACCCTAGGTACTTAACATTATCAACTACTTCTAATACAGTATTATTTACTTTTAGCTCAATGGGGACCTCCTGGCGTTTTAAATTTTTGATAAATAAACAGATTTTGCTTTTATTGGGTGAAATTTCCAAATCTAGTTCTGCCAAAAGATTGGAGAAAAGGTTTAAAGACTTTTGCAAATTTGTTATAGATTTTTTTAAATCTTTGCCTGTAATAAAAAGGACAAAGTCATCAGCGTACTGCGAGATGGATACTTCATTACTTATACGTTGGCAAATATTGATTGTTGCTACATTAAATAACAGAGGCGACAAGGGGTCCCCTTGAGCTAGGCCTCGACTTGTTGATCTAGAAATATTTATATTATTTATAGCAATTCTGAGGCTCCGTTCACTAAAAAAATTCCAAAGGTAAAAACAAATTTTCGAGCCAACTCCCAGATTATCCAAAACCTTCAACAACATATCAATATTAACATTATTATAGGCGTTGTTAATATCTAAAAAGCAACCAAGCGTGGTGTAATTTTTTAAAAACCCTGTTTGTATATTTGAAACCAAAAGGCTCAGATTATCTATGCTAGATTTAGATTTTCTGAAACCGGTAGTATTTTGGGAAAACATTAGATTTTTTTCCAGAAACCATTCTAACCTTTTATTTATAATAGAATGAAATATTTTACAAATGCAGGACAACAAGGAAATTGGCCTAAGAGATGAAACCGAATTGGGATCTCGTCCTGGTTTTGAAATAGGGAATATGATGGTGTCTCTCCATTGTTTCGGTACAAATCCTAAAGTTAAAAAGTTATTAAATAAATTACATAGTACCGTTTTACCATTTGGAGGTAGATGTTTTAACATGGAGAAAGATATATCGTCTCCTCCAGGGGCGGTATCGGATGGTTTTATACTTTTTTCCAATTCTTGAACAGAGATTGGAGCTTCCAAGATTACGTTGCTAGAGTTAAATTGTGTTTTTTTATTTATTACATAATCGGGAGTGAGGCTGTGCAAAAGTTCATTTAATCTATTTGCGTCTATATAGTCACGCTGAGTGCTATAGCCTTTTAACCATTTCATTTTTTTCCACATAAGGCTGGTAGACGAAGTTGAATCTATTGACGAACAAAATTTATGCCACGAATCGCTCTTGGCATTACGAATATGCTTTTGCGCCTCACTAATTTTAGATTGTAGTGTATCAAAGTTACTGGGTGACGGATTTTGTCTAAATGCGGCTAATGCTAAGCGACGTTCTGCTACGATTTTAGAGAGACCTGGGCACCAATATGTCTTTGGAACAAATGTGTTACAAGGATTCTGGCATATTTTTAAAAATGGAATGTGCGAGTCGGCGGCTTTATTAATAAAATTTATAAACCTATCATAAGAACATTGGGGACTATCGGCGTAAGTAAATTGTACAAAGTCCTCCTGTAATTGTGTTTTATACAAAGGCCAATCTGCGTTTTTAAAATTTCTTTTTTTAATGGGTTTTAATATATTCCTACAGACTGTCGAAATCTTTAGAATGATGTGATCACTGCCCAGAGACTCATTAATTGTGGCCCAATTGAATTTAATCGCTGTGTCCGTAGAAGCTATAGATACGTCAGGTGAAGATGATTGTAAATTACCATTGACTAATTTTATTCGAGTAGGGCTGCCATTGTTTAATGTTATACAGTTATAATTCAACAGAGCATCGAATATCTGTATACCTCTAGTATCTGTTTTACAAGACCAACTGCTGTGGTGGCCGTTAAAGTCTCCTAGCAACAGCGACTTTTTATCAAATGAACATAGAATATTTTCCCAATCTAATTGAGTGGTATGTACTGATGGGGGACAGTACAAAGATACGATATTTTCGATGGAAGCGCAATTGAAAATTTTAACATGCAATAACTCAATACCAGGATTTTGAGAATTTGTTTGACATAAATGACTTTTAATAGAGTTATGAACACATACCGCTACTCCTCCATATCCATCCTGCCTATCTTTACGGAAGACTTTGTAACCACTTAGTTTTAAAACTGTATCCGAATGTAGCCAGGTCTCACTAAGCACCGCAATATGGACTTTTTCCTGGGATAGAAATTGTTCAAATGAGGCTAACTTATTATTTAGGCTTTGTGCATTCCATTGGATAATGTTCAGCTTATACTTATTATTATCCGCCATTGTTTAAAAAAAGAGTCTTAAACCAACTGGAATCTGGAATATTGTTCTTGATTATAGATATGATCCACTGAAGTCCGATCTTCACTACGGTATTAATTTTATTTACAAGTGTATCTTTTCTTTTAAATATTACATCATTTAGTTTTTCTATCAGACTGTGTAGGGAGTTTTCATTTGTAACATTTCTCGTATGCTTAGGTGAAGGATCTGCATCCACATTTGGTGAACAGTAGCCGTCCCACTCCGAAGAACTTTCATTAATTTCTGATTCTAACTTTTGTGATTGTTTCTGTTTCTTTTTAGTTTTTTTAAATGAGGAACTGGGCTTCAACATTTCAGTGGTATTTTTTTTAGATTTTAGTGGCGTTTTCGACCCTGATTCATTTTGATCTTTGGTGGGAGAAGCTAAAATTGACGCATATGTATGCAAAGATGGAGGGGCGACTGTGTCCATGTTTTCTTGCCTATTAGGGACCTGAGTGGTATTGCTTCTCGGAGGGGACACATTTTCGCGGAGAGGGGTGGTGTCAGGAACATACATAGTGACGGCTTTTCTATATGTACAGTTGAATTCTGGCATAATTTTCCTGATTTTTTTTTCCTTCATGAATGTTGGACACTCCTTACTCATAGCTTTATGTACACCGTTACAGTTGATACATGAATATATGGTTGTATGGCAATCTTCGTGACTAGATCCGCAGTTGGGGCATATTGGATTCTTTTTGGGACACATTTTCCTGATGTGACCAAAGCGCCAACAATTTGAACACTGGGTCACTGGATGTACATAGCGTTCAACTTTCGTTCTGACTCCGTATATATAAACATATGGCGGTAAATTTGCTCCTTTGAAACAGAGTCGGACTGTTTCGCTGTTTGTCCAGTCGGAGCTTTCTCTATTTTTTCGACTGAGACGCTTAACAGATAATAAATCAGCATCACAGGTGAGACTTTCTAAAATTTCTTCATCTTTTAATTCTAATTCTACATTTTTTATGACGCCATACGTAAAACCAACTTCCATAGTTCGCTGCAGGTTCCATTCAAGGTCCCTAAAAGATTTACACGATAGGAATTTTTGCATGCTAGATTCATCTTCAAACTGTACGAGTATTTTAAATGGGTTTATATATCTTACTCTGGTTATCTTTAAAATATTGTTTTCTTTCATTAGTCTCGCAAACTTAAATTGCTTTGGTAGGGCTTCTTTGGATGTAATGCTAATTTCTATTTTCTCCTCTGCTATTATTGTATCACCAACACTGCGTGCGTAGCGCTTTCCAGGTTTCGACACGATTGACCATATCTCGGTTTCGTCAACTTCTCGCGTTCTTTTGTTGTTTTGTCTATTCATAATGTTATCATTTACTACGGTGGTGTCCATGGTAAGGTCTTCTAATTTGTCTGTATGGTCTTCTGGTTGTGTAAGGTCATCTTGAATTGTATCTTCTGTACTATTTTCCTCACATAAAATGTCGCTAAACGACATTGTTTGTTGTAATCATAGTCGGCGCGAGCGCAGGTGGCCGCAACCCACACACACAAGCGCGTCGCAAACAAAAGGGAACACCTTTTGTTTACGCGCCAACACGTGCGCGTCTCGGTCCCGTATTACTTCGATAAACAGTAAATTTTAATATAAGGAATATAAAAGGAAGGTATAGACACGTCTTAATCGTTTCGATTTCAACGAATCACTGTGTGGCACTTACGAACACTAAAAGTAATGAGGCAATTTGATTAGATATATTGAGATATTATAAAAAAAAAGCTTGTAAACAGCGACTTGCACATTTATGAGTCGCGAAGTTAACACTACAATTCAATGATTTGCAATCGCTGACTACCACAAAATAAATAGATATATAATACATTAAAAAGTACTTTTATTCTTATGGAGCTGCTACTTAACTATTTAAGAAAAGGACTAAAAAAGGAGGCAGGTCAAGTGTCATTATTTTTTTCTTATAAATATTTATTTGAATTCGTTGCTCTAATACGTAGGTTGTACTTGTAACATCTACCTATCATGTTCTATTTTTTAAATTATTACGTCTCTGTTTTATTCTTTTCGCGCTTGACTCTGGGTTTTTTAGTTTATTACCATATTGTATAGTATAAACCAGTGTTTTTAATAGTTCCATACTGGTGGAATCATTATCTCTTAGCAATCGATTGTATGAGGCAGTGTAGAGGCAGAAAATGCAATGACGTTTGGTTTTAATAATGATATGTACTCTTTTTCATTATTGACCCCTAACTCGCAGACTACCATCGCATGGCGGCGGCGGCATGGTGCGGCGGGTGCATTAGCTTTGCTTGAAATAATCAAGTAGGAAGGTACTTCAGTTTCCAACGAATTTCGTCGAAGTGACATTTAATGGGAACTGTAGAGTTATTTAGTCGATCCATCTCGATATCGATTCTCACTCAGCCCAATGATGGGCCAAGAAGGCCCTTACACATTTGAGGACATGTGATGAATGATGAGCAGCGATAGTCTATTGATATTGGACTGCCAAGTCAAAAATCTCGAGTCTGAATCCAAGGCACGCATCGTTGACTATTCGAAGTCATGTGAGTATTATTGATTTGCATGATTGATTTGATTTTTAAGGTCTTTATTCATACTTAGGTTATTACAATGCTGTTTACAAATGATCTTATTCTGTTTGTTTACAGGTCATGATTCATAATTGTTACACAGGCTAAGGGCCACTTGCACCAACTTCTTAAATGTGTTTAATTTCTATTTAAACACGATTTTCTATTGTCTTTTTTTGTTTAAATTGAATTTAAACATATTTCAGAAGTTGGTGCAAGTGGCTCGAAGACGCCTTTATAAACATTAAAAAATCATGCTAAACTATGTTATATTAACATATTTAATAACCAATTATTTAAGTACATAGTTGAGATAATGTGCAAGTCTTAGTATGGACCCACATATACACACACACAAGGTTGGCATACATAGTGTACACAACTACACATTGTTTTATCAAAACAAGACTTAATTATTTGAAACGACGCGACGGCGGGTAGTTGCACGCAGAGTGTATGGCCGGCCGCTCAAACGGCGTCAGCTAAGCTAGCGTGATCGACTACAGCCTAACCCCTCTCATTCTTAAACGAGACCCGTGCCTAGCAGTGGGGTATTATAGGTTGATAATTATTTGATGTCTCGTTAATCTTTATATAATTTTAGAGAATACGAATTTGACACCTAACCGCGGATTCAGGTGTCCAAATCTGAACACGTTTTTACAGAAAAGCTCTACTGATCCGAATTGTCGAAGCCGTAAGGGCACCGAGGTATTTCTATTATGTGGATCACGATGACCGTGATTCGAAAACTCCATTACATTTCAATGAGGGATCCACTCGCTCGACAATACCACTTTAATAGAGTATTTCTTTGGAAATTCGTACGCTATATAAGTAAGTATAATTGTATTACGTAGGGTTGGCAACAATGACAAGTCAGCTTGTCCATATTTATCATATTTTAAAGTATTGTATTGAGTTACGCAATACACATTTTTTACTATGACATTCTTAGCGTAGGTAGGTTCCTGAATTTGCAAAAGCCTTAGTCCAGTTTTCTAATTATCAAAGTTTTTTTTATAACATCAAGATGAAATATGTTTGTTTGTTTGTTGTACAAGCAACTACAACTTTTCCTATTCGACTAAAAAACTTTCGCGGCCGACGGCATATTTCCTACCAGTTAAAATTACCTTACCTGGTCTAATTTGATGTTTTCAGCCTTTCTTCAACTTGCCCTCAGATAGGAAGAGGCCACGTTGAAATAAAACTACTTATTACGGAATTTGTGGCATTATACTGATATTATTTAATTCCCGACGTTTCTAGCCCTGAATATTTTCTGCCGAATCAGCCCTACGAGTGTATGACATGCGGGATTATGTACTTACAGCGCCAGTGTGCCTGCGTATCGCCTCGAGAGCTTCTTTGTACTCCTGCGCGGACGCAAGCGTATGCTCCGTCCGATCCAATGGTATTCCTAGGAAAAAACAAATTAACACATCGTTAGTCAGCGTATTGATCGGGTTTTTTAAACTCTCTAATACTACTTGTATTTATTTCAGCAGTTTGGAGGCGATAATATAAACTATTGTCAAGCTAATTAGGTACTGTAATTAGGTCATTCAGGAGCGGCGTTAAAATAATAAACAGGATCTACTTTTTAAGAATATTTTTAAACAAAGACGACTCGAATAATGTAAAAAATCAACCTAAAAATAATCCATGTGTTGCCACTACATTTGCATACCTAGGCTTTTTTTGGTCCACACTAAAGTAGTTTTATAAAAACAGCAATCCCACAAATGGACGCTACCACATAATTTTGCATCTCATCTAATAATTATTGCCCTTACCTACAATTTTATTATATTAGTGGTTTGTACCCAATGCTTGGCGGCTGATGACTCTAGAACTAATCGGACGAAATAAAATTACCGGTTACGTATCAACTAAGTAATTCCGTGGAACTTGAAAGGTGTTTTCCTCCGTAGTAAAAAATGAGCCCGTACTATGCACAAAAATCTTGCTAAAAAAGTAAGCGAAATAGCAAAATTCTTGGGTTAACATTGCGATCTTTAAATTAAGAACATTATTTTCTTTCAATGTTGTTTTCTTTTTCTTTTTTTGAATCATACCGTTTTAGCCTGTCATTAATCAATCAGTTTATTTTTAAATAGGGTGGCAACAATTTGCAATTGAAAGGTTTTGCTTTTTTTAACATATTTACTTACTTACCGCCAATACATTTTAAAATAATAGCTACCAACATTTTAAGTACCTACCCGTGTCTTAAATTTTTAACAACAATATTTTGTCAATTGCTTTAAGAGAGATAAAAAAAAACCCATAGACTAAAAATACAGACACAAATAAGACTTAATTTCGACAGGAAATATTGAAATAGAAAACATTTGTGATCGTCTACGCATATATACACATAAAATAAATCACGCTACACCTTATCCATCGCTTTATCAAAAACATGGTCGTATTTGAAAATAAAGCTGCAATAAAATGTTCCTGTTAGATAGGCCGACAATAATATCGACAAGATTGCATTTCCTTCGCACGACCTAACCGATGGAAATTGTCTTTGACAAATCGGTAATGTAGCACCATTGTACATAACTGTACGGTTTTCTTGTCAAAGCTGTTTGGGGGTTAATGTGATTTAGTGTAACTATTTTATTGTATATGTTTTTGTCTACATGTGTTATGAGAATATGTGATATTGCATAGTATTTGTGTAAGCTTCATCATCTAAATCATGCAGCGAATCGTCAGAGCTACTCGTGACTAAGTAATAGAGGGGCTCGTGGCTCAACTGATCCTGATCTGATCGACTGATCTGCAAGGTAAAGTTGCGCTCGCTGCGGTCAGTGTGTGTGGATGGGCGTCCCTCCATGCCTCGAAGAGCACGTAAAGCCGTCGATCCCAGTTGTCATAAGACCATCTATGACAATTGTTAGCACGTGGTAGGTAGTCAAAAGTCCAAAAAAGTCTGACAACCACTCTATCCTCCGAACATCGATATTGTCCAGAAATTGGGTTGCAGAGGTCTGATGACAGTCGCTTCGTGTAAAATACTGATATTCAACTGGTTTGACTGGAAGCCAACCCCAACATAGTTAGGAAAACGCTTGGAGGAAGCATTTTCAGAGCTTTATAAACAACTTTGTAGCTAGATATGAGTGCCCAGAACGAACATACAGTCATTATTATCTCTGCCTCATCAAACTAGTGATCCTGAGCGCGACTGTTACGCTAGGTATCCTGATTTTGATACCTAGGTCGAGCAAACTCTTATTGAACTTTTCTGTGTAATACTCAGTAGCAGCTCGGAGTTTAGAATTTGTGCCCGGTTAATGGCAATAGCTTCGCCCCCTATTACATGGAACCTAAATATACCAGGGAACTGTTGGTGTACAATGTACATTAGCACGCCTCTGCCTGACCTTTTAGGTTATACAAGCGTGATGATAAGTAATATGTTATTTTATATTTCAGTGATTGTTACAAATGATGAATAATTATTTGTGGATAGGTATAATATTGCATATTTAGACACAAAAAACCAACAAATAATTTGATCGACCGACGTCTCTAGAAAAACTAAAAATTTTAGTGGATTAAATTTATACCCTGCTGTTTCAATATATTTTTTGCGTCTCAGTTTTATATTATATCTCCGCGGCAATTTACTTCGGTTACAATTTTGTCAGGCTATTTCACTTTTACTTGGTGGACCTTTTATCTACAATCACTGTGGTCTCCGGACCACCTGCAAGGAGCCACAATAAAAAAAAAATACGTTCTGAAATGAAGCAATAAAACATTTATTTAATTTATATATAAACATCACTCTTGAATTGTCTGTTCATTACGCGCTAAGCCCGGTTTAATTTGTATACGTAATAAACGTACATCATCACACCGGTATTCTCCGAAGGGTTAGGCAGAGGTTTAGGTACTTATGTAGGTACCTACAATTGTATATCCACAGTTCATCGGTATGTTTAGGTCGTTTATGTAATAAGGCGAGCCTTATGCCATTAAAGATTAAAAAAAAAAGACGAACTGTTTTGAGAATATCTTCAAAATAACACTGCTCGACCTGGGGATCGATTCCTAGATCTTTAGGGTAGCAATCGCGCTTGGGACCACTAGACTAGTGACTAATGAGGAAGTTGATTAATGAATCTGTTACCTATGTTTTTTGGGGAGACACTAAATTATTTATTTGTATTGACTTATATTTCGTGAAATCAGTCTACTTATTAAACATAATAACATGTATTTTTATAACTTAACTTAGGTATCACGCGAACTATTTCTAGTTATTTTAGAATGACCAAAAATGTTTTTACTGCTTTGAATTTCTTAATTTGCTAAAGATCTTTAAACTGAGAACAGAATTAACTCCATCTATAATTACAATTATATAGTAATAGTCTGTTACAGACACAGCACTAAACATTAATAGTAAATTATTTATGACTTCGAGTAAATGAACTGTCTGTAGTATTCAACTTAATTGCTGGTAACGAATGCTCGTACATTATGAAAACGAGACAGGTGTAGGTGTGAGACCTAACAACTTTCTACAGAACAAAGCGAATGATTCACCTTAATAGCCTTTTGTGTTCAATTGTGCTCATAAAAGTTCTAAAACACATAACTTCAGCGAAAAATTGTTACAGTATGTTAAGATTCGAAATGATAAGAAATGAACCGTTAGATCATTGTTCACAAGTATTGTTTGGTTAACAATGGCTGCCTGATCAACGTTTAATGTGTCAGTGCCGCGTTTGGCGAATTTAAAATAAAAAAGAAAAACGGACGCCGGCTTTGTCATTTAAATCGATTATCAACTCTTTTTATCGAACTTTTTATTTATACCTCGAATTTATTTTCATATTTAACAGTTCTCATTTCACCCGAGGATACGGTCTTCTTAGCTTAAATAAAGCTAGCTAGCTAGTTAAAGCTAGCTCAAGCAACCCTTTGAATAAAATCGAGACACTTTTATGATGCATTTAAGGACATGGTAGGAATGTAGATTATGTATCAGAGTCGCTTAGCATGATTTTTTCCCGACTGTCGATGGGATGCATTATACTACATATCAAGCTATACATTTCCAGTATAAGATGACTTCTCATTATGCGCAAAGCTAAAACAATGCGAGCTCAGTATATTCTGGAAATGTGTAGCCGTATGCTTTGTACATAACTTTTGATTTTAAGGGGCCGTCCTAAAAATTGACGCATTTTAGTGAATTTTGTTGACCGATTGTGAGGAATCTACAAAGAATTTATATAAAGTTATTAATTATTTGAAAAGAACTGTTCTTAAACCTGGCACAAGCGGAAATGGATTTTTCAATTTACTTCTATAATAATCGTAAATCCCTTTTATTGACAACTCCTTTTCCCAAAAAACGCGTTTCGAGTGAAGTTTGATGATCGGTTTACAAGAAAATATTAGTATTACTGAATATTAAAAAATACTATAAAACCCAGCATATGCTCTACTTGGCACTAGCGGAAGCACTTTTTTCAATATTCATACAAAATATAGCAGGAAAAAAATATTTACGTAACGTAATTTTTCGTGAAAATTGCAGACAAATATGTATTTTTTTCTATTTTTTAGAAAGACATTTTGATTATTTTTTAAATTACTTAATAATCTTCAGTTATCCCTCTAATAGGATCAAAAATTACTTTTTCAAAAAAAATATATTTTGATTTAGTAAATCAAAGATGAAAAGACCTATAATTGTGCTATAATATCGAGCGCGCAAAGCCGCTCGCGCCAGTCACGTTTGGGCCTTCCCAGCGAGAGGACGTATCGCATTGTGTCACAGGCGTGCGCTTGTTTGACGTAAATATTTTCCCAAATTATACTGCGATTAACACAACTTGATACGTTGATTATTTTATAACTTCTAATTTCTAGAAAAGCCCTATAATATAATATGGTCTGGTATTTTGTAGGAAGTATGGGTAGTACAAGTTTCTCATTGTGCTGATTACGAAAATGTTTATTTTTGAAATCCAAGATGGCGGACATTACTTTTCTAAATAAATTAATATGGGTGTCAATTTCAAAGATTTTCAGGGGCTGATTACGAAAATTATATTAATTTTGAAATCCAAGATGGCGGACATTGCTTTTCTATATAAATTGATATGGGTACCAATTTCAAGGATTTTCAGGGGGCTGATTATGAAAATTATTGAAATCCAACATGGCGGACATTGCTTTTCTAAATAAATTGATATGGGTGTCAATTTCAAGGAATTTCGGGAGCAGATTACGAAAATTACATTAATTTTTAAATCCGAGATGGCGGACATTGTTTTCCTTAATAAATTGATACGGGTGTCAATGTCAAGGATTTTCAGGGGCTGATTACGAGAATGACAGTAATTTTGAAATCCAAGATGGCGGACTTTGCTTTTCTAAATAAATTGATATGGGTATCAATTTCAAGTATTTTCAGGGGCTGATTACGAAAATGATATTAACATTCAAACCCAACATGGCGGTCATTGCTTTTCTAAATAAATTGATATGGGTGTCAATTTCAAAGAATTTTGGGGGCTGATTACGAAAATGACATTAATTTTTAAATCCAAGATAGCGGACATTGTTGTTCTAAATAAATTGATACAGCTGTCAATGTCAAGGGTTTTCAGGGGCTGATTACGAAAATGCTTTTCTAAATAAATTGATATGGGTGTCAATTTCAAGGATTCTCAGGGGCTGATTACGAAAATCATAATTATTAATTTTGAAACCAGAGATTAAAATTTGGTTAATTTTTTTCAAGTTAAATATGAACTGTTAACTATTTGTGATTTTTTTGCACATTCCTAGATATTATTATAAAGTTATTTTACTGATGGAAAAACTCGACTGCGATCAAAATTTGAACCTGCGTCTTCTGGTTAGATAAATCAGATGCTATGATCACTAAGCCGCCGCGAGTCCCACCTGCCAGGTCTAAATTTGCATTCACATTCTGAATTTACGTCTTAAAGGTGACGTCAGTAATATCTATTGAAAAGTCACTTCTTTTTTGAAGAACATCCTACAGCCTGATTGTACTTGGGATGTAGTTCCTTTGGAAACGTACAGTACAGTAGTTCCCAATCTTTTTGGCCGGGCAGAGGTTGTTGCACCCGCCTTCGTGCGCATGGTACAGTCAAGTGGAAAATTACTTATGCAATTATCCTATTTAGTATTAGATCAGTAAGTAGATAGATTTTTATTTTATACATTGGCATAACATAAAATACATAAAAAAAATATTTATTAATAAAAACAGGCGTAGTAAATTCTCAGTAGGAGCTCGGAATTTGAAATTTGTGCCCGGATAATGGCAATAGGCTCGCCCCCTATTACATGGGACCTTAACTTCTCGGCGAACTGTGGGTGTACATTAGTGTACGCCTCTGCCTAACCCTTCAGGGAATACAGGCGTGATGGTATGTTATGTTCGAGGTACTTACGACTGCGACTGCGTGTGATTGCGACATTAAGTATAATACCTATAGCTCTCAAGAGTCTGCCACCGAATTTCTAATACAAACGTAATACCAAGTTATATCGTAAGTAAAACACAATTTATTGACTTACGATTTATTATGGTATTATGTTTTTGCCGGCAATTCAAGCATTCAAATTTAGACAGCGCAATGCTTGGTAATTTAGTAGCTATTATAACGCTTTATATTTTACTAGCTTCTGCCCACGACTTCGTCCGCGTAGAGGAAATATAGGAGATATATGAGGATATATAGCCTATAGCCTTTCTCAATAAATGGGCTATCGAACAATGAAATAATTTTTCAAATCGAACCAGTAGTTCCTGAGATTAGCGCGTTCAAGTAAACAAACAAACAAACTCTTCAGCTTATATATTAGTATAGATTTAAAATATGCCATGATATACATTACAAACAAAATTATACAATCATTACAAAGCTCTATGTTCATTAGTCAAAAGCAACCTCATCTTACAATAAATTATTTATAAGCAAAGGTTTTAATACATTCAAAGGTATGAATATTGTAGTTATCGCCGTGATTACTACTGTAGTACAAAATTAATGTCTTATGTTGGTCCTTCATTAGGCACATTCTACGTGCATGGTAAATTATGAAAAACAAATACTAGTTCTTCAGACATCTCATCTCACACTTTTCACGATGAAGTGAAGCAAAGTTAAACTACATACCACAATTAGCACAGATGTACATACAACCGAGCGGTTTCAGTCGTGACCAAAATGTGTTTTGATAAACATTTAACAAAATATTACGATTTTGAAGTGCCTAGTAAAAGATAAAACTATCAACCCTCCAAAGTAAAAGTTTGAAAATTCAAAATCCCTGAAACACATTTTTTATGATGAGTAGCTACATATCTCATTTTCAAATACCTACCTTTAAAAACTATTCACCCATACTAATAAGTACATTAACCTTCAGGCTTCAACCCCCGTTTCCTACCCTTAAAATGTAAAAATCCATAAATCATTAAACTCGTCACTAGGTATTTATTAGTAATCAGTATCTACAAAAATTACAATTTTTAACCCCAATTTCCGCCTTCAAAGTTTTATGTTTTGATGTTTATTGAATATTGTATGTATAAAAATATACTAAATTAAAAACAAAATTGAAAATACAAAAAAAAACTAACGAGAATAAAACTAGAAAATTAATTTAATAATGGAAGGATCAACATTGTTTATAGGCTCGTACGCTCGATCTGCAGCCATGTGTGCGTGAAAAGCGCACACAAACATAGAATTTACCTAAACTCGATCGAGTGAATTTTTAGGACGGCCTCTTAATGCTTCCAGACTGTGTGAATTTCGCTTTACTGAACGTCAACTTATTTCGCAATTGACATTTTTGGACAGGGAACGCGTAGGCTATACATTTCTAGGCTATTCATTTTAGGGCTAATATATATTGTCTACAGTATTCTTAAATTGAACCGCAGCCTTTAACATATAAGTAGTCCATTATCATCAAATATTTAATGTCCCACTGTTTTGTTCGTCTCCTCTGATGACATCTTTTAGACTTTTGTCCACTACACTGGGGCACAAAATACTAACAATTTTTAACAGCTGTTTGGTTAGTCACACCCCACAAATTTTATCTTAAGAGACTCTCCATTAAGTTCATGTTATTGCAAACAAGTGACACAAAATCGACTCGCTCAATATGTATGTTCACTTTACACATCTGTGCTTTAAAATAATTTTAATACAACGGAAAACGAACAATAAGAAATAGAACAAAAACCATTTGGTTACCATTAAAGCGTGAACTATACTAATAGGCTGTACCTGATGGAACCATAAAAACTACATCTTCATTCTAAATAATAACGGCAACTAAGAAAATAAATAAGACGGCCCCTTTGATAATGTGTGTAATAATGATATTGAAGAAAAAAGTGTAAGAACAACGAATCAAGTGTAGCGGGGCACATCCGGTGGCGGGAGATGGCGGGGGTGACGTCACAGTCACGCTTTGACCCCAATGAGTTTGCTCGACTAGCGATTGACACGAAAATTGATACCTAAACGAAATTATCGCGAGCCAAACAATAACGATACTACCAATTAACCCCACTCCACCAATAATAACCGAGAAAATAGTAATAATTTAACAATAAAAAACATAACACTTCAAATCACCAGTATCCGTAATTTAGGGTTGTATCATTAAGAATTCTTGGAATATCTATCAATCAACTGAGCAGAAAGGAACTGTTACCGTCATCAAAGCTAGCATTCTAATGGCATTATAAAATCACTTCTGTCAAATTTAGCATCAAATAATATCAGATGCATTCATCGCGATTAACTTTTTATATGAAAGTCTAGAAACGTGTTGAAGAACTAGTAAAAAAACAAAATGTAATATTTATTAACTGTAGTCGCGTGATGCTCCGTATATAACATTTGTAAAGCTTAATGATATAATATCATACCACTATAAAATTGCAACTGGCTGATGTCTGTACAACACAGTTTTTTTTATGGGATATGGGAGCAAACGAGCAGACAGATCACCTGATGGTAAGCGATAACCGCCGCCCATGGACACCCACAACACCAGAGGAGTCACGAGTGCGTTGTTTGGGCCTCCGGTAACATCAATCACTCGGCGAAACCCACTTAATATTTCTATTCCAGCACAACTTAAATCTATTGTCTTACATAAAAAATAATATAGGAGGTCTTTAAGAGCAATAGAAACCATAACAATTATCTTTAGAATTTTTGTTTGTATGTTTGTAGACATATCACGCAAAAACTACTGCACGAAATTGGACGCGGTTTCCACAATTGTGTTGTTCGAGATCTGGTGCATGTTGATACGGAACCTAAAAGCCGACATGGGTAAGAATAGTAAGTAAATCTTTTTGAGACGCGAGTGAAACTGCGAGTAACAGCTAGTCTAGTATAAAGCACAGGCATCGACCGTCTTGGCTATGAATAAGACTGTTCCAATTTATAGCCTCGAACAAACACAACATGACATTAAAATTTATTGCCTGAAATGCTACATATTTTCTTAACTAATGGTACAGCAATGCTTGATGACATGCATGTAAAAACTAAATGTATGTCATTGATTCTATGTCTACATACACTAATGAAACGAATTACTGGCCATTAAGCTAAATGTCGCAGCGTGTGGTCTTGGCCTGCGGGTGCACATTGTGACCATTGAATTATAAGAGGATGAGCAACGACATCCACCTAGACATACATATGTAATATTAAAAATTATTTTTATGGAGACAGGCAATATAATGGTGTACTTATCATCCAAATGGAATTAAAGAAAGAGTTCTCGATCGCATAAGACAATAGATTTAAGTTGTGCTCAAATAAAAATACAGCCTCATTAGTCAAATAAATAATCGTAACCTCTAATGTGGCAGCACTGCTATGTTAGTAGTCACAATTCCCAGTTCGAACCTTTCTGTGAATTTTTCTACGATTAGAACTCCGTAGTGCTTTTGCATGTTTTTGAATAATTATGGAATTAAGTATTGTTATTGCCAATAATATTCCAATTTCAAAACTCACTATGAAATGTGATATGCTTCAAAACGTTAGAATTTCTATTTCTTATTTGCTTCAGAGTTATAAAAAAGTAATTATAATTTTAGGTGCGACATAAAATCCCATAAGCTTAAGAGTTCTTTACTTTGAATTTCTTACACACATGTGCAAGCCATAATCTTTGATTATATTTCAAACTCTCTTCTGTAATTAAACTTATTTATTTTGAAGTTATTTATGTGCCTGACTCGTAGAAACCCATGAGTATGTAATTATTATATAATCTGTGTATGTATGCCATATTATGTTCATCAGCAATTATTGACCTTCCAACTTCAAAAAGGAGAACATTTTCAAATCGTCTACTTACTTTAATAAAAGTAAAAATTTCCGCTTTTAACTGAAGATCTACTTGATAGATTTCTATGAAATCCTGCGCACAGATAGATTATGAGCCTGACCAACAGTTAAGGTACGTTGTTAGGTACTTTCTTAGTACCTACGTGAGTGAAGCCGTTGGCAGAAGCTAGTTGGTGATAAGCAGACCTTAAAACCCCCTCGGGCCTAAAAAGTACATATCTGCCTTACCCATCGGGGAATACAACGGCATTGTTTGATGATGTGTGTGTGTGTGTGACTTTCGTGTCCCGTTAATTGTATGTTTGTGATGTCCCTTTGACACAGGGTTTTCGGCGGACGGAAGCTGTTTAAAAAAAATTGAGAAATAATACAACCTTTTCCAAGCTCGTAATTAAGGTAACCTTAGATTTCCAGGAAGAACTCCGTTGTCCGGCGTTTATTAGCAACAACCACGCCTGGGAGAAGTAACCTGGACTAGTTTTTCAAACCTTTTCTAATTGAAAGCAGCCGTTGGCCTTTACTGGATTTTCATTGACGTCGTTAACGTTTGTGAGGATCGTTAAGTACTCCTTATCAGTAATTAAAAGTGAATTAGAAAAAGTTTAAAAGGAGCGCTACCGCACACTAAGGCTGAGAAATATACACAGCAGGCTTATACACACAATATAAAGAGATTTAACAGGATTATAGAGCATTGGGAACCTTCTTATTTTTAACCGACTTCAAACACCTACCTTCTGTTCGTCTGTATATATATTTATCGATATTTTCGTCAATTGTAGACTAAATCCAATTTTTTTTTTATGAAAGGGGGTAAATAGCTACAGGTAACGGTAAATACAATGAAGTAAGTCTCATACTGGCAATACGGTCGTTACACAGCTGAGGAAGAGGATTGACTGATGTGTTGCCGAGCCTCTACGCACTGCCGAAGCTGCAACAACCAAGAGAGAGAATTATCTCTTAAGCGCAAAATTCTAAGCACACACAAAGTTGCTTTACGACAGAATTAGACATAAGGGTGGGCGCCAGTCAGTCAGACTCCAATACTTCTTAGAGCAACTGAAGTATTTTCTCACGAGATATGCATCTCGGTGCCTATCTGAGTGATAGATTAGAATTGTGTTTTAATCCGTTCCGGGTAAGTCTTTGTTCGCTGTTCACATTTAACTAGTATCAAGGCACTCAGTGTCAAGGGTACTCTATACAATCAAACGAACCAGACATCTAGACAAGACAAGACTAGTCTCAGACCTCAATTCCTTGCATTGTATAACACTCGCAACCCTGCAGTATGCATAAGCTGTAGAGATCGCAGTGCCTTCTCTGGGCCTTTATAGCGGTTTACTATCGAAGAAGCTAAAAGAAGCTTTAAAAAATAATGTTGCAAACATTATTAGATACATTATAAAACAACATACTATCTCACTTGTATTTAGGCATTGGGTTAGGCCTCTCATAATGATTTTTTTGGTAAAACCGACTCACGTAAAGGTGAAAACTTCTTTTAAGTGGCTATTCAGCCGATATTAGAGGAATGGATTCCCACGCGAAGCAAACAATTGTATGATCTACAAGTAGTGCGGATTTGCAGACTTCACAGTTCAATGTCGAGAAGATATTTCGATTCGACGATCGTCGATTCGTCGTCGAGTCGATTTCCTCTTGCTACTCATATGCATTCGAAATATTAGCGGTGCGAGACTTGAAATTCTCACAAAAAACTGTGTGTGGATTAAGAAGGATAGAGTTGATAAGCATTGTTTTAATAGACAAGTAGTTAGATATGATAGACATGTCTAGAGCTCGTAAGCTTCATACTCCAAGGTGCAGTCGTAACGTACTCGAATAGATGCCGCAGGCGCACCGCGATCGCATCTAGGATCGAATTATCCACAGCGACCATTATTTATGCAACCAAGTTCAAGATTATTGTTTGCGTGTTCCCACCGCAACATTAAATCATAGATTTGCTAACACACAACACAACTATAAAATCATTTCTTTGTCTTAGTGTCTATTTACAAATATTTCATTGATTGCACTCTGTTTAGTACTAATAGATTGCAACACAATGTCTTGTTATCTATTACATTACAAGGGGTAATAATTATTAGTACATATATTATTGACATTGCCCAGAGAGCATTTAGCATAAATAACAAAAACATACGTTAAATGTGTTTATTATCTAGTTTATAAATGGTTCATACTATTTATAAAGAGTTAAAATGGTGGCTTAAAAGTTAGACTCAATTTACATTTATAAGATACTCCAAACTTAACTTAACTTAAGGCAAGGCAGCAAGTATTACGATTAATTTTAGAAATTGTATTAATAGGAAGATAATCATTGTATAACCTATCCATAGGGGTCCTAGAAAGAAGGTAGGTATTTGAACCTGTGTATGTCTACCAAACTGCAAAAAGTAGGCACATACCTACCTACATCAGCCAGCGCCCTTGCTCAGCAATCAGACAGTTATCGGTTAAATACCTTGCACATGTGTACCTAATTATGTAATAAATAAGAAAACAACAACTACCAGGCAATGTCCAATGTCTATACCTTATCTTATTTTCGAACTTTGAACGTACACTTCTATAGATATTAAATAAAGTTGAAAGCAGATCTGGAACGCAGCAGACATGTGAGCAAGTCAATACCCCACCGATATCCGTCGCACAGACGGACGAGTGTTTGTTAAGGACTTATAAGGGTAAATACAGACAGGACGAAAGAAGCCAACCGGTTACCTCACACTAACTAGCGCTCCCATTCTATTTCCATTCCAAACCTAACAGTAAAGCCGCGTGCGCACTTACGAACAGGAACATCGCGAAAACGAACATTTGGTTCATATGTGTAAATTAACAAAGCAAATCGAGCACATTTCCACTCAAGTACGCGCACTGAAAATATAATATTTTGACTAAGGGCTACTTGCACCAACTTCTGAAATATGTTTAAATTGAATTTAAATATAAAATGACAATAGAAAATCGTGTTTATATACAATTTAAACACATTTAAGTTAGTACAAGTAAGCCTAAATGTCATACAATTTTACTCGACTACGATGGCACAAATTTGTTTATAAGTGCGTTCGCAGCTTAACGTTTTTATGATGTCATATTTACTACCTATCTAATAAGTTTTTCTACAAGCATATTTTAACTGATGCAGTTCGTACAGTACCTAATAACTTTCAATAGCTAAAGCAATAACTATCAATTACCATCATTACTTTTGAAATCAGAATATAAATTACCCTTAAACAAAAGAAAATATGGTGAAAGAATGTCAACTTTTTATGGATCACTTGGTTCTCGCTAAACAGTTGCAGATCTGCAATTATGCGCATACTTATCAACAGCACTGTTATCCATGGAACCTTCAAGTTATATCTTAATGGAAGATCGAGTACAGAGCGTCCAGTATTATAATCTTCGTTAGTTAATGGCCACCCTACTTACGAAGGCACCATGTAATGAGCCAGCTCTGGACAATCACAAGAATGTTGATTGTTGGAATGCTTCCGAATTTTGAAGGCAATTTGTCTAATACCATCAAGCCTGTATGCCCTGAGGAATTAGGCAGAGGTGTTTTGCTGTATACCCACATTTCACCGCTATGTTTAGATAAGGATGATGTTATAGCACAAATCCACACTTCGAGCTGCTCTGTCAACCAATAAACTTTTCTCGACCTGGACATCTAACCCACAAGAAAACCCCCCAAGATCCGCAGTCACACTTACGACGACTAAACTACGAGGCACTCAGATGTTTGTAGGTACCGTATATTTGTGTGCACTTTGTTTTTAGGACCCGATAATCGACGAATCGGTCGGAAACGAAAATCCAAACTTTGTAGCTACCTAGGTACATTCTTTTCTTCAATTGATAGAATTATTAATAAGAAAACTTTAACGTATCTAAGTTCAAAGGTTAAACTTCCGTCTGTCATACTAAGATATTCCTTACTGATTACTGGGCTCTGTGTACCAGAGGCTATTGCTGAAACGGCTAAATCCTCGTGAGAAGGCCATTATGAGACTATCTTATCATCAACGCATGCCTGTCAGCACGTACCTCGGCCGCTACCTATTATCAAGTTTAAAACTATAAATGCGAAGCTGTTCCAGATTTTTATGTAAGCTTTAGACTTTATCTGCATGTAAACATGTAAAATGTATAGATAAATTGCCCCGTACTTTATTACCTTTTCACGCTTAAACCGCTGGACCAATTTTGGTGAATTTTGGTATAGAGATACATGGGACCTTGGAGAAAGACATAGTCTACCTTTTGTCTCAAAAAATCCGTTGGGAAGTAAGTGAAACCGCATGCAGTAGCTAGTAAAATATAAAGTAACTATATTCTTTATTGCCCATCACTAGTGACAAATTGGATTTATTTTAGTTAATTATAACATAATACCATCATACCATCACGCCTGTAATCCTCGAAGGGTTAGGCAGAGGTGACTAATGTACACCCACAGTTCGCCGGTATATTTTAGGTCCCATGTAATAGGGGGCGAGCCGATTGCCATTAACCGGGCACAAATTTCTAACTCCGAGCTGCTACTGGGAATTTCATAGAAAAACCCAATAACACCTTGCTTGACCTGGGCATCGAACCCAGGACCTCTAGCGTAGCAGTCGCGCTCAGGATCACTTGGCTAATGAGGCAGTTATAACATAATTAACCCATTAAACTGCGCTACTGCTGGGCATAGGTCTCCTTTAAAGAATGAAAGTGATTAGGCTATCGTCCACCACACACACTTACACTTGTTGGTAAACCATCCCAGGGCACTTAATCTGGGTGATCAAATACTTAAGTTTAAAAAAACAAGCTTAGAACCATCTGGGTGATAACATACTTAAGTATAAAAATATATCAAAATCGGTCAAGCCGTTTAGAAGATGTAAGAACACACGCACACCGAATTGTAGATATGAAGATTCACCACGTACTAAAGAGCCTATGACCTTCGGCATGTCTGACTTAATTTCCAAAAACACACGTAATGATCAAATTGCATATTTTTTCTTGTCAGCCACGCCAAATACAATAGAGTTCAACAAAAAACTATAGTAATTGTGTTTCATAGAGTAAGTATTAAGGAAATGTTTTTTGCGACAACCGTGTAAGAAGCATGTAAGTACATTTATCTAATGACAATTTAATGGGCTGCGAATTCTGGGCTCTGTCATAAAGAACGGCTGAGGCTTCACAGCAGAACTGACATTACACATTAATAAGACTGTTTCTTTTTGTTCCTTATCAACTCGGAAACAAGAAAAGTCTATAGCTCATACATAGGACATCGAACAGTATCTTATAAACCATTCAGATGAAAAACCACACAAGAAATGTGGATAAAATATGATCATTTTCACGTTTAGTTTTATTATGACATTTAGGGCCACTTGCACCAACTTCTTAAATGTGTTTAAATTGTATTTAAACACAATTTTCTATTGTTGTTTTGTGTTTAAATTCAATTTAAACATATTTCAGAAGTTGGTGCAAGTGGCCCTTAGTTTGTTATTCTATTTCATAATTTAATTTGTGATATATTCCAGCATTTTTTTATTGGAAATATTATTTATATTCCAATAAGATTTCAGAATTAAATAGGCTACAACTAATCATGTATTTCTTACCTCCGTTCTGCGGCTCACTTAATCACGCTAAATGAATGAATATTAATAGGTATAGTTATTGGTTTTTTTTTTAAACGTTGCACTTGGGATCGATCCCACAACACGTGGCGTCAGTACGCCACGTGTTGAACGATCGGCCAAACGTGTCGTCATTAAGTTTGCAATGTTTATTTATTAAATGTAGGAAGATTTACATACAAATAGAGTCATTAACATAAACATAAGTAATATTGTGCCATATACAAATCTTCATAGATAGTGCTACATCTCATGCTATGAGATGGTAGTAGCTACTTAGTTACTTCTCTCAAAAAATAAATTTTAGTTCTCATCTTTCTTTCTTTCGCGAATCTAACAACACCGTAAGGACACACTACACAAGCATTAAGCATGCATGTATATAACAAGGGTTAGATAGGTCATGCGATACGCGGTCACAGCTAACGAGCTACAAAGTCCACTGGCGTCGATCTAGCCCACCGATGGGACCAACAAACTTGTGTGGAATATACATGTCTCTACTACTTCATGCGAGCAATCTTTGCTATTGTCAATGTTCGTGAGACAGTTTAATTGGCAGTAAAGGTGTTTAAATATAAATTAAATGTCAACGTGTTAACGTGTTCTTGGACCAAATTATATTTAGTCGAGCAGATTATCTCAGGTTATTTTGTTATCCTGGGACGGACCAAGAAAACAAAAAAACTTGAGATAATCTGCGTATTTTAGCTATGAAGTACTTCAGCCATCTACTATATTCGCTGGATTCTACAGTTACTTACTAGATTTTGCTACATAAATCAGTATTCACAGAGCGTTTCCCGTTTGAACTCCGTAACCTAACTAGTGAGGGAATCTGTTGTCATATGATTGACGTATGGGATATCAGATATTCGTAAAGGGAAAGGAATAAACGAAAGAGAACGGCTTAACGTATTAAAAAACTTTGCTAAGCACTGTGATCCAATGGTGCCAGGACCCAGAATAATTTAGGGCCATACAAATATCCTAAAAATGGGTCCTCTATACGTATTGCACATTTAAACCATTTATTTTGCCACACATAACAACAGAAGATTAAATACAGACAAAATGTAACTTTATAGTAATAGGTATGTGCAGCCAGGAAAACAGCTCAGTATTTGCTGTGCGGAAGGCACAGCACTGATTTTCAGCTGGTCCCTGCCACAGTAACAACAATTTTTTTTTTGTTTTTTTTTTTGACGCGCACACAAAAGCCAAACTAAATAAAATAAACGCCCCCAAAAAAAAGACAAAATTAAAATTATATAAATAATAAAAAAACAAATATATATTCTCTTGACAATATTATGATAATATTTAGGTATTATACATGCACATACATATATACGGCCGGACACTACACAACTATGGCTCCGACTGAGGCGATGCACAGTCTACTATTGACTTTTTTGAATTCACATCTTGATTGTACCAAAATAAAATTTTAAGAAGCGTACATGTGCATTCGCCTTATATTTTGCAACATTACATGTACCTACGTGTTAAGAGCAACGACATTACAAATCTTACAAAACTGCGAACACGGCTGAGATAAGAGAAACAAACCTTCCGGGAATCATCGCCGGCGCCGAGTACACGTGCTTATGCAAAGTAAAGCGTTTTACGATGAGATTTCACGGGACTGTTCCATGGTAATGACATTTAAAGGCGTGACTTGCCGCTGCCTGTACCGTACGACTGCGAGTACTGCGACCACAGATTCCAGGGACAGCTTCGTTCTACAAACCATGAAAACTAAAGTATTATTAATTTATTGCTCAGTAAAATGCCCGTGTAACAGTGCCGTGCGCTAATTTTACAAACGTCTACTAAATCGTGAACGCTTTATCGTCGTTTCGAATCGCTATCCAATCTTTACTAAGATCTGAGGAACGGGACTTAGTGCCTACGACTGAAAATACTTGTATCTCAATAATACAGTGAGACGCTAATGTATTTGGATGTTTGTTTACAACTCGATCGCGCTGAAATGGCTTGACTTTGACTTATGTGGGAACCGCAACATCGACGTTTCAAGATTTAGTTTGCATGAATCCTATTTTTCTAGCAAAATCGTTTTTAAATAATACTGGCTATAATATGTTTTTTATTTTAACCCAACCTAACAATCAGTAGATATCGCTAGCATTATGCAAGGATCGACTATGATCCTTAGATAATCCTAGCGATATCTACTGATCGATTTAGGATTGTTGCAATAAGGTCGCAATATTATAATATACTCTAAAACCCAAAAAGCTGTTACTAAAAAGTTCTCGAGTAGATACATTCAGTTGTTGTTGTTTTTTTGTTTGGATTAAGGCTTTGGTTACATCACATCATCTAGATATGTCTAGGTATATCCTCTAGTATGTATCTTACAGTAAAGACAATACTTATAGAGGATATACAATACTGTTCGAATACTACTTTATGAATAGCCTGGGTATTCTTATATTAAACAAGCGACCCACCCGCGGTTTCACCCATGCTGCCCCATTCCCAACAGTCATAGGGTTATGTTAAATAGCTTAAAACCTTTCTCTTGAATCACTCTATCTATTAAAAGAAACCGCATCAAAATCCGTAGCGTAGTTTTAAATATCTAAGCAGACATAGGGACAGACAGACAGCGGAAAGCGATTTGGTTTTTGATTATGTTGTTATTAGTTCTATATATATCTACTACAATAACGGAGCACAATAATGAATGTATCTACGGATTATATCCGTAGTATTCACTGGTGAAGGAGAATATTGGATTGCCTTCTAAAATAAGCTTTATGGATAATCCAAATATTGCCAAACAAGCAGTCTTGGCCGGCTGCCGGCTATTCTCCTAGAGTGAAATTGTACTACAAATAATTTCATTGCTACACCAAAAATCTTTTGGAAATATGCCACTGTTATGTAAAATGTCATTTTTATCCATTCAAATAAATAGTGGTTACACATTAAGGAAATTGGATTGTGTAAGATCCGTAGTAGATATCCGTTGATATAATTTTTCGAAAGTGAGTGATTTTATGTCATCAATTAGGGTGTGACTGAATGACTATTTTTGAAAGGTTTTTGAGTTCTTTGTTTATGTAATAGGTACATAAATAAGTTTCGAAAATACGGAAAGCCTAACAGAGCAACGCAACAAACAAAATGTCAAAGGTTAATAAGTTAGAGTAATTAATTAGAGTTCTGCGTTTATGGAAATTTGATATCTTTTTAGTTTCTTTATCTTTGCCTTGGTAACTTGGAGGAAAATATTATATTTGCATTTTCAGGAGAGAAAGTTAAACCAAATGGTATCTACCTGTGTATGGTTTATACTATATTTCTTTTTATTACATTTTTACATGAAATATACTTATAATAAATAAAATAAAATATAATATAAAAATAAGGTTCATTTAATAATTTCTAACGGATATCAGACATTCGAATAAGACAATTTTTTGATATTATTAAATCATTATATTGATATCGCACGCTGGCATATTGTAACGCTACAAAATTTTTTTATAATCATTTTTCATGATATGATTAAGGTACCATCGCACCGGGACGGGCCGATCAGCATATCGAACTATGCCTACTAAAAGTGTTCTCTTGCAACATAAGCATTAATATTCACCGAACACAGCCAAAGTCCAGAGCTAGTTTGTGCATAACGCTAATGGCGTAATACACTGGGCGCTTGTACACTGACCATGTACGGGTTGGCCTCAGGTCGGCCTGACACAATGGTACTGCCGCCGGGACGATAAAGGAGTCACGACAGACCTTCCGGGACCCGGGGCGAGAGTTTAGAGGCATCCCACCGAGGTCTATGGCGTGTCAATGAACTTACTCCTCTGGTATTTACTATGTTGATCTAGGTAATGGATGTTATAAAATTTTATAAGAAACTAACTTTTGGAATTTAACAGGAATTTAGGCTAATATCGTTGACCGCATCGTCACTTAACATTGGCCAAAATAATAGTCGGACACGCAAGCAAAAAAAAAAAAATTTGAATTCAGAATATATTAAGAATTTAGGGAAATATCAACTGTAGTACTCGCAAGCGGCGCGTGTGTATGAGAAGATAAATTGAGAAGAAAGCAAGAATCGAAGCAAGTGGCGGTCTGTAGATTCTGCCTACCCCTGTGATTTCTGAATTGTATGACAGTTTTAATTTAATTAATTAAAGATAATATACGATCAATGAATCGTGCAATTAGGCTTTATTATCACTGCAATAAATTTGAGCATTCATGCATATCTCCCCTACATATGCACACAATGACCTCCGTAAATTTTTTGTCTCATAAAATGTACAAGTAAGCCTTTAGGACCCGTCATTTAATTTCAACCTACAATGTGTTATAGACCTCCCATTTGCGAAAAACCAAAATAAATTGAATTTAGTGGGATATAAGTATAACTGATATAACTACCTCATTAGCAAAGTGGTCCTGCGACTACTACGCTAGAGGTCCTGGGTTCGATTCCCAGGTCGAGTAAAGTGTTATTGGGTTTTTCTATGAAATTCCCAGTAGCAGCTCGGAGTTAGGAATTTGTGCCCGGTTAATGGAAATAGGCTCGCCCCCTCCTACATGGGACCTAAACATACCGGCGAACTGTGGGTGTACATTAGTACGCCTCTGCCTGACCCTTCGAGGAATACAGGCATGATGGTATATTATGTTAGCGGGATATAAGCACCTTGGCCTTAATAAGCGCATAGTAAGCACGGTGGCGTATTGTCACAGGGGTCAATGAAAGTAGGCAAACAAATACACGCGTAGTCATGGAAATTACATAGGTAGGTACGAATAATTCCCACTGTTTTAATAAATGAGTATTATTTCACACAATATAATGGTATCTAGGTACTTATTATGCATTGTAAATAAACTTTCATGCTTTTTGTTGGACTATACTCGCATCGTATTCAAAATGTAAATTGGATTTCATGCGTCAGAAATGATTTGTGTATTGATTGTATCGTCCTGCAACTTTCTCTATCAATAAAATATGCTGTTTATAGGCCTGATATGTCGTTTAGTGCGTAACAATCTGGTTTTTGAATGTACTTTGTGCTAGCCAAGTTAGGAAGAGTGGAATCAAGTTGTCTAGATTCCTACGAGTTGCGACATACCTAAGTTATAAAAAGCGGTATTGTGACCGAACGACCATTAATGTTGCATGAACCCTTCCTGTTGCTTTTTTATATTAATGATACTTGAGATTTCCTTGCGATGTTATTAGCAAACATTTTCTTACATAATTTCCTTTTTCAAAACTCTCTCTATCTTGTTATGAAAAGTTGTCTAAAGGTAGTTTCGAGTTTAAACCAGAGATTTGCGAGTATCTTATTAAAAGATTAGTAATTTTCTCCCTAAAAGCTTGAAATAATTTTCATAAAAACCGAAGACTTCATAACGACGTTAAATACATTTTGCATAATGGGTAACAGTTAAAAATATAATATAGCTATATTTTCCATGCATCACTCGTTCCTACAAACCGAACCGATCCCTCACTATAGGAATGTTACTTTAATTCACCTGTATCGCCTACCGCTACCTTCACTAGATAAGAACGTAGTTACCGTTTCCCACTGCACAATCGATCTATGCTCACAAATTAAATGATTACCTAATCACAAACCAACGCGGTGTCTGTAACATGTAATCTTGGAAGAAAGCGCTGCGTCTGCTTTCTATAGAATTAACGCGATCGCCTTTTATTTGTTTCCGGAGAACCAGCTATTACAGCGGAGGCGCAAACATTAGGCCACGCCACGGCTGTTATTACACACCCATACAAGGAAATATACGCGAGTCTTTATTAGCAATAATAGTTCTTATGTGGGATTGAAATGGTCTAATTTTTAAGAAAGTTGTGTAATTAAATTCTGTTATAAACTTGCTAGGAAAATGTACTCGTGTATGTACCTATAGGCAGAAATGTTTATTGGCTAGCCCTATAGCCCACCACGCTAGCTTACTGCAGGTTGGCAGACTTCAGATCTTTGCGTAGGTACTTACTACATCAACAAGTGGTTAATTTTTTTTTTACACACATGATAGCGAGAATTCATAGGTTCCTACATTGCCTTGTATTCAATCTGTAGTACAATAGTTGGCAGTCTTATTTATATAGTATTAGACATGGGCATTAGGTAAAAATTGTTATGATAAGGAAACTATAAAGTTATTGGCGTAATAACTAGTATAATCACTAACCCGAAATATGTCATAGTAGACATACAATTTGCGAACCAAATAAAAACATGAATTAACCGAGCCAAGCGAGCGCTTAGATTTTTTAAGAAAGTTATACAATTCGATTTTGTGGTTACGGAAACTTCTAAATAGTTCTGAGTACTTCTTGGTAGTGGATCTTTTAGAAATGGTCTGTCGTTTGAAAAGCCAAACCTAGTTCGCAATACTGCCATTGAGATCAACTATTTACGACAATAAAACAACACTAAAGTGCTTTGCTATGTAGATGTAAGTAGTTACATGTTTATTCGTTCGCCGCTCTACTTACGTAGAGAAATCCCGTAAGAAAATTCCATTGTAAAATATTGCCAAGTATTAAACTGAAAGTATTCTTTGACCTTTAGCAATGAAACCTAACAAAAACTTCAACAATGCAATTTGGTATCAACTCGGTATTATAACGTTGTAATATCCAATATGTCTGGTGACACGAAAGCGTTTCATTGTCACACTTTTTCATAACATACTGCCATCCTATCATATCAGATATTGTCGTGTTTTTGTGCGTGCGCAAAATGAAATCGTGTTTTTATTCATATTTACTGTTAACGCGACATTATTCCGCAGCCCGTTATCAGACTACGTTATAAAACGTACAATTTCCACGCAGCTGTGCTATTTTTCACGACTTTATCCAGGTGTGTTTATTCATTATTGTAAAGCCTTTCGAAGTATGTTAGGGCTGGTTTCTAGTGTAACCAAATGCGGTTGAAAATCAGTATTTTAGACGAAGGGACTTATCAAACCTAATCTAATATCTGAATACTATTCTCCGAGAGACAGTGGGGATCAATGTGCTAAGATTAAGCTAGATTGTGGTCAGGCTACACAGTGACTGATGCATGCGTGCTGTCAGCTGGGACTCTTCCTCGACCTCAAACTCGACCTCAAAATGCCATCTCAGACATTACCCTGCATTGTAACACTCACATAGTCTGGACTTTAAAAGAGACCATGA
Organism: Acronicta leporina; assembly: GCA_947256265.1. Classification (NCBI taxonomy): domain Eukaryota; kingdom Metazoa; phylum Arthropoda; class Insecta; order Lepidoptera; family Noctuidae; genus Acronicta; species Acronicta leporina. Next base: position 10,468,087 of record OX366522.1, on the reverse strand, counting down.
TTCTCTGAGTTTGTTTCGGTGTTTCTTCTCAGAGGTCGTCAGTTAGGAAATGTGTCTCTAAAAGATCTATTTACAGAAATAAATATCATTTATCATCAAGAAGATTCACCCATCCTCTGATTGAACAAAAGAAGCGCAACTTTACGATGCAGATCGGTTAATCAATTTAGTTATTATTTCTTAGTACTTTTGCGAAACCTTGATACTCAGATGTTACAAAATCAGATTCAGAAATCAGTATGTTATCAAATTACATAATTGCATTTAACTGCTTCATTAGTCTAGTGATCCCGAGGGTGATTGCCGCTAGAGGACCTGGGATAAGTAGGAGCTCAGAGTTCGGTATTTGTACCCGGTTAATGGCAATAGGCTCGCCCAGTATTACATAGGACCTAAATATACCGACGGACTTGGGGTGTACGTACATTTGTACACCTCTGCCTAACCCTTCAGGGAATATAGGCGTGATGGTGTATTATGTAGGTAGCTATGTTATATTTTACAGAAAATTACATTAAAAAAAAAGTTAACATAATTATCATGTATCCAATTATACATTAAATCATTTACCATGACATTGATATACAAAACAGCTTCAAGGACATCCGCAATTCATGTAATAACACCGTCGACTATTACACAATTTACTCACAATAATGCATGTCCTCAATTCCGTATTCATAATTATCTTATTTCAATGTCACCAAGTGGCTTCCCCTTTGACGCGAACCAAACGTCATTCTGTAGGTAATCACTTTATACTTACCTACGTCCTTTGTTTGTTTCACTTACAATCTTTGTATATAATCTTGATTGAACGTGTATAACCATTGAGTTAACTTACACTAGATAAAAATCGCAAAGTATATCGCATTTTGCTCCAAGAGTTGTGGAGTAAGGGCAACAACTCTTTTATTTAAGCACAATATTATTAACCAAAAATAAAAAAGAAAGTAAGAATATATCGTATTTGCATCGTCTTTCTATGATTTATTACATTTTATTGTGAATATTATTTAATAAAACAAAAATATACGAGGGTGACCTGTTGGGACCACTAGGGATCGCAGCGCACAACATGCGTGATTTTTCTTGGACGGTAGTACGTCAACGTACATATTAGCTCAATGGCATAACCGGAGCTTATATTACTGCAGCTAAGTAAAATTAAATTATTCTCGCTACTGACTCCTTGAAACAACAATGGAGTTTGAAACAATGTGAACGAAGTCGTTAAACTTAGAGCTATTCAATAAATCTTAGATATTATCTGATACTTGTTCAAACGTGGTTGGCATAACATTATCTGAATTGTGAAGGTTTCGTCATACAATTCACTTTTTACAAAAGTGTTGATGCTTGTAGATAGGAACTTCTACTTCCGCGATTATAAGTTAAATTACAGATGCAATGTTACGAACGAAGCTGAATGCAGATTTTACACTGTTGAACCTAATTTTAGTCTAATTTCATTACTCATATTTTTAGCTTTATTTTAGACAAAACAATAGTTATTTGTTATGCAAGGCTGCAATGTTGTTTTTTGGCCAAGCGAAGGATTCTAGGATTGAACCATGAGCGAAGCGAATGATTCAAATATAGAATCCTGAGCGTTGCGAGGGTTTCAAAGGTACGAGACGCAGAATAACTTTGCTGCCGAGCGAAACACACACCTTTTCACCTAACTACAGCGAGGAAAATGCTAGGTGCAAGAAAAACAGCAAATATAAAATGAGTTATTATGTACCGCTTGCACTAACTCTGCAGGTGTTAAATTTATATCTTCGTCTCTATTGGACTCACTCATATTATAAGATGTCTTACGATTTTATCAAAAAACAATCATTAATGATGGCAAGTGAATTGATTAGAGAAGTAAACTTTTAAGTGTTTTTATTCATACAGTCGTCTTACTGGCCAGTGCGATTATTCTAAAAATGTGGTTGGCGCATTGACATGATGTGAGTATTTATGCATTTTCAGTACAGTGCAATTTATGATATTGGAATGAAATGAGGAAACGACAGTGTGATTGCAGAGATGACTCCTGCGCCGTGCGAAGTCGCTATTCTAACACAATGTAAATCAAATGCCTTGCACACAATAAATACCATCCATCACGCCTGTATTCCCCGAAGGGTTAGACAGGTGTACACCCACAGTTCACCGGTATGTTTTAGGTCCCATGTAATAGGGGGTGAGTCTATTGCCATTAACCGGACAGAAATTCCTAACTCCGAGCTGCTACTGGGAATTTCATAGAAAAACCCAAATCCAAACCAAACCCAGGACATAGCATAGCAGTCGCGCTCAGGACCACTTGGCTAATGTGGCGCTAGGGAATAAACTTCAATACATAACTAGGCTGACGACCTGAGCCCTAATTCTGTACACACAATAAATGGTAGTTCAAAATACAAGTGCAATTCATTCAAGGTACTTACGCTGTCTTCTATTGATGATTTACATAAATCAAATTTTTCAACGACCTACGTTCGCTAGATCTAAGGTTCTAAAACAAATTCGATCAAATCGTGATGCACACAATGATTGCGGTGCACCTACTTTTCACTTGGAACTAATAAGACACGTACCGAGGGCTCGTCCTATTTACCGCGCATTGTAATGCATAGAACTTAATAAATCGTAATGTGGAGCGCACTACATCAGGTAACGGGACCGCGAAGTGTGCACGCACGCGCATTTCGTCATAAAATTTAACCTTCCTCCCTCTGCACGGAACACTGCCTAATTTTTTAAACTGTTTTAGGCATTAACACGGTATTTTATTTGACTGTGAACTACCGTAGTAGGTTAAAATCTAGGGTCAAGATATATTATAATTACGTGACAGTAGCGTTTTATACGCAATATTTTGCGCTTTGTCCTTCGGTTGTTTGATGGGGAATCTCGGTACGGTGCTTTTCTTGGTCTTAAAAGGCTTCATATGAATCATAGCATATTTTAGCAGTCGCTACGTATATGTATAATAATGATATTTCAGCCGTATTGGAAGAAGCTAGAAGAAGGTTTAGGCAGAGGTGTACTAACGTGTAAAACCAAACTCCGAGCTGCTACTGAGAATTTCATAGAAAACCCAATAAAATTTTGCTCGAACGGGGAATCGAACCCAGAACCTAAAGCGTAGCAGTCGCGCTTAGGGCAACTATACTAATGTATAGTAATGTAGCTCGGAGTTTGGAATTTGTGTCCGGTTAATGGCAATAGGCTCGCCCCCTACTACATTGGACCTAAACATACCGGCGAACTGTGGGTGTACATTAGTACGCCTCTGCCTGACCCTTTGGGGAATACAGGTGTGATGGTATGTTATGAACGACCATTCTGATAATATTGTAATAGTAGACTTGGGCCCTTGGTTATTAAATTTATTCATATGCAGCGCGGCAAAAATAGGCGCTCTCCATGAATCATAATATGATTCACGTAACAAAATTGCTGTGTCTTCTACGAGTTCCAAATTTGAATTTCTGAATGTGGTATTTTTAGTGCCCAAGATAAGAGAAAAGAGAGAGAGGTGGTGACGCTTTGTAACGAAAACATAATTATAAAACTAGCTTACTTCCTCAATTGCACCATTAAAACCTCAAACTTTTCCGTGATGACAATAGCGCTTAATATTTTGCAACTATTGATGCACATTCATAACCGCAGCTGCATTAGATAATACTTACAAAAAGTAAAAATAATCTGATTAGCTTTATGAGAGCAAAAGCTCGGACTAAATTAATAGAACCTGTAGTGATGTTTGTATTAATAGTTTCCTTTCTTTTATACTGTCTTACTACTGCTGAGGACGGGTCTTCTCTCAGAGAAGAGGAATTAAGCTACTAGTCCACTACGCTGCTACCGGGTTGACAGACGTCAAGAAAATCTCTCAGGCATGAAGGTTTCCTCACGGTGTTTCCCATCTAAGCGCGTGATAATTAACTATTAACACGACCATAACTGAAAAGTCCGAGGTGCGTGCTTAAGGTTTGAACTCGAGACCTTTGACTTGGAAGTCCAATGGTCAAATCACTAGGCTATTATTGCAAGAATAATGTAGATAAATTATGTACATAAATGGATACTAAAGGCTCAAAGGCCCGTGTCCCGTAAACCACACAAACCAGTTCCTTAACCGCATACAAATTCACGAAGTACAAGAACCTTTCACGGTTTGGTCAGCTAGGCACCGAACCGCATTCATTATCATAATGACCCGTGTTATACAACGGAATCATAGAGTAAAACCAAGCAAAAGGGGTAATTTACACAGCGATACAAATAGTGCCCAGCTTTGCCCGGCAATCATATAATAATTACTGCTTACAAGCGATAACTACCGTGTACACAATAATTTAATAACTATTAGGCATTCACTAATGTTTTAACATTTAATTAACTGTAATTATGTTCTATTTGTACCTGTATTTAGGTGCCTACAATTATTAAATCTGTACGTGTGTGACTTAAAAACCCATTCAAATACAATGTTTATTTTTAATATTTTATGCATTTTTTTAAGCGATAAGGGGGCAAATGTCAGACCGATCGCCTGATGGTAAAGTGATTACTGCTGCCCATCGACACCCGCAACACCACGAGAGTTTCAAGTGCGTTGCCCGCCTTTTAAAAGAATTTGTGCCTCCGGTATTCTCACGCACTCAGAGAAACATAACGTTTGCGTTACTTCACGCCGATTTTATAAGGGGCCGTGGTATCACCTCGGTCGAGCAGGTCCATTTCGTGGGAGACCACGAAACTAGTAAGGAATATAAACATAGTGTTATTGGGATTTTCTATGAAATCCTCAGTAACAGCTCGGAGTTTGGATTTATGCCCAGTTAATAGCAATATAGTCACGCGTCCTGTTACATGGGATCTAAGCATATCTAAGAACTGCGGATGTACATTAGTACGCCTCTGTCTAAGCTTTCTAGGAATACAGGCGTGATGATAACGTTACTTTGGAAAAAAAAATGGGGTTAATTAAATATGAATGCATACACTCATTGTCTATAGATATACTAACTAGGGAGGCGACGCCAACGACTCTGCCTTAAGAACACAGTTTTTGTTACGTAATACGTATAACGTGATGTTATCATAACCGTCTTACTGTAAATAAAGTTTACGCTATGCGTCACTATAATCCAATCGGTGCAATCAAGAGTACTCAATGAGGAAGTGGTGCGACGTTTGTACGTGCGGTGCGCACGCGCATGTCCCTCCTACCGCATTCTGTGGTCGCTGCAACCACGTGGGAACATCCACTTATGACCCATTAAGCTTTATAACAGAGATTTTTAACATTAAACAGACGAAGGGAAAGGAATAATAGTAGGTCGTGCGCAAATTTCAAATCGCGCGTCGGCGTAACAAGATGCAAATATGTAAATACGATTTACTTACTTGATCGAATAAATCATTGGCACGGAACGTTTTCATATAAAAAAATGATCAGTGAATTACTTAAACTGCCTCATTAGCCAAGTGGTCCTGAGCGCGACTGCTACGCTAGAGGTCCTGGGTTCGATTCCCAGGTCGAGCAAAGTATTATTGGGTTTTTCTATGAAATTCCCAGTAACAGCTCGGAGTTTGGAATTTGTGCCCGGTTAATGGCAATAGACTCGCCCCTATTACATGGGACCTAAACATACCGGCGAACTGTGGTTTAGGCAGAGGCGTACTAATGTACACCAAATTAGTACACCTCTGCCTAAACCTTCGGGGAATACAGGCGTGATGGTATGTTATGTTATGTTATAATTACTTAAAAACCGCAACTACTCTGGGAATGTCTTAAAAAATAATACTGGAAAGAAAGCAGTGAATGGTATCGCCATGGATCACGAGCAGAGACACCATAAAGTTTATCTTTTTGTTTTTGGACCAGTGAAAGTTCGGAGGCGTTCCTGCCATAGGCTTGTCAGGTGCACGCGATGGACAATAAGCCCGCATTATGCATATAATGAAATAACATCACGGAATTTTTTAAGATGGCAACAATTTTCGAATATTCCTCCATTTTGTTTCTATTGCAATTAGTAAGCACGCTAGCGGTTATTTATAAATAAGTAGGTAGTATTAGATGCCCTACGATCCATCCGGCCAAACAGCTACAGATCCTTAACTCCGAGCTGCTACTGAGAATTTCATAGAAATCCCAATAACTCTTTGCTCCGACCAGGGCACCGAACCCAGGGCCTCTAACGTAGCAGTCACGCGTCTGCCACTAGTATAATGGTAGTGGTAGATAAAAATATAAATCTCAGAGAAATTAAAATTATTTCTGTCTCATTTTGGCTACACGTGGTTTTGCAAAATTAAATTTAAATTATTAATTAGTAATTGCCCTTTGTTAATCTAATCCGCAAATAAATTTCACTGGCGCCATTCACCAGGGAGAAATATTTCATTTATCATATAAATCGTGGAACCTATACAGTTAACAGTTCTGCTTGAGTTCACGTTCAATTTTACTGTTTATGACCACCGTGGCTGAACAATAAAATGCAATGGAATTGAGAGACGTCTTTCAGTTCAAGTTCAGCTTAAACTGGCGCACAGAATGCGGTAAGCTATGCTAACTTCTCTGACGTATAATTGAACAAAATTATTAGAATTCCTCCCTTAATGATAGAGCTGTCGGGTTTATTGAATAATAATGCAGATACAACTATCATACATACCTTTGTTAACTTTACAATCCAGGTTAAGACTATCGCAGGTTCTTCAAAAAAGGAATCAATAGGTTTTTCGAGGTCAGTAACAGTACGTGAGACACCTCTGGTGTTGCAGAGGTAGGCTACGGTAACCGCTTACCATCAGGCGGTGTAAGCTCGTATGCCACCTCAGTAGTATATAAAAAAATAATAATAATAGAATCATCATCACATAATAGAGAATACTGGTATTCGTAGTTACTCTATCTAAAAAGGATACCTAGTATTAAAGAGGTCAATGTAAGAAAATAATATTAACCTCCTTTTGACTATAAATCTCTTCACTCAGCATTCGACAGCATTCGGCTATGGAATATTAATATCAATTAATGTACAGAATTGATTCATTTATAAATATTTTCTTATTCATAATTAGACAAAACAAGTGTAGTGTGTGACAAGCTTTCCACCGGCTCCACGTGTTGGACACGAAGAGCCGACCAACGTTGGCGCTAAACGAATTGAACCAATCAAAATGCGTCAGCAATTCGGTCCACACGTTGGCCGAAGCGTAAGTGCTGCCATTGGGGCCAGCGTGTGGAGCTGGCCTTACGTCGGCGGCGTCTCCAATCTTGGCCAGCCGTTTAATTATTATGTCTATGTTATTATTATATTAGCCGTTGTTTCTCATTTCATGGGCTGTCAGTACCGCAATAAATTCCCCTGTTTCGTTCTAACACGGACAATAAATTGAATTTCATGTGTCATTATCTAACATCTCATACTTTGAACACGATTACAACGCTGTGTTGAGATAAAATAATTTATAGTTTTGTATTTACTTTTTGCAGTTATTAGAAGTAGGTACGAACAATGGAACGATTTAGAACGTTAACGGTGGGAATTAACCAGAAATAGGAAGTGAGTATTTTAGAAAAATCTGAAATGTCGGAAGAACTTGTAACAAGGAATTGTTACAACTAAACAAATTAATTTTCTAATTAATTCGTCTGTTATATAAATATAATTTTATCTTGAATACCCACACGATTGTCCTTTCTGTTTATTTATATAAAAGCCAAGTAGCCAAACGTGAGTATTTTTCATTTTTGCACAGACTTTTCAAACGACCCAAGTAAATGTGTTTCTAATGTTTTATCCATTCAATCTATACAATAATCGCCGATCATCTTAATTAAAGCCTCCGTTACAATTTCCCGGGTTAATTAGTCCATATCTAGACAGAATCAAGAAATGATTGAGTCATTTACTAGGTAACATCTATAATAAGAGTGTTACAGCTGACTAGATTGATTGGCTCCATAGCTTAGTATCCTATCGGTGTCAAAATCTTTTAACTGAGGAAATGAGTAATAAAGTTATAACTTCAAGTGTCTTAGTACTATCTAAAGTTCTACATACCGTTACATATGTAGAACATACTATCACGCCTGTATTGTCAGTGTTAGACAGGTGTATGGGTACTAATGAACACCCACAGTTCGCTATTATATTTAGGTCTCATGTAATAGGGGACGACTCTATTGCCATTAATCGGAAACAAATTCATAGCTAGCTGCTCCTGAGAATTTCAGTCCTGGGTTCATGCTGAGCAGTATTATTGGAATTTTCTATGAAATCAGTAGCAGCTGTTTGGGTTTATCCACAGATAATGGCAACAGGCTCTCCCCCATTACATGTGACGTAAACACACCGACGAAATGTGTTTGTAAATTGGTACAACTCTACATTACTCTTCGGGGAATACAGGCGTGACTATTTCATCTAGTAATTCTGCCCTAGTAGAAAATTTTGCCCTAGAATATTTCCACTTTTCAATCAGTCACCATCGGATCAGGAATTCAGGACCGGTTTCTCTTCTCTTTCGAAATAGATTCGGTACCTACAATTTTGGCGCGGAATACGTAAATACTAGAACCTAATCATTTAAAATGGTAAGAGTACATACTGTCAGTGAGGTGATTGAAGGCGGTGACGTCATCGTTGAGCTTTCCCTCCATGCGGCGCAGCTTGGTGCTCAGGTCCCGCGTGTGGAGGAACAGGAACAGTGTGCATGACACCGCGATCAGGGCTACAAACTCACTCGTCCTGAAACAATAAATACGTTTTTTTTTTATTAAGAACTGATGGCCGCTGAAGCGAAAAGGCTCTTAGCAATAAGCTTGGGACCTAGATATACCGGCGAACCGTGAGTGTGGATTGGTATGCCTCTGCCTAGCCCTTCGGGGAATGTGTGATGGTGATCATGTATAAACCGTACGAATTCGCACGCGCCGCGCTAGTTATCTCGTATTGCCAAGAATTCGTACGAACTACGGCAAAACGATGATTACCTACGAAGGAGCGCGCTTTTATAACAAAATACCCTCAGATATAAACAATACAAACTCGCTCAACATATTCAAAAATCGACTTGCTCGACTCATAATCACCAACCATTCATCATTATCATTACCATAGCAACATTGTAAGTGAATGCGCTTGGACAGGCTTAAGTATTTATTGTCTAGCTATAATAATGTATCATTTTGTTTTTACCCACAAACTAAACTGTATAACTTTTAACTATTTTCGATTTTTGTGACGACGAACTGTGTTGTAATATTTTTTATAAACCATGTTCTCATGGAAGTGATTGTATAATCTTATATGAGAATAAATGTCTTTAAACCTAACCTAAATGGTAAAACTTAAATATATAGGTACTAGTCCCCAAGTGTCGCCCTTGTAGATGTCTGAAGAAAAACACGATTCTAGTGTTTACAAGATATCCGTATCTTGGGATTAACAAGACTATTATATCTAAAAGAAAAATATAATAGTTAAACTATTGTCTTCAACACTTTGTTCACACGGATGTTATTGAGGTAATCTTGTCACTATAGCGGTGATTTCATAGCGAAGTAATACTTTAAGCAAAATAATAAACAGACTAAACCATTACGAGTATCTACCTCAATAATAATATCGATTGTTAGATATGGAATGGAACTATATAAATCGATTTCACTACTCGACTAATTGATCGTTTCCATCGACTACTCGTTTTTCAATATCGGCATCATTAGTCTAAGAGCTCGACAGCCCAATCTAGGCTTCATAATTTCAAAATCAGTTTGGGAAATTGGAACTACCTATGGCTACGCTTAAATGACTAAGATCGTTATTCTTAACATTGTCGAAGCAGGTTTTATGTTAAACTTTCTAATAAGCGAATTGCTCCAGTATTGTACGACATTCCAGTTTTGAATGACATTACGTTGCCGTAATAAACTTTTACCTTCTCTGATAATCATGTAGGTATAAAATTTTATTACCTTCTTTGGGGGTAAGCTTTCCAAATGTACAGTAATGACTGCACTGTTAAAACAAAGTAAATCTTGAGATAAAAGATTATTTCAAAAGAAAGCTGCCATTAAAAAACCGTTTAATTTATTGTTGCATTCAGACTTGTTACTTTATTAACCTAAACTTACTGTCCCAGTGCTCTACAGAAACATTAATTAGTCGTACACTCTGGCTTTTTAAATTGTTTTGCACATTTACGCTTGCTAAGCAATTTCTTAAATTATAATTATTTTAAATGAAATTGAAACGAAAACGTACATTGTGGAAGAGAAATTTGACATCGCATACAGAGACTTCGGTAACTTAGCTGGCCAAAGCATTCGATTTGCCGTACCAAAACGGAAGACATAGGTCCTAAATCAGCTAGGCTAACATGTGCGCCCCGAAATAATCTTGTCGTCGCCGAAACTATTACTAAAGGGGGCATAATAGGGCGACAAAATTATGTCGCAGCACTAATGTAGGTACTCTCCAGGGGTGCTAAAATGGCCACTTTTGATGACTAGTAATGTGTAGCCTTAGGTAGGTAGCCTTAGGTAGTGAATCTTATTATGATTGTTTTCTTTCAGAATCACTTTAAAAACTCTTAATCTTTTAGACATAATTTAGATTCACAGGACCTATGATACGATACCAAATAATACGAATATAAACAAGCATTAACTGACCTAATAGTATTACGTCACAGTAAGTTATTTTCTCTATTCAAGTTTGCATTAGCGAGTGCTAATTCCCTTTCCCTTGACAGGTGCCTTCAAGACGCTCAAGTAAAGGCCGACACATACTCAATCCTTTCACCATGCACTTTCGTCTCAAAGTCAATTAAAAATAATGATTCTCTTCAAAACAACCAATGTAAGCAAACAAAATAAAGACAAAAGAAGTTGTACCTAGGTTATTTATATGTAAATGTCCGTTTCTACTTCTGGCAACACTACTTTCTTGTTTTTTTTTCCAATATAATATAAAAAGGCCTTATGGTATTTATTTTATTGTTATTACCTTAATCATCGGCATAAGCTTCTTTGCCAGTCAGATTTAACACAATTTCAAGAACTTATATGCATTTATTTTAGGAACAATAATATCAAAACGAGGTCACATTTCCCTTTCAAATTCGTCATAAATTCACAGATTACAATCGTTTTCCGACAGACATCCATGAAAGTGTGAAGCGTTTTTTATTTTGCTAAAAAGATATAATAAGTGTCTATTGTTTTAAACTAATAATGTTATATGAACGGGCACACTTAGCTTTTCGTCGACTTTTGTCGATGAAGACAGATTTTAGATCTATAGGTATATTAGTTCTGCAGATGAAAAAATAAAATGAATCCGGAGTTCGATAGAAAATTAGATCACGTTCCCATTTTTTTTCCGAACCTAACGAGAATGCAAACAAGGCAGCATGTAAGAGTGTAAATTAGGTACAGAAGCACTCTCCTCCCCCTCCTACCACGGTTAATTATTTACCATTAAGACGCGAGAGCACTTATGCCGTAATAAAACGACGAGGACTTCTCCGAGCGATGACCACGGCTTATTTTTTGTCGTCTCATGCCTCTCACCTAGCCATGCGTGCAAAATATCCTGCAGACTGGTACCGAGACGTTGACAACAGTTTTACATCGGTTGAGATAAATGTGCGTGTCTGAAGTTATCCGCAAGGGGTCTCTTTGTTTTAGGTAGTTCCTGAAAATGTGTTAAATCTGGCTGACAAAGAAGCTTATAAATGCAGTGGCCATACAATTGTGTATTTTATTTTTAAAAAATCTAGCCACAAACAGTCTTTGTTCAACAGTACCTTCGTGATTATTGTGCCATATCTTTTTTATATTTTTCATATTATGCATGTGTTTCTTTAAGATGCCTTCCTTCATTAAAGGGGAAGTCATTAACACATCCATATCAGTATCAATAAATTAATTCAACAAAAATGCAACACGCACGAAATTTGGTACCTACAGTTAACGTTAACCCAAAATAGTAAGTAAAGGTTAGGACGATAAACGCCATAATCACTCAATACAATCTGTAAGAGTCAGACATAAGCTCTCCACAGATAATAAAAGACTCCACTGATCTGAGGATTATGTGTAACTGTTTCCATTTACCTTAACTTTCACTCTATTGGAATAAAACCTTGAAAGGACATACTTTTCCTCATTGAAGACGTAAAACGTCCGCGTGGATGGACGAGAGTAAATAAAATAGAAAGTGGTCGCCGCTCGTATGCGGGGTACGCGTGATACCAACGATAAATGGCCACATATGGAATTGCTGCCGGCTGCTAAAGAGAAAAACTATTGTATTATTATTTTATTACCTCTATCTCTTCGTGGTTAGGGTGACAATGTCTTTGGCAGGTTATTGTCGTAAAGAAACTAAAGTAGGCCATATGAAACGCTTTGTTCGTACATTGTTATGGAAGAAATCGTTTACGTTCGATTTGGATTGCCGTATAACCGCATAAAGTAAGAGAGCGACGTTTGTCCTGTGTAGCGCTATCTCTTTCTTACAGGGGAACACTGATTTTAGGAGATTCCTTCACTATATTGGGTATATAAGAGTGTATTTCAACTTGTCACTCTCCCCCCCCCGACCCTTGCTCGAGCCGGCCCACGCCGAGCCAGTAGCTTTAAATTAGTCCCTAATAATAATTTAAACCAGTTCCAGCCGTCCCTAGCTGCCCCCCCAGCAACGCCCTAAGCCGAGGCCCGTGTCCCGCAGGGAACGCCCTTAGCTGCTGTTGCTTAATTTTAAGTTGCTCCTGGCTGGAGGCATTCGGTGCCTCGCCACCAAGTTCGGTTACGCTGTTAAGATTCCCTGAATCAACAGCTAATGTCCATTTAAAAAAAAATTGTCACTCTATTCATTTTCTGTCAGCCCATGAAATTATACCTACGACAACCTTAAAATTACCATTTAAACCATGTTTAAGCATTTTAAATCAATATTGCGATTTAAAATGATGCACTCGCAATAATAATTAAAATATGCGAAAAAAATACATCCATTCGTGTTCATACAGCATGGTGTGTGAACGCGAAGTGTGATCGCATGCGCACTATACTTAGCGCGGCACGTGCGCTTGCGCAGGCAGGACACGAGACAAATGGCCCTGTTAAAACATAGTAAAATGTCACACGCACATGCACATACCAAGAAGATAAATCTCTGATCTAACGCATGTTATTTATGGACAATTAATATTGTAATAGAAGAGTAATTACAGGCTACCGTTGATAATATATAAACGACTTTAACAAAATAGCCGAAGTGTCTTAATACACTGTGTCGGGACCTAATTATATTTCTTTTTAACTTGGCCTTATCCAAATATGTACCTAGTTAGTAGCCACACTACAGTTCGCTGGTACCATTTGTTTATGTAAGATTTTTCTTCATGCTGCTTCTGAGATTTTCATTAAAAAAACCCAATAACCTTTTTCTCGACCTCGAAATCGAACCCAGGACCTGTACTAGCGTAGCAGCCGCGCTTGAGAGCTAGATTATCAAGGCAGTATATGATATAATAATCGATTTATGTTTTGTTCTAGATTTCTCTAAGACTTATTGGCGTCTCTTGAAATCTTTTACATCTCAATGTCGTTCAATAAAATGTTTCGTTATCGCCAGTCAGTTACTAAAAATACGAGTCCATCGATAAGAAGTGGTTTATTATCTGTATAAACCGTTTGGTAAAGTTTATTTTTATTCTGAACTAAAAACGATTAAAAAAGTTAACTTTATTTAGCCTTCTAACCTAAAAAGTTTGTTAAGTTGCTAACTGAAAAGTGTTTTGTTTGTTTCTTTACGGTCAGGGGCAGTAGAAGACTACTTCTGCGATCAGAGTTAGAGAACCGACTCTAAGAGGCCGTCCTAAAAATTCACTCGATCGAGTTTAGGTAAATTCTATGTTTGTGTGCGCTATTCACGCACACATGGCTGCAGATCGAGCGTACGAGCCTATAAACAATGTTGATCCTTCCATTATTAAATTAATTTTCTAGTTTTATTCTCGTTAGTTTTTTTTTTGTATTTTCAATTTTGTTTTTAATTTAGTATATTTTTATACATACAATATTAAATAAACATCAAAACATAAAACTTTGAAGGCGGAAATAGGGGTTAAAAATTGTAATTTTTGTAGATACTGATTACTAATAAATACCTAGTGACGAGTTTAATGATTTATGGATTTTTACATTTTAAGGGTAGGAAACGGGGGTTGAAGCCTGAAGGTTAATGTACTTATTAGTATGGGTGAATAGTTTTTAAAGGTAGGTATTTGAAAATGTGTTTCAGGGATTTTGAATTTTCAAACTTTTACTTTGGAGGGTTGATAGTTTTATCTTTTGCTAGGCACTTCAAAATCGTAATATTTTGTTAAATGTGTTTTGATAAACATTTAACAAAATAGTACATTTTGTTCACGACTGAAACCGCTCGGTTGTATGTACATCTGTGCTAATTGTGGTATGTAGTTTAACTTTGCTCCACTTCATCGTGAAAAGTGTGAGATGAGATGTCTGAAGAACTAGTATTTGTTTTTCATAATTTACCATGCACGTAGAATGTGCCTAATGAAGGACCAACATAAGACATTAATTTTGTACTACAGTAGTAATCACGGCGATAACTACAATATTCATACCTTTGAATGTATTAAAACCTTTGCTTATAAATAATTTATTGTAAGATGAGGTTGCTTTTGACTAATGAACATAGAGCTTTGTAATGATTGTATAATTTTGTTTGTAATGTATATCAAGGCATATTTTAAATCTATATACTAATATATAAGCTGAAGAGTTTGTTTGTTTATTTACTTGAACGCGCTAATCTCAGGAACTACTGGTTTGATTTGAAAAATTCTTTCATTGTTCGATAGCCCATTTATTGAGAAAGGCTATAGGCTATATATCCTCATATATCTCTTATATTTCCTCTACGCGGACGAAGTCGTGGGCAGAAGCTAGTAAAATATAAAGCGTTATAATAGCTAGTAAATTACCAAGCATTGCGCTGTCTAAATTTGAATGCTTGAATTGCCGGCAAAAACATAATACCATAATAAATCGTAATCCAATAAATTGTGTTTTACTTACGATATAACTTGGTATTACGTTTGTATTAGAAATTCGGTGGCAGACTCTTGAGAGCTATAGGTATTATACTTAATGTCGCAATCACACGCAGTCGCAGTCGTAAGTACCTCGAACATAACATACCATCACGCCTGTATTCCCTGAAGGGTTAGGCAGAGGCGTACACTAATGTACACCCACAGTTCGCCGATATGTTAAGGTCCCATGTAATAGGGGGCGAGCCTATTGCCATTATCCGGGCACAAATTTCAAATTCCGAGCTCCTACTGAGAATTTACTACGCCTGTTTTTATTAATAAATATTTTTTTTTATGTATTTTATGTTATGCCAATGTATAAAATAAAAATCTATCTACTTACTGATCTAATACTAAATAGGATAATTGCATTAGTAATTTTCCACTTGACTGTACCATGCGCACGAAGGCGGGTGCAACAACCTCTGCCCGGCCAAAAAGATTGGGAACTACTGTACTGTACGTTTCCAAAGGAACTACATCCCAAGTACAATCAGGCTGTAGGATGTTCTTCAAAAAAGAAGTGACTTTTCAATAGATATTACTGACGTCACCTTTAAGACGTAAATTCAGAATGTGAATGCAAATTTAGGCATTTCCTGGCAGGTGGGACTCGCGGTGGCTTAGTGATCATAGCATCTGATTTATCTAACCAGAAGACGCAGGTTCAAATTTTGATCCCAGTCGAGTTTTTCCATCACTAAAATAACTTTATAATAATATCTAGGAATGAGCAAAAAAATCACAAATAGTTAACAGTTCATATTTAACTTGAAAAAATTGACCAAATTTTAATCTCTGGTTTCAAAATTAATAATTATGATTTTCGTAATCAGCCCCTGAGAATCCTTGAAATTGACACCCATATCAATTTATTTAGAAAAGCATTTTCGTAATCAGCCCCTGAAAATCCTTGACATTGACAGCTGTATCAATTTATTTAGAACAACAATGTCCGCTATCTTGGATTTAAAAATTAATGTCATTTTCGTAATCAGCCCCCAAAATTTTTTGAAATTGACACCCGTATCAATTTATTAAGGAAAACAATGTCCGCCATCTCGGATTTAAAAATTAATGTCATTTTCGTAATCTGCCCCCGAAAATCTTTGAAATTGACACCCATATCAATTTATTTAGAAAACCAATGTCCGCCATCTTGGATTTCAAAATTAATATAATTTTCGTAATCAGCCCCTGAAAATCTTTGAAATTGACACCCATATTAATTTATTTAGAAAAGTAATGTCCGCCATCTTGGATTTCAAAATTAATATAATTTTCGTAATCAGCCCCTGAAAATCTTTGAAATTGACACCCATATTAATTTATTTAGAAAAGTAATGTCCGCCATCTTGGATTTCAAAAATAAACATTTTCGTAATCAGCACAATGAGAAACTTGTACTACCCATACTTCCTACAAAAAATACCAGACCATATTATATTATAGGGCTTTTCTAGAAATTAGAAGTTATAAAATAATCAACGTATCAAGTTGTGTTAATCGCAGTATAATTTGGGAAAATATTTACGTCAAACAAGCGCACGCCTGTGACACAAAGCGATACGTCCTCTCGCTGGGAAGGCCCGAACGTGACTGGCGCGAGCGGCTTTGCGCGCTCGATATTATAGCACAATTATAGGTCTTTTCATCTTTGATTTACTAAATCAAAATATATTTTTTTTGAAAAAGTAATTTTTGATCCTATTAGAGGGATAACTGAAGATTATTAAGTAATTTAAAAAATAATCAAAATGTCTTTCTAAAATAGAAAAAAATACATATTTGTCTGCAATTTTCACGAAAAATTACGTTACGTAAATATTTTTTTCCTGCTATATTTTGTATGAAAATTGAAAAAAGTGCTTCCGCTAGTGCCAAGTAGAGCATATGCTGGGTTTTATAGTATTTTTTAATATTCAGTAATACTAATATTTTCTTGTAAAGCGATCATCAAACTTCACTCGAAACGCGTTTTTTGGGAAAAGGAGTTGTCAATAAAAGGGATTTACGATTATTATAGAAGTAAATTGAAAAATCCATTTCCGCTTGTGCCAGGTTTAAGAACAGTTCTTTTCAAATAATTAATAACTTTATATAAATTCTTTGTAGATTCCTCACAATCGGTCAACAAAATTCACTAAAATGCGTCAATTTTTAGGACGGCCTCCTAACTCTAAGAATGAGTTAGATAAGTAGATAGTAAAAAATATTACAAAGTAGTTATTAGTTTTAAATGTCTTATAGTATGTAAAGTGTATTACGAGGGCAACATGGTCGCTTCCTTTGACCAAGTCCTTTAAATAATGATAAATAAAAACCGGCCAAGTGCGAGTCGGACTCGCGCACAAAGGGTTCCGTACCATTATCGATTCCAACTCGCACTTGGCCGGTTTTTTAGTATTTGTTGTTATAGCGGCAACAGAAATATATACATCATCTGTGAAAATTTCGACTGTCTAGCTATCGCGGTTCTTGAGATACAGCCTGGTGACAGACAGACGGACAGACAGCGAAGTCTTAGTATTATGGTCCCGTTTTAAAAAAGGTATTGTTTTCCACGTTGAGTGTGCATTGTGTTGATCAAATACAGAAGTTCTCAGTTTCTCACATCAAAGTAACTTTTAATTGTCTTTCAAAAAATGTTCTTTAAATCTATGTAAATATCTATAAATTGCGGTGATAGCCTAGTGGTATGACCGTTGGACCGCCAAGTCAAAGGACTCGTGTTCGAATCCAACGCACAACCTCAGACTTTTTGGAACCATGTGCGTATTAATGATCACTATTATTACTGTTTTTATTTTGTTGTATTCGCAATTATCAGAGCAAGGTTTGTATGAGTTTTTTTAATCCTCTGAGAAAATTGGGTAGCTAGTGTTCTTTGACTATTAGTCAAAGCTAGTGTTACATAAATTTGAAGTTTTAAATTATTGTTGTGGTAAAATTCGGTCAGTCCAATCTGCGCCCTTCCGGAAAGCCAATGTAGTTGGCTCGATAAATAAATTTTAAATTATGATCCTATCGTATCGTAGTGCTATGTATTATTCTTTTTTTTGGGGTTTTATTTAGGAGAGTTGGAAGTAGACCTTACAGACACAACCCAACCCAACCTACATTTAAATCAATAGACCCAGCGACATTATATAGATAAGCACCAAACAAATACATATTTGGTCCTTTTGGGACAAAAATCTGTCACGTAGCGACTATGCAAATCAATCTGTCAACATTAGCATATTTAATTCCGTTAAAACTTAAAACATCTAAATTAATATAACAACAGTTAAGTCATTTGCCACAATATCGCAAATAAATTGCTTATACTTAATTATTCACTGAACAGCGCAAACATTTAATGTCGACACGGCGATCGGTCTTCAATAGAAAGTAACACAACTTGTCACGCATTTTATCCGTGACATTCTTCCTTGACACGGTCACAAGAAAGTAATTTCCAAACCTTCGTTGAACAAAATCGACCATAATTTTAATTATCATCGTAAAATCGTGTTTTGCATTCATCTCGCTATGAAAACCACACTTGTGGTAATTCCGGTTACACGGCAACGAAATAAATATGTATAAACCGAGAAACCCACAAATAAATTGAGCATAAAATTTAAAAAAATGTAAAAAAAATATGTTTTTCACCTAAATACATGTACCTAGCTTAAAAGATCCGACCAAATCGAAGGCACTGACTTCCAAAACTGTTTCGCACATAACATAATTTTTATGGCTTTAAAGGCGGTTATACTTTTTGTTATTGTGGTTGGTATTGGTTTATTTTAACCCCACTAATTTATATGTAGGTGAATTCCGGCTGAAACAAACCACACTGCACGTTGTATTTAAATATCAGTAGGTTAAAAAAGCCATAGAATGCTTTTCACTGCTGCTGCAACTCAATAATTTTATAATAAGAAAGCTCAGTAAACGAGATCGCACAAAACCACATTTAGCGGGCACGCTGGATTCCAATGGTCTGTGCCAGTCTGTGGTCACTACGTTTTAAATCTATACCAGCAAGGTAGAAAGCAGAATTACAGTATTTAAAGACCCAAAATCGTGCCACTTTACAATGCTACTAAACTAGGAAGGTTCTAGTCTCTGTCAGTCTAAGCCATGCCCCCTTCTAGACATGAAGGTGCCTACCACACATCCTGGTATTCCTCTCAAAGGACTTAATTTAAGCTTCCGAGGTGCGTTCACGCAAAAAAAATTGTAATGAGCTCGGACGAAATCTAAGTATACGCAAGAGCAGTTAACACTTTGAAAAAATCAAAAGTACTATTACCTACCTGTACAGTAATCAGAATCAAAAAAGCATTTAGCTTATGTAGTAATGTGTGACCCACTTATCAAGTAAGCTTTTAAAAAAAAGTCTAGCAAGCGACTCAAACTCGCATTCAAACGCGAGATATTATGGATATGTCCAAGTTTCAGCTCAAAATTTCAGGGTTAAGGAGCTGTTAGCTATGGTTTCATTTTCTTCCCTTACCAGTCTTAGATAATATTTACGCAGCTTACTCATTTCTGACACTTACGCGAATATTAGACATTGAAATAAAACATTTTTTTACGGATTTTATCGCGGTATATTGATATTATTTAATTCCCGACGTTTCGGATCCTTTACAGCATCCATGGTCACGGGTAGAATGAGGTGTTGGACGTCTTAATGTTAAAATTACTAACAGCTACCTTACATTTAGCTTTTAACCTAACAATTAACTTTTAACTTTTAATTAAATTTACTTGTTTTTTTTTTTTTTCTATTATTTAGAAGTATTGGCTTGTCATTGTCAACATTGTCTGCGGAGGGACACTGTTCTCTAAGATACAGGTATACCTAGTTTAGAGAACAGGGTTTCAATGTGTTTGTAACAAGCTTAAGCCTTTTAATGTATGTAGTTATATACCATTATTTAATTTTTAGGCTTTTATTCAATAAAGATTTTATTTATTATTTATTTATTTATTTATTTTTGTTAATTATTAGTGATCCGATTCACGCAGAACGAGCTCACCGTATCCTTTGGTATTGCAGTTTTGGGCTTGGATTTAGATTTAATAGATTCTATAATGGGGTTCCAAGCTGCTGCTAAGACCCAACCATCTTCTCTATTGAAATTTATCCAGCTGTCAAAAGAGATTAATGGCCACGAAAGTCTGGTTGATTACAATTGCTAACATATTTATACTTGTTACAAAATCAGTGTCGTTTCCTCCATATATCAATATCATTTCTACGCAGTGATCTAAATCCCGACACTGTATGAAATGCAATGAGTAATGCTCCATCAATTACGTGCACTAAGATGCAGTTGTTATATTAACCTATAAATAACTTTCACAGCGTACGCGCATCGATCTCGCCGCGTGCGCACGGCTATCAAATTGAGAATAACTAATCGTATAGATCTAAACCAACTTTATATGTTAATCTATCGATATGCCTATTTTATTATATCATATTTATTAGTAAAAGCGCCATCTTTATGACTTACATATTTTGATTTCAATACTGGTTATTATTAGTCTCTCGAAAGTCTTATTGACTTTAGGAAGTATGCATTCATTTTGTTTTTTGTGCCATGTGTAGTTTACAGAGTAATAGAGTTTAGGTAACGTAAACACACATAGCCTAGGAAAGCATGTTGCAAGGCATTCTTTTAAATATTAATAAGGTAAAATGTTTATTAAACATTTATGTAAATATATCAATAATTTATCTATAAGCTGAAGTATTATCTATTTTTTATCTTATATTTAATTATTGGTTCCTCACATATTTTGAATGTAAGGAAAACGATACAATATAGGAAACAAGTATAGCGGTATCGACAAGAAAAATAACAAACAATAAAACAAAAAGCAATCTCAATGCAAATATGGTCACAAAAATTCAGAATAATAATAATGGGGACGGAATTTTACTCTTACAATATAAATATATCTCTGTGTTCCTAATACATACCTACTACCGTAATTGTATTTTTTAAATATGAAGTAGATATTAGAGATAAATATAATAAACTAGCTTCTGCCCGCGACTTCGTCTGCGTAGCATGATGATATATAGCCTATAGCATTCCTCAATAAATGGGCTATCTTACACTGAAATAATTTTTCAAATCGGACCAGTAGTTCCTAAGATTAGCGCGTAAACAAACTCTTCAGCTTTATATATATTAGTATATATATAGATGAGAATTCGGAAGACTCCCGTGCTTACCCTAGGTAAAATTAAAACATGAGAAATAGAGATTAGAAAACTTTGATTGATTTATTCGATTAATTAATGCATCTTTACAAAAATCAACACTGCAAAAAGAGATCATCGTATAACTTTACTGAAGTCAATCAACCCCCGAACAAAAGCATCGTACACAGTTTTCCCGAGTAAGCGAACTTCATTTTCTATAAATAAATTAAAATTGCTACGCGCGTCCAGTAATAGTTATCATCATCAATGCCTCAGATTACCTATTGTTAATTACGCTTTAGATCTTAGCTTTACTATTTATACTTCACTATTGACGCAGTAATGCGGACGTGAACATCAATAAATAATAATTAGCAGAGTTATTTTACTGTAAACGCTGAGTTAAGAATGTACTTTTATTACCTTTACTGCTCTGCATGCCTTGAAATTATAATTATATTGATTAAAATAAATCTGGCCCACGATGCAGCCTCTTTCCCCACATTTCTTTTAAAGTACACATTTTTTGCCGACATTGATGACATTTTTTTTACACCTGCAAGCCGAAATCTTATTATTTTTTGCCGCAGCGCAGCACGTAATAACGTGCGATCATTACCCCGATCTGTGTCGAAAAAATGTGCTCCGTTTTTTGCGAAACGTGTCATCCGTGCTATAATAACATTATAGCAAAAGATTAAATTAAAGAAGTTATCTCGTTTTATTGTATGCTAGCTCATTTTATTGTTATTCGCTAAGATAAAAGCACTTAAATACTGAATAAAACAGGTGTGTATTTCTTATCTGAGCTAATATGTAACTGTTTAGCTCTAAAGTGAAATAATTTAGCACCTAACTGTAGAGATTAGGGTACATAAAGTAGGAGTGGATATAGAAAGCTCTGATAAATGCGTGGCAGGCCTAAACTAAGTCTGGCTGGAGGCGCGATTGGAAAGCTGGGTGTAGCCGGTCCACTAACGGGTTGCTGCGCTTTCCACGACAAGATGCGCTTTCTGATATCAAATGCCATTATACTGGTAGATGCACTGCATTGTCCCTGATTGATCGACTTCATTGGTGAGCAGTGATTAAAAGGTGATAATCAATAATATCACGGCGATATTGTTCTGCCTCATAGGTGATAGGTACCTACGCATTATAAATAATGACTGGACGCGCGGACGATTTGATTATACGATTTAAATAGTTGTCATCATCACACTGCCGTCTCATAGTTTGATGACCTCTGTGGTTTAGTGGTTCGAGTACCGGACTGCTGACCATGAGGTCGTGGGTTCGATTCCCACAGGACACAAAATGTATGTGGTGAATATAAGTGTTTGTGTTCGTCTGGGTGTTTCTTATGTATTATAAGTATTTATTTACAAAAAAAAAGTATATAAGTATTATATCCATTGTCTAGTACCCATAGTAAGTACAAGCTCTGCTTAGTTTGGGACTATATGATGCTGTGTAAAAATGTCCCAGAATATTTATAGTGGGCATTTTACAAACTGCACGAGCATTTTTTACAGTATACTATGTATATATCCTATCACATATGTCAAAAGTATCAGGCGCAGGCTGCTCAGCGTGCGGGCTAAGTCGCAGAGGGTGCCGTATAATCAAATTATATAAAGTTACCTATATATAAAAGCCAGATCCATACACGGTAGAAGCAGAGTAGAAGGTTAAAGATACACCTAACGGCCGTAATGATCGTTTTATTACATAAATGGTCTTTAACGAGGTGCATGCGGGACACGAGCCGCGTTTACGTTGGCAGAGTTACTGGCACAGCCAGTAAAGCGCTAAAGAAAGAAGAAAAATGACGTATTTTTTTGTTATTTTTTTTATTGATGGCAAATTTCGATATAGCCTATTACAATTCATTCCGAGAGGAGACCCTTGCACAATGGGTTGATGACGATGTTGATTAGTACATACAAAATTGATTGTTTAAAACTAAAAGTCGTGATAGGTACTAGAACTGTGGTGTGTGCAACCACAGTGCAACTATGTTTATTAATCAACATTATTTTATCTACCCGTGACCGTGATTATACTGTAAAAGATCCGAACTTTCGGCATTTAATAAAACTACGACGGGTCTTACAAAATTAATAATAGAAATTCATAAAAAGTAGTTTTAGTTTTATTGCAATCAACAACTCACTCGACTAATGTAAACGGAGCTTAACTGTCGAGAACATCACGAGAAATCGTGGCGGAGTGTCGAGAATACGACCAATCTGAATGATTCTTCTTTTTGCTCACTTAATTGTATCCGACGAAAGTGTTTTAGAAACTTAAAATATTTAGAAGTAAAGTTTTTTCAGTCACATCGCAACATTGGAATTAGAGTGATATAACTATAGAGCTTTCTTAAAATACTATAACTATTTAAACTTTTTTTAGTGTTGTGAAAAATATATTTGTGTGGGATTGATTCCACATATTATTCGGACTATTATCTCAAATCGCGCAATTCCGATATAGAGTTCTCCACTAAGCCTACCTTAGAGTCAGGACATCTGGTGATGAGCAGTAGTTTATTATAAAAAGAAATATACATTCTCCTGAAACCTCTTATATTTAAAATTAGTAGCAGATCCTTAGGTTGGATCGTAAATAATGACAACTTTTTTATGTTTTAATTTAACCATCTATAGCGTTTAACTGAATAAAAAAACCTCAAGAAAAAAAAGCGCAAGACCTCAAACATGTCAATTAGAATACCGATTCATAATTCTAACAACAAATGTTTTGTAGAAATTAGATATTACCATCTAAAGGCAAAACTGGTTGTTGAACTACAGTCATACCCATAGTACGCACAATAATACCTAATTTCTGCAAATAGGTTTCAGTTTTCCATATCTCGAGCCTTTGATAGATCGAGGGACCATAGTGTCAGTTTGCAAACAGGTTTCAGATGTACATAACTCGAGCCATCGATAGATCAAGGAGCAATAGTCTCAGGGATTCTAATTATCATTTGGGAAAAATTAACACATATTATAAACCACTGTAATCGATTTAGTAATCGATTTTGAACAAACTGCTCTCAGATCTTGCGCTTATTCTGTTACACGTAGTATATTAGTAGCTTTTAGTATGATATCTACCTACATAGATCGGTAAACATTTTATCAGTCTATCCCCACTCGGATGTTCCTAGTTTTACTCGCACATGTTAGCTTATAACTTAATACATTGATAAGCATCCTAGCAACAGGCTTGATTATGGTAATCTTCTCCTCATGTCATGTTCTAGTAGCCATGAATTACGAACGGTAGCCAGCTTCAGTTTATTATTAGCTACAAAATTAAATTATGTGCTCTAGTAAGTTATGTGCATATTATAAACTGCGCGGTTTAGCTATAAAGTAAATTTGTCATGTCATATACATAGTACTTAGTCAAGCGAATATATTTTCAGCTACCATTCTGAATTTTATTTAAAATGTTGCCCTACGTTTAAAAAAATATATAAATATGATTATAAAGAGACCATTGGATTTGGCGTTCCTTCTAATTATAAAAAAAGAAAAATGTCACTAAAACAAACGTTACTTTACTAAACGAAAACTTTCTAGAATTGAGTTACTAATGCTATTTTTATTAAATAAAAACCACTTTATATTTTAAAGTTCAAATAAAAGTATGCTTTTTGAGATCTTGAAAAGATGGCTCACAGTATAAGTATCTACCTATTATTAACCAAATATTGCAAAAAAGTCTTTAACTTTAGCTATTACTGTTTTTACCGATGGCTATGATTTTGGAGTACGCATTTATACGCATATGCGTACTACATAAAACTTTAAAAAATTTTTTGAAAAGCGTTCTAATTACCTATTCCATGAAACAGAACTTAAAGCTAACTTGGTAGTTCATTAGATACTTTAGTCGTTAAGTCAACAGTTAAATTGGTAATAGTTGTAGTTAGACATGACTAGTTAGTTGAAGCTAACGTTAACATAGCAGTTACGGTTATATGACGGGTTCGCTAAAGTTTATTGAAATATCATTATAATAGCAAAATATTTAAGTACCTACTCGAAAGTATATTAAAAGCAAGTGTGGTCAAATATTTATGGTAATATCAAAGTCATATTTAATGACTAATCTAATACCTATAGAATCAAAGATAGTAGACATAAAACAATGCTATTTTTGAATCCTGCAAGAATTTGTAGAGCAATTAATTAAAATATTTTCAGAGTAATTTTTAATAACTCTGGCTTAAATTATTACCATTACATAATTAAGAAAATCACATTTTCTTTTGAAAACATTTTTCCATAGTGCATAACAATGCAATTTTCTTAAAAAAGTCTTATGTAAAACAGTCCCAGGAAAATAATTTCCCATAACTCCAACACATTCCAAGTCTATTATTGAAGCGATTAAGCTTTAACGTAGCGCATAGCTCTAATAGGCTGTCAACTAAAATTGTTTGCAATTCTTTTGAAAACTTATCTGAAAAATCAGCTTTCTTATAAAAGACCCGTTAAATTCAATTGACTACAATATGTTAATTTGCATATTTTTCCCAGACCCAAGAAAAACATTGATTGAGATTGAGACAAGCTGTTACTTTTTAGAATTTTTATAGCCGTTATGGTTAATTGGCTATAGTTTCCGGGCGCTTACGATACTTATATACCAACCATATAAGTGGTATGACGTCACTATATTAGAACATTGATGTATTGACGATTGCAGCCAAAAGCAGCCTCAAGTCGAGGACGACGTCGTCAAGGTCTAGCCTTGCTCCTAACTGCCTCCTTACCCTAGTGGTGCTGAGCGTGACTGCTACGCTAGAAGTCCTGGGTTAGATTTCCAGGTCAAGCAAAGTGTTATTGGATTTTTCTATAGGATTTGTGCCACGTTATTGGCAATAGGGTCGCCCCTATTTCATGAGACCTAAACTGTGGGTGTACTATGGTACGCATCTGCCTAACCCTTCGGGGAATAGGTAGAGGCTTGATAGTATGTTACGTAAAGGTCCCATATTGGGCAACTCGAACAGAAATCCAAACTCCGCACTGCTAGTTTGAGAATTTCCAACTCATTAGTTGAAAATTCCCAGGAACTAACATAATTATGGAAACACTACACTGGTTTCAATCCTTAGCATCGTCTGGGTTTTCAAAATAATAATAGGTGTTACCTTCAGAACCTGAGCTAATATACTATTATGCTGTAAATTTACTATGGCAAGCCAATAAGGATAAGATGCCTGATACAAAGAAGAACCCAGCATACACTATTATAGCTGACTAGAAATTAGTACTTCCTACTGATTTATAGTAGATAGTAATGAATTTACTGAAAATTTAAATGGTGCTGTACCTATATGAAATTTGGGATTAAATTCTTTCCTGACCTTTGAATCATCGGCGAAAAACCGAAATAATTTTATATTGTAGTCATTATTTTTATACTACTAAGGTGGTAAACAACCCTACAAACGATGGGTCTGACGGAGACATCGGCCTGAAGGGCCTGTAAAGGGAAAATTGAGAGCATGGAACACCTTCTGTGTACATGTGATGCAATGGCTAGAAAGCGAACGTTCCGCTTGGGGCAGGGTTATCCAATACTAGAGGACTACAGACTTATACTTACCCCCAGGCCTCATTATAAAGCTCATGGAAGAGCTTTTTATAGAACTGGGAGAGGATGAGGAATAGGTTATTTAGGGTAAGCACAAAAGATCCCATTGAGTCGAAGTACACTAAGGCCTTGCTGCCTCGGGCCCACACAAGACAAGATAAGATGGGATTGGTGACTATATAGGCATGACTACTTCCAAATCTGGCAATGATCTACATATAGCTTCTGTAGCAACAAATAAAGATAATGTGTTCAACAACAATGCAGATACAATAGCCCCGGTATACCTATGATTACAGGACGAGCATCATTACAACTCGAGCGAACTCCACATCATATCTTATCATTAAACCGGAGTACTTAACGGTAACAGGAGATTAATGTACTGCCAATATATGAATTTCGAGTATAGAACCATAAATTATATAGCAGCCGGAATATTATATAGATATATGTTTTTGCTGGGTATATTAATAAATAAATATTGCACCAAAATTAATCATTCTAAACAAGCAAAGCATTAAGAATAAGCTTCGTTTTAGAATAAGCTGATTTCTAACTGCTTCATTAGCCTAGTGGTCTTGAGCGCGACTGCTACGCTTGAGGTCCCGGGTTCGATTCCCAGGTTGAGCAGTGTTATTGGGTTTTTCTATGAAATTCCCAGTAACAGCTCGGAGTTTGGAACTTGTGCCCGGTTAATGGCAATAGGCTCGCCCTCTATTACATGGGACCGGCGAACTGTGGGTGTACATGAGTACGCCTCTGCTTAACCCTTCGGGGAAAACAGGCGTGATGGTATGTTTTTATGTTTAGCTAATTCAATCGCGTTTTATTAAACTTCTTTAGGACTACAGAACATCTTTCAGTGCATATAAACATCAATCAGTTCTGTATATTGTGTGAAGTAAAGTTTGGTCTTAATTAAATCAAAATTACACCATGTTTATCAAATTCTCTGTGAGCGGACAGTAATTCTCAATAAATATGAAGTACGCATGAAAACGGACTAGTGTTATGCAGGATGTATCCACAAGCTATCCGGGATGACAACGGCAATGTGCCCCACGGCGCGAGCTCGCCTTTGTCGGCGCTGCGCCTGCGCATTGCGGCCAAAGTAATTAGCCGCCGTTCATTTATCACGGACACGCCTAAATGTCGGAAGCAAACAAAGTAAAAGGCGTTTGACATCAGATTAATTTATGTTATAAAGATTTACAAGTCAATTTTTTTAGGAATATACATGATGTTATATCAAGCGTTGATTTATAAAAAAAATAAGATGATACCCAATAGGTTCGCCCCATATTACATGGGATCAAAACATATCGCCTTTTATAACCGTTCTGGAAATACATGTATTGTATGACGACCGTCTCATTTTGACATAGCTTCATTACCATTTATTTTATTTAAACATACCTACGTTAGATAAATTGCAAAGATATTTTTGACGCATCCTGATCATATAATTCCATTTTAAATTTCCAGTATTAGCAGATATCCGATTGTACAAAAATCCTATACAAAGAGCTCAGCTTACACTATAGCTCTGTATAGCTGTGTGGCTTTTCTGTAAGAAGATTCCTATTGGTAAAAACCACAACTGAGGTAAATCCATCGTACCGTATTGAAAGATAGATGATAGTAATCGTTTTCCATTTATTTTACTCATAACATATCCATGTAGGCAGACCGTTTGCTCATTTGTCTAGACTCAACACGAGATCGGAGTCAGTCCATAACTGTCGGTACCTTTGTTATCACAGCTACGGATTTTCTCCATAGTCCCTCTCTTTCTTAAAGATTCTGGATGGTAGAAATTGTCATAATTTTAGATAGGTATTGATTCGCATCATCCAAACGTGTCATTGTGGGAGAGCCATGCTTCGGCACGAATGATACCACGGCCTCACAGAAAATCTGCGTGAAACAACACGTTGTGTTTCGTCGAGTGAGTGAGGTTACCGGCGGCGGCCCAAACAACTTTTAAAAAGCGGGCGCACTTGCGACTCCTCTGGTGTTGCGGGTGTCCATGGGCCCGGGCGGCGGTAATAGCTTACCATCAGGTGACCCGATTGCTCGCTTGCACAAAAAAAAACGAGAAACTTAGTCACTAAACGTAAACTACAAAAACAAATTGGTGATAATTAAAGACGCATCGATTAGACACTAAACAACTACATATACTGTATCATACTGAACTTGAACTTGAATATCGTACAAACTTGCTAAAAAACATATATAATTAATGATGAATAAAATTCATCTTAAACAGATCTTAATTTCAAATGTTGATCGCTTAAAAATGTAAATATTTATTTGTTAAGACAGAGAAAGACTAACACGCATACTGCGACATACTTAATTTGTTTTTTTTTTTTAATTTCATTATAGAAATTATCTAAGCACTAGATTTGTAACGAAAATAATATTTAATAACTAGCTTCCGGCCACGACTTCGTCCGCGTGGAATAGTTACTTAATCTTAGCGTGTTGATATATAGCCTATAACCTTCCTCAATAAATGGGTTATCTAACACTGAAAGAATTTTTCAAATCGGACTCGTAGTTCCTGAGATTAGCGCGTTTAGCTTTTAGCTGAAGAGTTTGTTTGTTTGTTTGTTTGCTTGCTTGAAACAAACAAACAAACTCTTCAGCTTTATATATTAGTATAGATATAGATACTTACTCCAATACAATCGATAAAACCAACAAAAATGATAGAACGTCAGTAGGTAATATCTTCATGCCTATTACATTTAAAAAGCAAATCGATGTCTATGATCAATTACTACACAATTAAAATGGTAGAATCACGTGAAATTTATCGCATAAACGTTAAATTGAAAACTATAGATAGATGAAGTTAATTGCAGATTTGCACCGCTTTCCAATACTGTGGGAGATCTAGGTAGACATGATTGTCTTGTTTATACAGCTCGGCTTTATTACCCTACAGTTACAGGATATAGGCGCTATCATCGTAACTTTCTTAGTCGAGTATTCTAATTTTATTGGCCGATGGAAGCTAAAAGAGAACGGAAGCTGGGAAACTACACAAATTGATGTATGCTTCAAGAAATTGCTATTGGCGTACCTTTACTACAAAACGGGACATTACCTACAATACTAACTACAAGGCTTTTGAGAAAAGTGTTAGAAATGCTTTTGATTATACAGTTACAATTCTTATTATTAATACAGTTTGATTACAATTCTTATATTATTACGTCTATGGACTTAAAACATAAAAGCAGTACTTAATAAAGATATCAGGAAAAAAATTCAAGCAAACAGCATTCAAAGAAGCCCTAATCGCTTTAAAAGATGTGACTTTCTAAACTGTCAGAAGACGGCATTAAAATTGCATAAAAGCATCTGGAGCTGCGATCATGTGACTCGCATCATATGAATTTATCAGCTGTCTCGTCCTCTCACTTTCTTGCGCCCGCGCCGACGCGTGGGATAACACATAACGAGCTTTTATGATCTATTCTATTGAGAAGCCCGCAGCTGCCCAATCCAACCACTTTTACTTTCCATCTCATCTCAAGTGAAGAGGTAAAATACCTGTGATGACATCACCATATTACATGAACTGGTCGGTAAATTCTCAACATAATTTCGGTCATAGAAGCGATTCTATCAATTGAAATAATTTAGAAAGTAGGTAGGTACCTACATGATTGCGCAAGGCACTTTAAACGCGTAAATTGATATTGAAGGTAAATTCTAGTAATTTAAGTAATAATGTTCCAAATATAAAACGTGAATAAGCGGAAGTTCAAATTAATTTAGATTGCATATTGACCCAAATCTGATATTATTTATGACACAGTAACTAGTCTTTCTATCTTTTGTTAAAATCATTCCTTTAATCTAATTACCTTTCTATAAAAAAATTCGGTAACGTACATTTTCAATATTACTGTTAAAATATTAATGTATTTGTCATGAGTACCGAAACATAATCCCGCATCGTAAAAGTTAATCGTCTGAGCTTAAACTCAGATTTGAAATTGTCAGTTAAACCTAACTAAATGGTGACAAGCGCTATACTAATAAACCGGCCTTAATTACCATGATGATTGACGTTTAATTTCACTTTCATCATTACTTATTAGCGTGTCACAAAGACGTACTAATCGGATGATAGTAGTCATGCCGATAAAATCGTTTCGATGTGTGTGACATGGAACGCAGCGTGTCACGTCACGTGTTACCGAGGCGATGACGTCACGTAGCGGCAAACAATACCCGTTATTGTTCTGTATTGTAGCAGTACAGCAGTACTTGTCTAACCCGTTGATGTGGCCACAATGAAAATATTTTGTGTAACGATGCATTTGACGTGATTTCTACCGAACAATTGAAACTATACTAACTTGTAGCACATTTTTTGTGCTTTGTTTCCGTCTTCTCGCTACAACCACTAAAGTTCAGTTTTTATTTCAAAGAATTCGTCGACTCTATGAATAGGAACTGGCAATCCATGGAGACTCTAATATTGACTATCTAGTTAACAGAAGCAGAAGTGGCAAGCAAAAGAAGAATGCAAGTGGCGGTCTATAGTTTCTGCCTTCCCCTGTGGGAAAAAGGCGTGAGTGTATGTATGTAATTAAAAGAGTTATAACTACATTCGGATCTATGTCTGAATCTATTTATAGTTCTAGTGTAAATACCTAGGTACTAAGTTCAAAATAATGATATCATGGAGAACGAATTAGAAACTGTAAGATGAAAACTGTTTTAAAACAATTGTCATACTTATTACACATCTTAAAAAAAAGCTAATCGATGTTTTAATCCTAACAATAAGGACTTTAATCCTTACGTCACAAAAGTCCTGTAACAAAACATCACAAGTCTCTATTTGAAAGTTGAAACAGTTTAGCCAGTTAACTAGTTATGTAATTGTACTACCGCCACTGCCGGACAGTATCGAATGGCATTCGTTACTCGTCACTATTTTTTTTTTATATACGTGAGTATATTGCATCATGTCTGTACCTACCTACTATTTACGATTGCAATTCACAAATTAATTGTTAATAAGGTAATTAATTGTAAATAGTTTATAAACTGCGATTCGTAAGGAATACCTACAGGCAAAAAAACGAGTGAGGAGTAACTTTAAAAAAATATATCTACCTAAGTATACGTACTTATAAATGACGACACGTTTGGCGTAGCGTCTGAGCGATCAGCTTTTGTGACACGTGTTGTTGGTTCGGTCCCCACACGGAGCAAATACTTGTATGATCTACAAGTAGTTGGTCCATTTGTTTATTTGAGAATTTGTGTTTGTAAGCGCACCCACGATACACGAAACGAACACGATATATACGATACAAAAATCCTAGTGTGAGGCAAAATTTTCTTTTATGAAAAAAAAAAATTGATGATTAAATGGTATGTTTGTAACACATCAACCAGGAAAAGACACAAGAAAAAGATAATCTATTGTTAAATGGCTTTTAATTTGCTTTTTCCAATCATACCCAAAAATTCGCTTGCTAACCCTGAAAGTTTAAGCAGAAGTGTACTGATGTAGGTGCATTAATACTTCGCCAGTATGTTTATATTTATACGAAGATATATAAGAGCCTAGCCAAACAAAAAATTTAACTCAAAGAAGCTTCTAATTTCTTTTAAACTAAACAAATTTCACTGCTCAATCCAGGAACCGAAACAATAACTCGCGCCCAGTAGTCGCGTTGGCAACGACCAGACAATGCGGCTGTTTGCCTCAATCTCGTCACCATCACAATAAATACCTATTGACGCTTAGTCCAAACACGCCACCCAGATAGACATCTAGATATAAGATAAAATAATTTCCTTTAGATTTCTCCTTTGTCACGTTAAGAGGAAACCGCTAAAGACTGAATTCCGTGCGATTACTTATACATTCAGATTCCATCGCATGCCATCTCCTAATTGAATTATAAACATCTCAACAATATTTCTAGCATCGTAAATTGTTTCTTAACAACACGCATTTAAAATGAAATTACGGGATAGGTCATACGTAGCATTATCTCGAAGGATTACGTAGGAATTCTTTTCTAAGAAAAGTGTTTGTTGGGTCGGTAGAGATCCTGCATAAGCGAGCATTAATACCACGGCAGGTAGGGTTGCCAGGTCGCCAAACCTAATAGCGGGACAGATCAGCCAGTTTGGCCGGACATTTGGGTAGAAAGGCCGGACACCCTACATTATTGAGGACTTTGTGTCAGCGCGAGGGGGCGAGCGGAGGGCGGCTGGGAAGCGACCGCCTGCGCTCGGAAACGCTCGGCGCTCGCTCGTTTTAGAAGCCGGACAAGCCGGACACCGTTTATTTTACCCGGACACGCAATCAAAAAGCCTACCTATGTCCGGCTTTATCCGGACGCCTGCAACGCTAATGCAGGAATCTAAATGTAATGGGATAGTGGGTTGGATCCTGACGCCGGCGCCTGCCTATGGATACAGACTACAGAATAATTCACTTCTGGCTATAACTTTGATTCAGTTGGCAACCGTAAACAAATTTATAGGTTTAGTCATACCAAGCGAGAATAAATTGAACCATGATACGATATTAGTGGTGAAGAAAATAATTACCACAAAATGTAATGTAAGCAATAAAGTTGTAATGTCTGAGAAAGTTTAAATTGTAGGTTAAAACCAAAATAATATTCCATTCAATTCCGGTGAAATGCTCCAAATTATTTTTATGATAATTTAATGCTACATTATAATACCTAAATATCTAGGTAAAAGAAGCCAAGAATGTGTAAAGAAATTAAACAAGAAAGTTTGGCATTAAATTACTTCATAATAACAATGCCACACTTTCTATATATCACAAAAATATACAAGTTTGACTGGTTCGTCGTTCAGATGTTATGTGTTATGTTGTTCCTTGATCGTAATCACATGTGTATCAGACGCTCTCTGCGGTTTCTTCTATTTTTATTCTTCAACAGGTCAATTGTTTGTCGGTTCATTTACATGATGAATCGACATTAAATTCTGACGCTTTAAATTTTTTGCCGTTTTCGCGCAGCGCTGCGTCCGACATAAACAAATTAATAGTCAATCGGGATCCAATCAAAACTAGATCGCATCTCTGATATCTTCATATCTCGCCACACTCAATTACTCTTGCTTAAATTAATCAACATTATTCAGGCTAGGTGTTCGTGTTTTTTTCTCCCACACCTCTTGATCACCTTTTGTTAGTCTTATTGTGAGGCCGGGGCGCGGGGTGCTGTTTGCGAATGCTATTTATAATCCCTTCAAATAGCTTTTGTTGGACGTATTTTAATTCGCAACTCAGATAGATGTTTGCTTTGCTTTGTAAACATTAATAAGGGCGGCTCTTGCAATGTAAAATCCATTTGAACATCCTATTAATATAACTTTCAAGTTCTTGTATTACTCTTTTGACACCCAAGATTAATTAGTTAAACCATACAACATTCATCATTTCCTTGTCATTATGAATACCAGTTTTTCAAAAGATCTTGTCCTTGTCACTTGTACTTTCAAAGATATAAATCGCTCATAATCGCAATATAATTATATTGCGTGCTGACATTCTAATTATAAGATTTTCTTTTACGCTTAGTGCCAGTTCAGTAGAGCAATACAATTCATTACTATTCATATGAATGACAGCAAATCATAAATGATACGTACATTGAAATAAAACTATTTTTTACGGATTTTATCGCGTTGTATTAACGCGAAACGTCGGGAATTAAATAAAATTAAAACAACGCGATAAAATTCGTGTAAAATAGTTTTATTTCAATGTCTAATATTCGCGTAAGTGTCAGACACCAGTATGATACGTACATGATTATATTTTATGCTTATATACATTAAAGACAATAATAAATCCAATGTCATTGTCTTTTTGTCCGCGAAAATGGAGTATTGGGCAAGGATTGATGAGTCGCACATTCTAGGCAGCCCACACTCATTCGCTATCAATAGGGTGCACTGACTCCTGTCGAAACTACTTAAGTTTTTGCCATTTTTTCCACGCAATCGGCTGACATTGACATGACGCGTCCATGTAACATGGCGTGAAACACAACACTGCGCGATATTAACCGTCAAAATATTACTATGAGATCGACTGACATGATCAACAACTCATTTTTGTAATCAACCGTTAACCGCCTATTAGTCAGATATTAGTCAAAGCTAAACATGTTATTATGGTGTCTATTACAAGCTGGAAATTAAGACGGGTCTTAATGAATACTCATTGTTTATATTTGTTATAGGCAAAGATAACGTTGAAGTTTAAGCAATCTTAAGTTTGACCAGTCATTCCTCAAGTTTGACAAACCACCGTTTAGTTTTAGTCCTAATTAAAGGTCGTATATATGTATATCGTTAACTAATGACGATGAATTCAATGATATTTAAGTTTTTAATGAGAAACCGCTCTACTAATGAAGTAGGGTAATATTTTAGTCGTCCTTTTCTCTATAACAAACGTAAACTGCGGCTAAATTTCACGAAGCGACCATCAGATCTTCGCAACCCTGGTTGCTACCTTGGTCTACAAGGATACACTGGTTGTCAGGTTTTTTTGGGCGTTTCACTACCACTAACAATTGTCATAGATGTTCGTATGACAACCGGGACAAACGGCTTTACGTGCTCTCCAAGATTAAATGGGGGTCTGGATGTTCACACGAGGCATAGCATTCGTGTAGTTTAGTTAATTGTACCAAGTGCTAATAATATTTAACTTCATTCATTTTATGGTTTCTTATATTTAGGAATTAATAAAAACTTTTATGAAAACTAATCAATAACTTTTTGTGATTCTGAGAGGAAACTTGTGCCCAACAGTGGAAAATATTGAGATGATTATAGTTTACTTTTTGGGCACTCGGAATTGTTTATCGAAAATAAAATAAGAAGTGTGTTAAATCTAATGCCATGTATTTTGAAAAATGTTAATGAATAAGTACCTACTTTAGTTTTGCAAAACTTTTGGAGCAGCCTAGTATATTAGGTCTGCTTCTAATAGGGTCAAGGGATTTTCAAGTTATGTGTGGATAAAGTCGCGGGAAATAATGAGTGTCTTAAATAAATACAGTTAAGTACCGTCTGTCGGCCGTCCCAGGTTTTTTGTTCGGCCCAAAACAAAACATGACACCTCATTTGTCACAATTAGTCTAACCATTTGTAGGAGCACAAGGTTACAATTAATTGCTTTACTTTTTTGTATAAGTACATATTTAACGTTCCCCGTGACAGGTTATGTATGACTAAGAGATATTTTTTTGTTTATTAGATGCCAGGGCAACTGTAATATACCTCGTATACACTTGTTTATATGGAGTTTTCCAACGTCAGTTCATATTATACGTCAAAGAGGTAAATTATGGTTACTGAAATCTCTAATTATCTACTTGTTCTACTTACTGTTGTCAAAAGCAAAGTTTCTGAGCGTTTGCGTAGCTAGTCTTCGGTTCATTCCCGGAGCGGGTTTTTTTCGGATAATTTTTTCACTTGCAGCCCTATGTTTGGTTTTGTGTCCAGATAATGGTAATAGATACGACTCTCTATTAAATGGGACCTCTGTATCACCTTTTGGGCAATAGATGCGTGATTGTATCGTAATCAATCATTATCTCATATGCGGTGAGTGTACGTAATATGTATGTATACATATTAGTACACCTCTGCCTAACCCTTCAGGGCGTACAGGCGTAATGGTATGTTATGCGGGAAATCTGAAAGCTAAGATAATCTCTGGTAATCTGAACATCGCATCTGCTTGCTTGTATAGAAACCATTTAT
Organism: Acronicta leporina; assembly: GCA_947256265.1. Classification (NCBI taxonomy): domain Eukaryota; kingdom Metazoa; phylum Arthropoda; class Insecta; order Lepidoptera; family Noctuidae; genus Acronicta; species Acronicta leporina. The sequence continues at coordinate 10,431,264 of OX366522.1, read as the reverse complement.
GATGCCAGTTACCAGTTGAAAAGGCGTTAGTCATTTTGTCGCACATTTAGCAAATAAAGTTTTATCACCAACATAAATTACGTGGAAGTACCTACTTTCTTTCCTTCAATTGCTAATTATAAATAATCAATTCACAGGAAGAGTTACGTTCGACTTTCGACATTACTCATTACAAGATAAATAAATAAATAAATAAATAAATAAATAAATAAATAAATTTTCAATTACTAACGACACACACTCGAGTTCCGCTGGAAAGGAGAGTGGTATTGCCTAATTCAGTTGATATTTGCCATAACATAACATATACCATCACGCCTGTATTCCCCGAAGGGTTAGGCAGAGGCGTACTAATGTACACCCACAGTTCGCCGGTATGTTTAGGTCCCATGTAATAGGGGGCGAGCCTATTGCCATTAACCGGGCACAAATTCCTAACTCCGAGCTGCTACTGGGAATTTCATAGAAAAACCCAATAACACTTTGCTCGACCTGGGAATCGAACCCAGGACCTCTAGCATAGCAGTCGCGGTCCGGACCACATATTTGCCATGTTATGTAATAAAGTACCTAAGTAGGATGGGTTAGTTGAATATTTTCTTGGCACATAAAGGACAAGTTGCACGTGTTCCCTCTTCACTAGTTTCAGTCAATTAAGGTGATGGCGTTCGCTTGACCGTCAAATTCAAATTTCAATTGCCTTTTCGCTATTAGTAGGGCTGTATACCATTCTAAGTTCATGGCAGTAGTAATCGTGAAATTAACTATACTATAAACTAACTATATAATTTTCACAGCTGAGTACTAAATCCTTTGCATATTTTTTTTTACCTTTACTTATTGACGATTTTAAGCAAAGCTTGTTGTCAGTGTATAAAGATATAAGTTTTAGTGGAAGAAAAATTGGAGACCTGGAAATCGAACCCAGAACATAGGACTACTAGGCGTAAGAGTCTAAAATATAGATGCTAAAAGCTTAACAGTGCCAAAGCTTCATATGAAATAGAATATGAAAGAAACGTACCTATATTTTTGTACCTACTATAGATAATTATACAAGTAGAACAATTTTGATTCATTTTTAATAGCGGAAAAATATTGTTAAGACCACAGGGCTCGTGACTAAGTAATAACCGAATGATCGATCAATCTGCAAGGTTAAGTCGTGCTTGCCGCGGTCATTCTACGGATGGCTTACCCCTCCATGCTTCGGAGAATACGTAAAACCGTCAGTTCAGATGTTCATGTAAATAACAATATCATTTATTGATATGTCAATGACAAACGAATTTAGCCATATGATATTTATTTATTTTCATGTGATTAAGGGCCACTTGCACCAACTTCTTAAATATGTTTAAATTTTATTTAAACACAATTTTTCATAGAAATTTCGTGTTTAATTACAATTTAAACACATTTAAGAAGTTGGTGCAAGTGGGCCTAAGTTGTGTTGTCATCGCAGCAAAACAATTATTTTGTCCATAAAAGCCACTTTCCTTTTAACTAGGTACCTACTCTTCAAGTTCACGTTCAACAAACAAAGCTTTGTTTATGGCTCTTTCACAACACAACAGCCTCTAGTAATTCTAGTTAAACAAACGCATGTCCGCAATTGTTTAATCATAAATTAACTTTATGCCAGCATTAATTCGCTGTTAAATTATAACTGTAAAAGGACAATGGCTGCCAACTGAGCGACGAAGAAATAGGGCTGTGATTCCTCCCATTTTTTCCAATAGCTCGATTTATTATATTATTAATTTTCATTTAGTCTGTCTTACTGTCATTAGTCAGTTACGCTAGAGGTCATGTGTTCGATTCCCATATCGAGCAATTTGTTATTAGATTTTTCTATGAAATTCTCAGCAGCTGTTCAGAGTTTAGGACCCAAACATACCGACGAACTGTGTGGGAACACAGGCGAGATAATATGTCATTAATTGCAATTCTTCTAAATCGTAATTTATTTATTTAGAATTAGAAAATTCGTACAGTTGATTACTTAGGAGGAGTAATTTCATGAAATCCTATGTAATATGAATAATAATTATTATGATACAATTCGCTCTTGGCCATTTTTTTACAGAAACAAGGAAGTAAAACCCGTTATTTTAAAAAGTGAACTACATAATAATTTCATGAATACCCTAAGACCGTGTTAGCTACCAGCTTTGTTACCCAAAAAAGAAAGCTAAAGATTTTCAGTCTGCAGGTTTCATGATTTCCTAATGGCAGCCCTATTCACGAGGAACTCGAGATGCAAACCCTATAATGGTCAAGTAAAGCTATCAAAACTAAGCTAAAATTAATGTAACAAGCATTTGAATTCAATTGATACAATTTACGTTGTCCTATTGTGAAAATCTCGCTAATAATGTCGGTTACAAATGTTTCTTTGAGAACGATGCCACGTTGCATTCAAAAGACTTCAACGCGTTTTCTCAGGCGATGAATGCAAGGAAATATGAAAAACACCGCTTTTAAACGTCTGATATGAATACTTTTTGCAATTCAAAGACCGATTTAATTAGTAGGTAGGTATATGTTTCTAAAGTAACTAATATCTACATGTTTTCAAGATTTCTCTTGGTACGTAGACACAAACCTAGATTTGAAAAAATAATTATTAACTTTATGCTATACAATTTTTTTACTGAGAAAAAAAACGGAGGAGCTTCTCAATTCGACAAGTATATTTTTTTTATTACAGAAAACCAAGAAAATAACGAACCAAAACCGCATTCAATTTTAACCTTACCGGAAAACTCTCATTGCCCAACGAAAGGAAATGAAACCGATCGCTGGGAACCTCTGTGAAATAAAGTCTCCGTTAAGAAATGTAACGACAAATACGTGTACGGTATTTAGCCGTTAATACGTACTTATAACGGCGTGTTTTTGTCAATTCATTTCTTAATTGGATTATCCTACAATGCAACCTTCCGTTGCACCTCGAACACGCACAGTACGCTCTGATTAACATTTCCACACACAAGTATAAACTTTACGATTATTGCTCTAGGATCTAATTTCCGTTGGAAATAAATAGTCATGTGAAACAAACCATAATTAAACAATGTTAAGAGCAATGTTTAAAAACTAGGGCTCGAGGAACTCACGCGAAATCGGGCCTTACCAACACTTGCGGTTGATACGGAGACATCTACTTTCGTCCTGGTTTTGCGAAAATGAATCTTACCTTTAAAAGGATAGAGGGGATTATTGTGGCTGGTTGCTACCGCAACGCTTGACTGCGGTTTCCGCAGAATGCCATTGTGTTGCACTGTCATCCTAGATATATGTCACTGTTATAAGATCGACGGTAGCGTGACACGAGATAGCGTAGATACGTTTGTTTATGGTCACGCTAGCTCGATACTATAGGACGCGTAGCAAAGGTCTAACAACCATATAGAATCTTTAATATTCTTTATTTTAGCTCAGATTCAGTTTTATTGCAATTCATTAGACTGCCCTACAAATACGACGTTGTTTGATCTCTTGGCCGATTAGTCACAATCTTATAAAGTACCTGAGTAGGTAGTAACGACACTGAAATAAATAAAAACATGCCAAGTTTCTTCATATTTGAGAGAAATTATGGTAATGCCTCCAGGACCCTATTTCGACACATGGTTTATCTCCGCGACAAGACGCGAGGAATCGGTATGAGGGCATTATTGGCACTAATACCTGAATATTATAAAGAAGAAAGATTTGTTTGTAAATTTGTAAAATTGTTTGTAATGGATAAACTCAAAAACTACTCGACTGATTTTATAAATTAACATAGGCTACGCTATTATAGCCTAGTCCTCCTCGTTCTGAGAGATTACGTGCCCAGAAGCGGGACAGAATAATGTTTTTTTTTATAAAATGTTGCCCCACACTACGATTTTCTCCTGTATCGTGGGTGCTTGTAAAAATTCAAATTATCATATACACAAACGCCCACACCCTAAAAAACTATCTGTATATCATACAAATACTTGTTCCATGTGGGGATCGAACCCACAACCCGAAGCTGATCATGTGCTAGCCGCTACGCCAAACGTCTCGTACTTATCATGTATGTAATATAGGCTATATTCGACTAGAATAGAATAGAACTTTATTTGCACAGATCGTAGGTACCTACATTATATATGTTGTTTTTATAAAAGAGTATCTTATCTCTACTATTATAAAATTGTAAAAAAGCTGTGTCTGTACCTTGAAGATATTTAAAAAAAAACAAGTGGGTTAGGGTATATAAACGTCTCCGAATCCAAAAATGTGATTTTTATAATTCTTGTCTGTTTGTCTGTTTGTTACGGGTTGGCGCAAACACTACTGAATAGATTTTAATTTTGTTATCACTGTTAGAAAGTATGTGCTCCAACTTAAAAACTGGTATACTTCTTACATCAAATAATTAAACGGAGCCTAAGATACAGCTTGACCTCTGTAATGTATAGAGACCCATACAAAGAAGAGATCATCACTGTTGGTTTTTGAGCTTCAGTGAGCGAAGCCGCGGGCAGAGGCTAGTATTATATATTTACATTGTTAATGAGTTAAACATAACGTCACTAGGTATAGGTCGAGAGTGACACCACGGGATCCAGCTAGAATGAGATATTATTCAGTCATTATCAGCAACTACAGACATACTTACGTTCTTCATCTTCCATCCCCAGATTTAAAGCTATAATTAGCCAAACCTTCCAAAAGCCAAGCCTATTCCGACATCTTCATTGCGTAATAAGAATCAAATAGTTGCTATAACTAATAAAACTGCTATCTCATATCCTCATAAGCAACGCAATAAAACATTTACTAAAACTAGCTATTAATTCTTTACCTACACGTAACTTTCAAATATCGCTAATAAGTAACTTCATGGTTTGACTACACTCCTACGCACCATCAAGTATTACATAATTTACGAGCACTTTTTTATGGCTCGATTATATTAAGTAAAGGCGAGCCAAGCCAATTGGACTCCAAACGAAAGGCAGCTGTAAAAAAAACAATGTGGAAAATCTATTTTTATTCTTATCAGTACCTATGACCTACATACACGTAGGTACCTACACGTAGGTACTTAATGTAGGAAAATAGTTGTATTTCAAAAGTATGATAAATAATATAGCGAGAATATTTGTAAGAACAAATTCAAAAAGTCAAGGTTTCCTTGTATTTAATTAAGTATGATAAGGAAATATCAATCTGTAGTAAAATTGTACAAGGACAAAACGAGAACTTATAGTATGTACTAGTATAGTTACATTGCGGTATTATGTCACGTGTAAACATTAAGACGTAAAGTAACTGTTGTCACCTCTGCCACTCCCGAAGCGCCGAGTTCAAGGTCATTCATTAATCATTTCCCACGGCCCTGTAGCCATATCATTTGCATTCAACAATTGTAAAAACGCTACCAACCAATTGACCCATTCATTTTTTATGTTCCGAGTTCTGAAAAAGCGATAAAAAGTACAAATAATGAGCTATAACCATCATTATTAATTATCTTTACATTAAAAGTTCCATAACATAGTATTGTTCAGAAAATTGTATTTATTACCAAGGTAAGATATTTATTCGCTCAGAATACGGTATAAAAGTTTTTGGTACAAAATAAGTTCAACATATTCGCCTGTGGAAGGCGATATACATACATGCCATCACGCCTGTATTCCCAGAAGGGTAAGGCAGAGGTGTACTAAGGTACACCCACAGTTCGCCGGTATGTTTAGGTCCCATGTAATAGGAGGCGAGCCTATTGCCATTAACCGGACACAAGTTCCAAACTCCGAGCTGCTACTGAGAATTTCATAGAAAAACCCAATAACACTGCTTGACCGGTGAATCGAAACCAAGACCTCTAACGATGCGGTCGCACGTGAAACCACTAGACTAACGAGGCAGTTACTCGTATTATTAGTTATTAAGATATTAAGTTACAAAACATCACGATTATACCTAAGTAAGATACAAATGTTTTAGAACTTAGAGACTTAGTAACACGTATTTTCACGAAAAAGGAATTTTTAACGAAGCAAACACCTACAATTTTGTTTCATATGATGAACGGACAGATCTATTGAAAAGATACATTGACATCAGTCCTCTCGTGATAAGAAATCAACTTCCATCTAAAAATATTTTTTTCGGGGAATCTTAGCAACCCGTACTTCACAGAAAATGGACAGCCGGTCCCGATATTTTTGTATGCAACAAAAAAAGTAAAACGGGGCACTTTCTGTAGCGTTAGCGTCATCTACAGGACGTTATTGTTCTCCTCGTTTAGACATGACATTATACAGTGTCCGAAACACGCGCATTGAATACAGGTGAGTGCGCACTGTCGTATTAACCTGATTGGAATGAATAAATGACAGACACAGCATCTTTAATTCTTCGCATGTATCTAATTAGGCAGATAATTGCATAGTTAAATGCAATTTGTGCTGCGGTTATATTAGGTCCGAGGTAAGTTTAAGCCCAGGATTTTTGAAAACCGTTGCGCAAAACGCTCTCCAAAGCGGAGTGCGACAAAATGATTGCTATGGCTGTTCTTTAAAAAAATCTATTCTATCCGACGATAGACAGATTTAAAAAAAAAAAAAAAAACAGCTTTTTTTTGAATCGACATTTATAAATCTTACACCGCATACCATCTTCACGCCTGTATTCCTCGAAGGGTTAGGGAGAGGCATACTAATGTACACCCATGACAGTTCGCCGGTATGGTTTAGGTCCCATTTAATAGGAGGCGAGCATATTGTAATTAACCGGGCACACATTCCAAGCTCCGAGCTGCTATTGAAATGACTCAATAACACTTTGCTCGACCTGGAAATCAATCCCAGGACCGCTAGCGTAGCAGTCGCACTCAGGACCACTAGGCTAATGAGGCATTTCCACCGAATCATAAAGTATCGCTATAAATACAGCTACAACCTATAAACACATTTTGATGTATGATCGCTATTCGCTATCGACTTATAAAGTCAGAAGTCAAACATATAAATATTTGCTTTCCTTTTCATAACCAACTGTGCATTTTTGATAACTTACAGAAATGCTTTCATAAATACATTCACGCAATAAATGTCGAAACTTTCATCGTCGCGAGAACGCGCGCCATTTGTCCTGGTGCCACACTTGCGGGGCATGCGCACGCGCACCGAATATTTACCACATTCAGAACTGCCATTACAGACTTCATTACTGTAGTTCGTTAACGCGAATGACATCCAGTTAAATAGAAATAAATGTAGAAAGTCATCAAAGCTTTCATTGCGGTTATGGAATTACAATATAATTGAATCGCTGTCTGTTCTGGACATTGAGTAATTTCCTCTAACACCTCTATCCGCAGCACAGAAGCACATTGTTGTCGACCTAATAGCCGAGTTTCACACCAATACGAGACGATTACCCATAAACAGACAACGTAAACGATAGATACCGACGAATATGGAACGGTAACTCCGTTTAAGGCAACAAAGACTCCATTCATGTGCTGACCCAAACAAAATTATCTAACTGTTCAACACATAATTTCGAAGGCTGTGCACGTATGTTTCTTTACAAATCATCCATTATGCGTTAGAATTTGAATTTAAAGGAAGAGATAAAACAAAACAAACTCGAACTTTCTTGGTTAAATTGCCTGGAAGTACTCTCTGACAAATTCTTTTGTGCGTATAGTGAGGTTACCTTTGCATGTAACGACATTGTACAGACATGAATAGATTTGATTCGCATTGCTGAACTCAATACAAAGGAACGGTCCTTGTTAAGAAGCGTAATACAGTGAATACAATGCCACTTCTTTGCGATTTACCAAGATGTGTTACGCGAGAGGCGATCACTGTTTTTGAACAATATGACAAAGTTACATCAAAATTAAGTATAACATGTTTGCCAATGTTCAGTGAGACATGCTTTCTATGTAACCATTATTGCTGTTGAATAAATTACGTTACGGATCGTTTAGATTGAATGTACCTACGTGAAGTAAAAACATTATACATACATCAATCACGCCTTCCTCCCACAAGGGTACGCAAAAACTATAGACCGCCACTTGCCACGATTCTTGCATATCTACTTCCTTTGCTTCTTCCACATTCATACCACATAACCAGCGCATATGTATAAGATTACATACGCGCCGGTTGCGAGTACTACGCACCTGACCTTTTTGAAGGACCTCGCCAATAAGATCGATGTATGACCTTCTAGGACGACCTCTTCAGACACTGCCGAAGACATTCGTCTTATAAATTTTTATTATTCGTTCCTTTCGTTAATCGTGTTTCATTCATTCTGAATATTTCATTAAATGTTAGACAGTTACCTGGATATTTCATTAAACACTAATATAAAAGATGGCTGATATGATGATGATGAATAAAATAGAGCATCGTTTTGAAAGATGTATCCTAAAAAGTAATCCTCAAAAGAAATAAAAAAAGGAATTTTCTCTTGCCAAATCTGTTCTGTCTTCATTCGTTTGGTATAAACGCCCCTTACTAATTATATGCATGTAGCTTTTAAAGCTTACAAGTTATCGATACCGGAGGAATCGAGTGCGCCGGTTAGTATGCAACTCCTAGTACATGAAACTGTTACATGTGGTCACGGCGGCGAAGCAGCTACTATTAATTATTGAAGAATTGCTTTCCGATGCGAGGGTAGGAAGTGAAGCGTTGAGCCGATAACTGTTTAGCGAACATCGACCTAGACCTTGCGTACGAGTACTAGGTACGACAATCGACGCCCGTAACAATGGACCAACTGCTACTAGTAATTAATTATTCTCTGAATACTGATATTCTTTTTTGTCTCCATTTGAACTTTAATAGGACTGTAGCTGCAGCGATTGCAAAACACGAAGTTGCTTACCCAATACATAATTAAGTACTCCAAGATTAAGTTAAAAACCAATGCCTAATGGAACAAGGAAAAATCGCCTGGGCATAAGTAATTATTTAATTACAGAGTTCATCGCCATCGTTGGCATTACGTGTGTATGTATTCGCTACGGTGATATTACAAAACGACTAAGTAATTTACCACAAAATCTTCGTAATGTGATATTATGTATGTTTGGAGAAAGTGTTGATGTAAGTGTTTTCGTGGACAGCCGTGTGTGAAGACTTGAAGAGACTACTCACCTATATCCATGTCCGTGCAGAGAGCGGAACGTGCGTCGGTCGCGACATTTGCTGGCTGTGATTGCATCTTTACAGACGTAATATCCGATTTCTCTCAATTTACGAATGGCTAATTCATTATGCTTATGTACTCAGTGTGACCCAGAGCTATTTAAGCCTATCTTCCATACTACGGAGTCCCCAGGGATCGACCTAGGGAAGCGACAGGGTATGTAGGGCTCGTACCGACTGTAAACCGTAACTGTACCGTACTGTTATAACCGCTTAAGTTCACATTTATCATGCACTAGCTTCTGCCCGCGACTTCGTCCGCGTAGCGTGATGATATATAGCCTATAGCCTTCCTCAAAAAATGGGCTAACTAACACTGAAAGAATTTTTCAAATCGGACCAGTAGTTCCCAAGATTAGCGCGTTCAAGCAAACAAACTCTTCAGCTTTATATATTAGTATAGAAGTATAGATATATAGATACCGCCGAAATGTGGAAAGCACTTACCGAGTGGGCCAAAGACCTGCACGAATGCCTAAGACCATTCAGGTGGCCTTATGTTACTTAAAAAAAATATATTTGTAAATTGAAATGCAATGAAATTTTTTTGACCATTGTTATGAAAAAAAAAGAATCATCCTCATTTGTTTCCTAGCCAATTCCCCACAGTATTCGGGTCGACTTCCAGTGTCAGATGCGGCCGAATCAGTACCTAAGTAAATAACACGAAGCGACTAACATTTAACCTCCGCAACATAATAACTGGACAATAGATGACTTTCTGGGCTTCTACATCTAATTAAACTGTCACAGGGGTTCGTATGACTAACGGAATCCGGAACCGATGGTGGTACGAATTTGATTAAAATCAGCTTATTTGAAAAAAAAACATGAATATTTGAAATATTTGCTAAACTAAACTGTGTATCGCATATAGTTAAGGAGATAATAGGTAAAATTATAGTAGCATGTGGATTTACATCAGCAGCATGCAACGGCATCACTTATTCATGCAACACTATGCGTACAGTAGGCACCTAATTCCTACCACCTGAACAGAATAACAAACAACTAACATTCTAACACATGTTAATGTTTTTAACCAAAACATTACATACAGCAAGCCTCCCGTTTGAGTATGTTTGTTGTTAGAATATCAATTACCGCGCCACTTGGAAGAACATAAGGATGATAAGGATATTAAACACCATGCATTAAATCAATTAATATAAAACCACTGTTTACCAAAATGTACAATCAACAAAACAACGCTCATTCATTATATAAGCGTATTTTTATCTAAAATACTTCATTCGCCATCTAAATCTTGCAAAAAACGACATAATTTATGCTATGTCCTACTTCATAGTTTTATGATGCCAAATTAAGGCCACTGTAATTATGTGATTTCTTTGTCGATCATAAAGTGAGAAGACTCGAGCAGATGCGCTTGTGACGACAACGATCGTCTCGCGACGCTGCAGCGAGGTGCAACTGGAGCATGAACGCAATTTCTCGATGAGAAATATTTTCGCTGATATATGACGTTTATGCTACAGAGTGATACATGAAGATTTCATATAAAATATTTTAAAATATGTGTTGGTGGTATGGTATAGCCACAGGTTATAGAAAAAAATGTACAGAAAAAAGCAATAGGTATATGTAAGTATATACTGATTGATTTAAAATCGAAGGAGATGGGTGGATGATTTGAAAGATGACAAGCTTGAGCTGAAAGAAAGTACGATGTATTCAAGTACGTTAAAATATCTTTTTTTTTTTTTTAATTAAGGCGCCACACTTTTACTTATTGTATTTGCAAGTGTCAAGTATTAGAATAATCAAGTAGGTAATATTTCCCATCATGGGATTATATTATGGCACCACACTTTTTGTGTTCGCCAGTGTCAAGTATAATGTTCAGTTGCCCCAATAAAACGGTAGAAACTTTATTGAGGCTTCGATGGAGTTTAAGTGTGAACCCAAAAAGTCACGATTTTCAATTTTATATCATTTGCCTACACTCTCACACGTTCACGAACACTTAATGGTTAATTATCCACCATAATAACACATCAAACTTCGGAGAAATTCAAGTTTTGTAAAATAATATAAAATCGACAACGTGCACTTTACATTTTCCCGCCTAAACTCTAAATTATCTTATCTAGCTGGATGATAGATATATATTGAGTTCGGATGTTGGCACATGGTTTGCAGTAATATTTGTTTTGTGTTTTTTCTATACTCAATATTAAATTAAATACTTCTGTTTATACAAGTAGGTAGACTAAGTACTCTTAGAACAAATAAAGAAGAATTTGTAATATGGATATGAATTCCAAAAACTACATTAAACGGACGGACGACATTCCCTCTGCTGCTGCGCATGAGAGACAAGGTTCTAACCATAAGACTATCATTGTTTGTCGTAGAACTTACATGAAAAAATACCTATGTAACATGTTCATGACAACGGTAATTAACTTCCGTCTAGTTCCAAGAACACACAACTGTTTGTTGACAATCATTTTACACACAATCATGACTAACAGGAATACACTGAGAAAAGAAATGAGGAACGAAAAAATGTCAAAGAAATCATGCTTAGAAGACGGATGTCAATAATTGTAGTTATTGTATCCATAGGCACGGGTGTCTCGTGATTATTTTATTGAAAGGTTTATCAATAGCAACAGATTAATCGTTTTTAGACCAAAAACTATTATCTTTTTATATTTGTTTAAATGCATCACCGATAACCGTTTTATTTCTTACCAGCTATATCCTTTACTAGCTTCTGCCCGCGACTTCGTCCGCGTAGCGTGGTAATAAATAGCATATAGCCTTCCTCAATAAATGGGCTATCCAACACTGAAAGAATTTTTCAAATTGGACCAATAGTTCCTGAAATTAGCGCGTTCAAGCAAACAAACAAACAAACTCTTCAGCTTTATATATTAGTAATAGATAATAGATATGTCACTTCTCGACTACAATAAGCCACTAGGCTAGTTTTCTTGCAGAAATCGATAACCCATGAGGTAGGCCAATTCTGTAATGTCAGATGCAGGAAGCTCCTACAAGAATATCTTCAGAGTCCAAAGTATCTCTGAGAGCCAAATAAATATACTTCTCCTTATCAACGAATATTAATGTTTTACGCCTAATAAAACCTATATGATCATAAACTATGGGAATACTTACACAACATGACAGTACAAAAAGACAAAAACTAGTTTCCATGCCCTTTGCGAAGGAAACACAATGCATAAATAATTCAATAGAACAAGTACATTATGCATAATAACACAGTTTGGTTGAATAGAAACATATATCATCTATGGAAATATCTCGAGGTTGGCGGTGCATTAAAACACCCCGGCCATACGAGGGACCACAGACCCACAGTCCACTAGTAATAAAACTATCCATATCTCGAGAAAATTATATCCCTGTCTTGTAGATTTATGTATTATTTTATTTGCCATGAATCACTCTACGATTGTTATTTTCTCTTTCAAGATATTCGTTTAATTGACAATTCTAACTTTACTAGTTTTGTTGTTGTTTTTAACGAATTTTATTAGTATTACTTTAATACATTTATTGTAAAAGTGTAGAAAAGTAAAGAAATAAATGAGTTTATTTTAATTTCACCGTAACATGAACACTTAACCACAGATAATAGAATACTAGTAACTTAACTAAATGTTGGCACAAAGCTACACAATGTCAAAGAGACTTTAAAACACAAAAGGTTCGGTATAATTATTATAATTATAAATAAAATTATATAATATTATTATTTATATATTATTATTATTATATAATTAAAATATATAATATGATTGACTCGTAACAATAATTTACGGATAACATTGCAGCCTTGGTTACAAAACCAATGTATACACATAAAAAATATTGTGGGGACTTTAAATTTCTTTCAAGTCCTGTATTATAGACACAATGCATAATATATTGTTTTGGTCTCCGCTGTTCATTACGGATGTTGCTGAATTAAATGTCCGGAAGAAAATGTCATGATTACCTACTTTTCTGAAAGTTCGGGTGGAGGTATTACTCCAGGTATCGTCCCTATTATTACTTGCTGAAATTACCCTTTCACAAGGAGTCATTTCTAGCTTAGTTAAACAACTGTATTTTTTAATATATTAGCCTTTCTGTGGGACATAAGACAAGAAGATAAGTACGTTAGTATCAAGTCAACGCACCATTGTCAGCTAGGCTACAATGCTCGAGGTATAGTTGACAAAAAGCGCACACTGCCTCTGTCTGCCTGTGTCATTCACCCGATCGTGGAAATCGATGTTTACATCTACTTTAATCGATTCGACAATCGAATCAAATTTCGAATAAATCGATATTTTATCCCCATCATTCATTTCTTGCGTATTAATTGCAATTAACGATAGCAATCGTGCGTATCCGGACAGAAATCAGCCGCCGAGTCCCGAGATAAGTAGATACTCTTTTGGTATTTTCTATGTGCAGTACTGATTCTTATTATTTCATGCATACAATGCTGCAAGTCTCGTGAAAGACTGTGTTGTCTGAACAATGAGAACGCTAACGCTTGAATACTGTAATCATTATAAATGTAGCTTATGAAAGTGCTTACCTCTTAGGAACACTAATCCGTCGTTGCCGGAACAGGTGGTCCATTGTTCCTGAGCACTTCTTTGTCTTTACACTTTAGCTCGGCCTCTCCCACACAAATATAGCAAATTAAAAACTTTCACTTTATTCTTATGTTTATGTTCCGGAATGTCCACAGTAATGTTTTAATTTAAAACTTTAACTGTATCACTGTCCCCACCAATACACTGAAACCCTTCGGTGTTTCATATAGCTTCACTCAAGTAGCGACCGGACTTCTCTGTACTACAGTAGATAGTATTCTTCAGTTACAGTCTGCAAGAAAAAGAAAGCCTGTAGATATTTCATTAACATTCAGTAATTAAAAGATCTAATCCGAGTGTACGTAAAGGTTTATTGGCCGAATAACAGATTAGAATTATTCAATATATTTAAAAAACAAATTCAGTAATGAAAGACTTTCGACTTAACGAGAATATATAATTACCTACTAAAGAATACCTTAATTACAATTTAGTTTTGCAACTACATGTTTTGATTGCAGCGAGCATGTAATCAATATAATATAGAGCGAAGACAACAACAAGATGAATTAATTGATGGTATCTACTGTCATTTTGGCAACGATTACATTCGTCGGGAGAAAGTGAAGGCATGTGATGCGATGCGCCTGCGCCGGCGAGCGCTCGCTCCTCTCGCTACATTAACATTAATCACGTGCAGAGATTTAATAACATCTGACATTAATATTTCCCTCTGATTTGCAAATTCACTCATAACTGCATGTGTAAATTAAATGTAATTAATTATAAATTATTATTATCAGCCTGTAGATGCCCAACTGCAAGGCAAATACCCCTTTTTATATATAGTGTGACATAATAAATATAATGTAATACCACATAAAAGGCGACTCATGTTGGAACTCAAAATCAATGTATTCAGTCGAATTTGTATGAGTTGATAATTTATTTTAAAATGTATCTACAAGATTTGTTAAATCCTGCAGAGAAGTAGTTGTTTCAGCGTGTGTTGGTGATTACAAACTAAAGTCTAGTTCTAAATTACTTTCAGAGAAATACACTATCAATATTGAAAATTATCCAAATTAGTTAAGCTCATATGTAATTTCTTGCATTCACTATCAACCGGGAAGCGAGGGCAGGCTCAAGGCAAGTGGTGTTGTTTGAAGTAGGCTTTATAACCCAGAAGATGGGATAATGATAATCCTTAAAATTTGAGCAACTAAAGCAGAGTTAAGAATTTAACTCAAATTATTTGTATAAATTAAAGGTTTGTTAGGTATACTAGAAATCCCGTAGTGTTAAATCGACATGAAATAATATGGATCATAAATACCTTTTCCGTTATAATAGATACGGTTCTTATATTTACGTCCTAGTTTCTAATTTTATATGTGTATTATCTATTATGATATATACCTTAATAAATTTGTCATACAAACGTCAAACATGCTGAATTGTTTATTTAATTATACGTAGAAATAGCGTGCTTAATAAAAAATAATTGCATGAAAAGTGGTGCATTATTTAAAATTTCACAAGTCTAGACGAAATATACAAGTATAATTGCCACGTCCATGTAAAAAACAATATTTATTTACTATCACTTAGCTAATGTTGTTTTTTTAGCTAATGTTAATAAAAATATTTGGAATTTATTATTGACATAACCCAAGTTTTTTTTTTTTATCATTTAGATAATTTCCCTAACATCATTATTATCAACTCATTATATTGTCCTACTGTTGGACACGGGTCACCTCCCAAAATTACAGGTATTAAGGATTTGACTATAATGAACCACATATTTTAATTTTATTAACATTCATTATATACCTATCTAATCTAATAATAATAATAATAGGAACAATTAGGTACTTAATGTTTTTTCAGTTAATTAGAAAACTCACCACATTAATTATTTTTTTAATATCGCCGAGTTTGTAAATAATTTAAATAAATGTTTAAGTAATTCTATACAGATCACATTCACCAAATTTAGTTTTTAAAATTAAAAAAGGAATTACTTTTGCAGTTGCATGTGATATTCCCGCGACTTTCTACCGCGTGCGTGTGGTACCGAGGCGGTTCGTAACGTGCGGCCTCGGGGCCATGTGACGGAGCACTGAAGCGCCGGCCCCTGTTGTCTACCGGAGTGCCGGCGACTCATCCCCAGCCTCACAGCCCTCGCACGCAAACGCAAACACAGGTGCCCAGATGACCGCTGAGCAACGCCGAAAGTCATCGTGTTTGAAGTTATCATAAAATATCCTGAGAAACAATACATAATTATACATAACATATACCATCACGCCTGTAGTCCCGGAAGGGTTAGGTACTGATGTACACCAATAAGTACAGTTCGCCGGTATGTTTAGTCCCCATGTAATAGGGGCGACCCTATTGCCATTAACCGGGCACAAATCTCAAACTCGCTAACGAGGCAGTTTTAGTAGATTGTTACACAAGGGTGGAAAGGAATCAATTCCCATACGAGGTATTTAGACGCCCGAGCGCAGCGAGGGCGGCTATAGTCCGAGTAGGAATTGATGTCTTTCACCCGAGTTAAGCACTCTACTTTTCATTTCGAATATAAGGAAAGTAAAAAATAGTAGTTTTTTGTAAATATTTATTGATAATAGTAACAGTAGATATTAAATCATTAATTTTAATATGGTATTAATGTTTAAAATTTGATTTGAAAAAAAATAATAAAACAAAATAGTAACAGTTTCGATTACTGTATTTGCCTCGTCTTTAACAAAATCTGGGGTTAACATGTCAGAATCACTTGAACTCATTTTTACTAAAGATTTCGATATAGCAAAAGTTAAGTTAGTATCCCGCCAAATTATATATTGTCATAGTCTATTTAAATTTTTAATTAAGGAACACACCGCGTCATTGCCTCAGCCGCACGCGTTTTTTTTAAATTCACACTGGCCGTTTATAAACACATAAGACAGCAGCATTTTTTTTCTTAATTATGTCTAAATAGATTTTTTACAGCTGATTGCCCAACCTAATTTTGTTCTATTTTTTAAATTATTTTCCACCCTAGGGAGGAAAGTAATTACTATGAGTTATTCCCGCCCAAGGGTGGGAAGTAGCATTTTCCTCCCGCTATTCAGATCAAATAAACACTACTTTCCGAGTATGAGAAATGAAAACGTAATTATTCTCCCTATACATAATTTTCCTGTGGGGAGTGAACCTGAATCTCATCAAACGTGTTATCACATTATCTTGTAAATTAAGCTATGTTTAAGGACTAGTATTCTATTATCTGTGGTTTAAGGTAAAAAAATATGCTATTTTTTTTAAATAGGTTACTAGCGATGTGGGTCCCACATTACTAGTATTCTTGTTAACCCCTCGTGGTAAGCTAAATGGTGGTGTTACGAGTGGGTTTACGTCGGTAGTGTAATGGGTGGGTTTAGAACCGGCAACCACATGGATCGCAAGTCCGACGCCCTAGCCATTAGGCTACCGCCGCGTTATGGTAAAAAACGTGGTATTGTCTTGCCTGCCATTCCACATTTTAAATTACTAACTTTTCAATAAGATTGATACTTCATTACTAAAAAAAATACGCATGTAGGGCACCTACTATTAACACTTCGAACAAACTTATAAGGCGTTTAATTTAAATCATTTCCAGTCCACATGTGTCAGTCATTTTGTACAAAGGTAATATTATCACATTTCACATGGCATGCCACAGCCTCACCGCCTCACGCGATCGAAGAGTTAATTAATAAAAAACATAGAACACCCTACGTGCTAGCTTTGCTCTCAATAACCGTTGTTTATGCGACCACTGGTTTGTGTAAGAGATTTCTAATTCGCATAATTCGAATTAATATTTTTCGGTCTAATTGCGTCTGAACATCGTAAATATCGTAAGCATATATTTACTAGTTAACGGTCACTGCGATTATTCGCATAACCATAGGTATTTGGAAACTGCCGATGCTCATCAAATAATCGTAGGTAGTTTAGTTATTATTTGCTCGTTACTGGATATTGCCTTGAGCATTGCCAAAATGAATTTCTTTGATTTTGAATGTAAAAAATATTTGAAATTGCTCCACGCTTTAATTTTATTACAGATCATTAAAAATTATCCATAATGGTCCGATTTTTATGCTGGGCCCTAGGTACAATCGAGAGAGAAAACAATTAGGTAAGAAATTACATAAATATTTGCATATTGTATTTATTCAGCATTCAAGTAAACCACTTAGACTTTGCTATAATTTATAAAAATATGTACCTAAGTAAATAGAAATGTAATAAAACGTATTAAGTATTTCAGTTGAATAAACAAATGAAGCATTAAAATACACATCTAAATGAGACATATTGATATAATAATACATAAAATTTCTAGTAAGTAAATTACCTACTTTTTAATAACACAAAACGTTTGACCACACCCTTCTTCTCAAAGGTTATGAAGAAGTGTAGGACCACAGATAATAGAATATAGGACTAAATCCAGACTATGAACCGCAACTGTATCACAAAAAAACCCTTACGTTACGTTATGTTAAATCAAATATTTATAACCATCTGCCACATTAGCCTGATGGTTGTACGCGCGAATACTACGCTAGAGGTCCCGAATTCGATTCCCAGGTGGGTATTGGTATTGGTGGTTTCCTTAAGAAATTCTTAGTAGCAGCTTCGAGTTTGGATTACAACCTCGCCCCCTATTAGAACCTAAACATAACGGTGAACTGTGGATATTAGTAATAGTTAAACGTCGTATCAATTGATTAAAAATTAGCTTAGCATAATGTACCTATAACTACTGCATATGACTGGTACTATGAAGCTTTAATCTACAGTAGCAAGTTTTCACCTAGCACTTTCATTCGCACCTGCAAAAGCTCAAAGACATCACACTTTCGAGAGCAAGTGAAACGTAATACCGACCTAGCTATACCTTGCTATATAGGTACCCATCTAATAGAGCGCAGATTATAACATTTAATTAGCCTACTGTAGAGCCCGGTGCAAGGAGGTTGCATTATTATATACTTAGCCGGTATATATATAAATAAATAAGAATCTTCATTTGATATGAAAGAAGTAGAACTGTCTAATAGTCTAAGGGCCACTTGCACCAACTTCTTAAATACGTATAAATTGTATTTAAACACGATTTTTGATTTAAGTCAAACATTCGTCTTGCACCAAAATAATTTCCGTGTTAAATACGTTGAAAGAACTGTCAAAGTTAAATACGCTGAAGACCCTATTTATCTCCTACTTAAATACGAATGGCCGTTTATTGAACTGTCATCTGACGAATGGAGTTTATTTTGAGATAAAATACTACTAGAAGCCTTGTAATAATTTATATGAGAGATTATTCACCTATTTAAAATTATTTTTTCATTATATCAAATAAAAAACCAACAAATTAATATGACTTTGTTTGGATTGGTTGT
Organism: Acronicta leporina; assembly: GCA_947256265.1. Lineage (NCBI taxonomy): Eukaryota > Metazoa > Arthropoda > Insecta > Lepidoptera > Noctuidae > Acronicta > Acronicta leporina. Next base: position 10,411,992 of record OX366522.1, on the reverse strand, counting down.
CATGGCAGCGAAAAGTCAAAATAATGGCGTAAGTTTCGTTACATGACTATTTTCAATAAAAATCATCGATTTATCATTAATTAAGATTAACTAATTATAATAATTATTAAATTTGATTTAATTTTATATCTATTATTCATAACATCATTTTTTTAATAGATTTTTCACATTACTATGATGTAATGTAGATGTAATGTAAAAATGGAACGTAGAGAACTGTTTTATCGTCATGTTCAATTCATTTAACTAAATTGACATAAGACAGACTTGGTGCAAGACGATCTTTTATGTGTTATGTTTATGGAGTTAAAAATATTTAACTAAATGCATAAAGGAATGATTTAAATAGAATTTGGTGCAAGTGGCCCTAAATCTTTTGACAGACACCGTCTGTATTAGGATTTGCCCTATAAAAAAATTAACTAAAAGTTGAACTACATACTTATCTTCCTTTTTATATATAAGAAAGTCGTGTTAGTTACACTATTTATAACGTAAGAACGGCTGAACCGATTTGGCTGAAAATTGGTGGAGAGGTAGCTTAGAACCAGGAGACGGACATAGGATACTTTTTATCCCGTTCCCGTGGGATGTGATGACAGACCGAATTCCACGGGGGGGAAGCCGCGGGCAGAAGCTAGTAAAATATAATTTCAATCAAACGCCCTTTTTTGTTTAGCACAGAAAACCCTTATGGATCGTCTGTCACTCGGGGAGGCAGCAGGGTTTATCAGACTCGTACCGACTAAAAACCCTACTTTCCTTCACTTGCCTTTTTCTCACAGCCATGGGATTCGTGACATTCACCACGACTATGTGGGGACGAGTTAGAATACTCACTGCTATTCAGATAGGCATCTCGTAAGAGCCGAGAAAATATCTGATTTGCTCGGTGCAGGACCCTCAGGTGTTTCGACTTTTGCGCGTGAGAGCCATTACCTCCTCGGTTGCTGCGGCTGTGACAGTCATTCTATCTGCGAAATGTTTCATGCCTGTATTAGGCATGTGAAAAATCACATGAGATAATTTCTCATACGTCACACCTGCGACTTTTTTCACACAGCCTGCTCAAAACCGCATTTAAAATATTGAAATGAAATTGTATTTTGTTATTTATAAATCTATACTTATCTATTACTAACATATAAGTAAAGCTAAAGAGTTTGTTTCTTTGTTTGCTTGAACGCGCTAATCTCAGGAACTACTGGTCCGATTAGAAAAATTCTTTCAGTGTTAGATAGCCCATTTATTGAGGAAGGCTATAGGCTATACATCATCGCGCTAAGACCAAGTAACTATTCCACGCGAAGTCTCTGGCAGAAGCTAGTTTATAAATATACATACCTAATTAGGTACCTACATATAATAGCAAGTGTGGTGAATGAATGATTGAAAATTCATTGCGGACAAGTAGCAGAATATCGGGCATGTTAAATTGTTATGAAAAATAATCATAATTTGATCAAATGAAAATAAATGATTGCTACTTTTCATTTATTTTCATCTACTTTCTATACCTACAAATAGTGTGATCGAAATAAATGTGCAAACATAATTAAAACGTCAACTGCCTTTGTTGCTCCGACATCAACAATTCTTTTTACCCCAAAAGGCGCACCTACCTAGACCTACCTGTACCTACAGCCATCTTTATTTAGAAAGCTATAAAGTAAACAGGGTCGTTAGATACCAAGTTTAGATTCTCGTATGTTGCTAATGGGACAGGCACTGGGCACAGTTCAAAGAAACATTTACTAGTGGCAGAAGAGGACTAATCTACAAATAGTAAATAAGCTATGTGAGGGAACACCATTTAAGTACCTACATAAATAGCCGCTCATCACTGAGTAACACGGGCACTATGCAGATTCAACGGTAATTCCAATTACTTTTTTAACATTTCAGTACCTACCCAGTAAAGAAAGCGACATAGGTAATTATATCTACATATGTGTTCAATTAATTTACATGAACTTAGCATAGTAATTTTGCGGTAAAACAAGGATACATTAATTCATGTAAATAGGTACAGTTTAACCACCTAATTAGTTTACATCAACACATGGATAACTGCCGTTGTTATTGTGTGCGTAAACTAATAAGACGATGTAAATCAGTACGCATACTAACGTCCAAGCGAGCGAGTTCTACTACACACACACCTACATCAATACTTAGGCATGGCTAACACGCTATAATAGTCCTTATTACTAATTGGTGTGGTTGAATGCATTGCACTATTTCAAACAATTTTACTAGAGCAGCTTTAGCACCGTTGCTAATGTCTCTGACTGGTAAAACGAATGCCGTATGATCAAACCACACTTGCGAATTATATTCTTTTTATAATATTATTTAAATCTTTTACAAGTTACTATTAATCCAGTTTATAAGACAATCGAAGTTTTGCAACGTTTGAGATATGCCATCGAAACTAACTACTTAAGCATTTTATTTTGTGTCCTTAGTATGTCTACTAAGGACACAAAATAAAATGCTAATGCTAATGCTAATGCTAATTCTTATAAAATAAAATAATTGAAAAATTGTGGGTAGCTTTGTCAAGCTACCCACAATTTTTCAATTGTTTTATTTTATAAGAATTGAACGTCGTCATTTGTCCAGTCTATTTGCATGAACTATTACGACCTTCGTTTAAGCATAGATTGCTTCTTACAACTCCTGTAATAATTTGTGTGCGGTGTTATCCTATTTTTTATTGCTTAATCATGCAACATTTAACGATGTTTAAGAAGGCCGAAATTGTTGTATTACACGAGCAAAACATTTCTATCAGTGAAATAGCGAGGCGATTAATGATATCGGTGAGTAACATTTATGGACATTTTCATTATGAACCTATGCTCTTCTTGTCTGTAAACGTTAAATTATACTATATTATATAGTAAGTATATTAAATATTTTATTCTTTCCTAAATAAATTAATTATTATTTGTTTTAATATACTATATTAATTAATAATAGAATTAACTAATTATATTAATAATATAATATATATGTTTAAATATTATATTATAATATATATATATATATATAATACATAATATAATTAATTATTTTATTAATTAATATAGTAAGTATATTAAAACACATAATAATTAATTCATTTAGGAAAGTGTCATATAAGTAATACTGACTTAACACAATATATAAATAAATTAAATTTATGGCATAGGATTTGAGCCAAGATTCAATTACTTATTCGAATTAAGCAAGTAACTAATATTAATTATGTTTACTAATGATGATACAAATAATAGGTATATCATTGGAATCAATGTTTTTAGTATTATAATTATATTAACATGACATGTTAAATTATGATTAATATTTATTTACACATATCAGCATTTATATACTTATACTGGTTTCTGAGCATTTCTTTTTTATTACAGAGAAGAACCGTGCAGTTATGGGTTCGACGATTTGCAGATTCCGGTGACGTAGACCATCGCCGACGTGGGCCAAAACCATCGGCAATTTTTTCAAATGACACCGGGACATCATATCTTGCCTAGATATGATGTCCCGGTGTCATTTGAAAAAATTGCCGATGGTTTTGGCCCAGAGCGGACCCATTCCTCCCCACCCGAATAACCGCAACAGCTCATAATGTGTGCTTACAAACCGTGCGAAACCACTTGCGTGCAGCTGGTTTACGATGCAGCAAACCAGCACAGAAGATTTGACAACCAAGAAAACATGACTATTATTGACTGGCCTGCTAAAAGTCCAGATTTAAACCCCATAGAAAACCTATGGGGTCACATGGTGCTAAACTGGGACTCATCGAATACAAGATCAAAATCGAATTTAGATGACCTAGTTACGTCCACTTGGGAGTCGCTACGGGGTAGCAATATATGCGCTAGTATGGTAGCCAGCATGCCTAGAAGGTTACAAGAGGTAATTGATAACGATGGTTTGCCGACACATTAATAATTGCCATGACGTGTTATATTTTTCACACTATATTTTAAAAGTGATCACACTGTTTTAAACGGCGTGTGTATCATAAATAATGAAAGTCTTTAGTTAATATGTAGCCATTTTGTAATGTGAGTGATGTTATTGTTCCTGAGGTTAGAAATTGCCATAATTTCTTCCTCTAACATGTTGATTCACTTCACATTTTATTTTACTATGATTAAATTGATATACCTATACTCAATACTTTGACAAAATATATTACGTCCATCCTTATCCAACAAAAATAACTTTGTCTTATTATGATGTGAAAAGTTAACTTGTAAATTTTTATTTACTTACTTGACGTCTTTATTTTTGATTAAATTGATCACCTCTAACAAAATATTACGCTCATACTTACCCATCAAACAAAACTTTGTATTCATAACTGATAAAATAGTAACCGTTTCATTAAAGAAACGATTAACTGTAAGTTGATTTTTCAACCATTATTGTAGTGGAGGTTATCCTGTAACGATACGAGTAGTGTGTGTAATAATAAATAAATAAATAATAACTGCCTCGAGGCTCGATAAAATTGTTTTTCTATTGTGTATATTAATCGATCCGTTATTTAGTTAATTAAATGTTTTAATATACCATTTTTGTTGTTTTATTTCAATAACAAACAAATCAATACAACACAAATAAAAACAAGTCAATTAAACCAAAAGAGTTTACACAATTTACTTTTTTAATAAAAAGTATGACATAATGACAAAAATAGTTTCCTCTACCGTGATTTGAACTCACGACACGCCGCTTGTGCTTCGATTCCAGTCACCTCACCGTAACGCTACGGAAGTTATTACTCTGCCGGCTAAAATACTGCATCATATTCCTTTTATGTATGAGATTAATTTCTGGTTTGGTTATAGTTGTGTGCAAGTCGTTTTATCAATCCTCGCTTGAGCGTGTGCATAATACGTACTGTACGTAGATACGCACACATTGAATTAGACAACACCGGTTGCCTGTAGCATCCGCTAGGGTCGCTAGTAGTATGTAAACCAAATAATTTTGTTTTTTGTACGTACACCTATCTATGATCAATAATAACCAAGAATTTTCAAGTTATTGTTCGTTCGAGCATTATGGCATTGCATATTAAAGGTAGGTATTACCTACACAATTTGTATGTTTATATGATACAAATGTATCAGACGCTATAAGTATTTAATAATTATAGCGTCTAATAAATATAAATATGCAATAAATTAAGAAAATGTGGGGCCAAGCACAAATACAAATTTTTGGAACAAAAATAAGTTTGACGGATAGGTAGGTACATGGGAGCATTAGAAAACGAACACATATATCTATAGAACATTCAAACATTTGCCTCAGATCGGTCCAAATTTATCGAACCCACAACACGCAACGCAACCGTAGTGGCGAGGTGACCACCACTCAGTGAACAGGCTTATTTTATTATTTATGTACTTACCATGCGGTTTCCAAAAAAGAGGCTAACCCTATTGTGTCCGTTGTCGTATGAGCACCAAACAGTCTTCTCATCAGATAAAATCTGATTCTCTTTTTCAACCTTGCAACCTTAGTTGATTTCACGCGTCTAATATTTTGTAATGTGGCCAGTCATTTTAGCATTGCCTACCATACAAATGAAAAAAAAAAATACAGTAAGAAATGGAGGTTCTTGTGATAATTCTACCCTCTTTTGATATTTAGGTTCCACGTACATAGTTCCAGTAACTATTCTGTGGATCTGCAAATCTGCGATCTGCGGCTTCGTCCCGCCGTTGGTAGTGTGTTACGTGAATACTCAGTGTCAGTAGGTCTATGTTCCTATTTGTTTGACCACTTACAGATTAAAGAGTATCTATACAATTATATATGAAAACGTAAAATTGTAGAATACTATGCGCTGCAGTAATTACGTACCCAAGTTTCTCTGCTAGTTATTCATAGCCTTCATAGAATTCAATAAAGTTCTTAAACCAAAAACAAACTACCGGTAACCTACCTACCTAATCTGGAGACCTTTTTTCCTGCAACATGTTATTGGTAGATAACAGTTTGAGAACAAGTAGTAAAATTCTTGTCAAATAAAATAATAATGAAGCATAGAGCAAATTTCTAGATTTGAAAGCTTCGAGCTTGAGTACCTAGTCGACCTAGTCAGCATTCATTGTCTTACTCAAGTGAGTTGCAACGTAATGAGTTTTAATGAACCGCTTAGAAGACGTTAAACGTCTGGGAAGTGGGATATCACATAGATTAAGTGACTTCGATTAGGTAGGTAGGTACGTACCTGCCCTTTACGCTTGCGTCTCGGTTCTAGAACCTGCATTGATTAGGAACTCTCTCTCGGAACTCAAAATTTAAGCATCAACAAATTTAAATCTCATATTAAAAATAGACTATGCAAAAAAGGTTTTTATAAAGTGATAGACTATTTGAACGATAAAAATGCTTGGGATTGAGCTGCTCTGATGAACCGGGCTATTACTATGCAAGTCAGACACTGTGATATAATGACATTATTTTGATTATTGACATTATTTTGTACTGACATTATTATTTTGAATATAAAGATTCTCTTGATAGTAATTAATTGAATTTTGACATTTATGAATTTTATTAATATTTTGTTGACATTACAATTTATACTGACATTTATTTTGACATCTAAGTCTATTCTAGTCATTTTTCTTTTGTAAATGTGAGTACCATGTAGGCTTAATTTTATTATACCAGTTTTTATAGTCTGGAGGCTTTGGGAATTTTATACGACCTACACGAAAGTCCTACTGATCTGGTATTGTCGTGTGACGGGTCGTTGAGCTCCCTTAATTATGGTTGAGCTACTCGATGACTGATGCATGCTTGCCGTCAGTTAGGACTGGTCTACTCAAAGCTGCTATGGTTCTTTCCTCAAAAGGCCATTTCAGACATTGCCCTGCATTGTCCCACTCACATTAGGTATTTGCATTATTTTATGTCTGGACTTTAAAAGAGACCATGATTCTCTGAGTTTGTTTCGGTGTTTCTTCTCAGAGGTCGTCAGTTAGGAAATGCCGAAGCCATCTAGGTATAAAAAAAACCATTGACTTGTAAAAGTGTCTCTAATGATCTACTTACAGAAATAAATATCATTTCATTTCATTTCATTTTTCATTTACTGTGGAAGAGCCATGCTTCGGCACGAATCGGCCGGTTCGACCGGAGCGAGGGCCTTCACAGAAAACCGGCGTGTAACAACGCTTACGTTGTCTTTTGCAGAGTGAGGATACCGGCGACTCCTCTGGTGTTGCGGGTGTCCATGGGCGCCGGTAATCGCTTACCATCAGGTGATACGTCTGCTCGTTTACCCCCCTATTCCATAAAAAAACTACTAGGTAAATTCTTTTAAACCATATTTTCATCTTTGTTATTCATATCGAAATTTCAAAAAAAATGCATTTTTTAGGCAGTATATTTACATAATTAAATACATTTAGTGCCACTTGCACCAAATTCTTAATTGTGTTTAAATTGTATCTGTAATTGTTTAAATTGTATCTGTAATTGTTTAAATTGTATCTGTAATTGTTTAAATTAATCACAAAATTTCTATGAAAAATCGTGCTTTAATACAATTTAAATATAAATTTGAAGTTGAGCAAGTGGCCCTTAGTATTTATTTTACAATAAACAAGATAACTTTAACCATGGACGGTTCTCCACGTAACTATAAGCATGCTCGACGATTTGACGTTCTTTCGAGCAAGTTTGCACGTTTGAACAAACAACAAGTACCTAAATAGGTGTCCGAGAAACGTAAAAATGTCGAACAAGCTTACTATGAAGACCCTTAATAAACTTAGGACTTGTTCGCTTTTACATCCTATACCTACAAAGAGATTACCACTAAGTTACCTACCTACAATGAGTTTAGATATACCAGTTTTCAAAATTATCAAAAACCTCCCATAAAATCAACTTACACCCAATGAATCATATTAATAGAAGAGTTATATACAATAAGTTTAAGTAGGCAAGGTCGAAAGAATTACAATTGCTACCTTTGTACTTATAAAAACCCCCTTTATGTCCTTTTTCCTCCTTTCTCAAACGCTTACAAAGTGGATAATTGATAGAGCTTCTAGCAATATGACAAATAGGCAGTAAGTTTTATAATTTTTAATAACCTAAATACTTTAGTGAAATATATTTTTTCCACGATTTTTTCCTTCACTAAAGTATATTTTTAATCTTAGCATGAAAAAGCAAAAAAAAAACAAAAAGGTAGTTATTGTAACATTATTTAAACGTAGCTGCGACATTTACTTACAAATTAAATCTATACACACCTGAACTTTATATTTGTCACAAACCTCGGAAAAAAACTCGAGATGATGAGATGAGATTATGTGTCTTAAAGTCTAGCTCAAATACTAAGTTTGTTTAACAGTCAATGTCGATTCGATAAGACCAAATCATCAATTTCTAAGGCTCCCCTATCAATATCATGAGTTTACACATTCATAGTTTCCTCAGAAGCAATTGAATATGGAACGATTTCTTGCGATAACCGTAGTGCGTCGCACCGAAACGATAGCTCAAGTTAAAAGCAAAGTGTACGATTTGGCGTAAACTAGTCTTCTTTACACGTTTTACGTATAAGGTAACAATTCGATATTTAACTTTTATACTAGCTTTTGCTCGCAGCTTCGCTCACCTGAAGCTAGTAGGATTAAAATTGGATCCCAAAAATAATTTAACCGAAAACTACCAGCATCACTGTTAGTTCTCTTCTTATCTCTTCTTTGTATGGGTCTCTATACATTAGAGAGGTCAAGTTGTATCTCAGGTTCCGTTTAATTATTTGAGATAAGAAGCATACCAGTTTTTATGTTGGAGCACATACATTCTAACAGTGATAACAAAATTAAAATCTATTCAGTAGTTTTTGCGCCAACCCGTAACAAACAGACATGAATTTTAAAAATCACATTTTTGGGTTTGGAGACGTTTATATACCCCAACCCCACTTGTTTTTTTTAATAACTTCAAGGTACAGACACAGCTTTTTTACAATTTTATATTAGTAGAGATTACGTTATTATACATAATTATAGCATATGGTTTACAATCAGAGACGATTCTATGCGTAAACTTACGACTTCAATAATCTATGCTTAAGATCACCTCTGAATACCATATTTTATCAAGAATTATTATATGCCTCATTTGGCATAGGACTATAAACACTATACACTTATTCTATAAACTGTTTTACCCTTAGGTAGAGAATGACTAACCAGTCAAATAAGCTCAAAAAAGACCATAGTTAAATGTGTAAAACACAGATACATAATAGTTTTTCATATTGCTCTCTTACAACTAAACTCATGGAGAATATTATGTGACCAAATTCACAAGATCTAAAGTAAATAAATGCGTCAGCAATACTTTTAGCTAGATTCAGCTGGGGTTATAATTTTGCCCCAACCAATGTAGAAAAAGACTGTTGCGTATGAGTACATGACGCCATACTGTGGGCCGGGGTCTCGTCGATGTCGCTTCACAGTGCTAGGGTGCACCTCAGGCTGCGGGCGCGGCGGCCGGTTCACTCCTAACTCCCCGTTGCCATAGCAACCCACTAGACGAGTGTGAGGGAATGCCGCACGGAAGGCATCCTGCTCGTAATCATGTTTCTTATCACGACCCACGCAAGACAGCTTTATGACCACGCTGTGTTCGAAATGAGGAACTTTCCTTGAGAACTGCAATGAAGATAAAGTAGATTCATCTATCATGCAATTTACCTGTATTTTCATAAGGAAATCTCATCAATAATTCTATCTTTCTTATTGTCATCAATCATTTTAATAATAAGAATTAAATTCCTACCTCATTAATTGCACCCTGTATCTTTGCTTTGGACCATTCAGATGATTCAATTATAAGTGAGAACACATCAAAGTTGCATCCACTCTCTGGTTGAGTATTATTCAAATCCTTAGGTATGGTGAATAATCCAATGGAGACAAGATTTTCTGATACCAGCTCTACACCTGAATTGACTCCCTCAATCATAGAATCCATGTCCTCTCTATCTGACAAAGTGTCCTCGACAATGCAACCTCCCAAGGCATATGGTACATTAGGTTGACTGAAATGAGAAATCTTAAGATTGAATACTCATACTAAAAGATAAAATATCAATCATAAAGTCAGCACATCCAAAATTTTATAATTCCTATACCTTCTGGAATTTCATCATTAAAACTTAATTTAAAAAATGTTGTTGCTTATATAATTCAATACAATCACTTTAAAATGTTATTCCTAATGTGATTTCATAGACAATTAAAAGTCACTCAACATTAAAAGATTACAATTAATACTTACATAACTCGCAGATAATTTAAGAATACAATATCTTCTACAGAGTGGAGGAGGAAGCTTTCATTGACAAAAACCAGTGCCCCTTTAACATAGCGAGTGTCTGACAACTCATCCATCTTCTTAAAAAACATTTTTTTCAAATCTCCTAAACACTTTATATTAATTACATTGAACTCCACATTTGGTAACATTGGTATGTATATTCCTGCTATGAAGGCACTGGACCTTCCAAACTTCTGACTAATAGAATGTTGATAGGTCAATGAATACTGCAGGGGCATGTAGGACAGGTAGCACGCTTTTGCTGTTAGCATACATTTCTTTGGTACAACCAATAAATTTTGAATCACATCAATAACTGAAAAGAAATATTATCATGATTCCAATAATTTTTACAAATAATCATTGGTAAAGAATTAAGAACTTTGGAGATTGAGACTCTCATATATAAAAGATTTTATTAAAACAATACTTACGGTAATGTTCCTTCTCACATGGTGGGTCACAAGGACAGGGTATAAACATCTCACATTTGCGTGACACAGAAAAGCCTGCAGTGTTGGCAAATGCCAAAACAATCATAGGTTCACTAAGGAAGATTTCAGATTGAATTAACTTAATACCATTTCTAATATGACTTAGCCTCAGGCTTACAGCAAAGTCAGATGGACCCAAGTGTTCCTTTTGTAAGGTATTTATAGTTGACCTCCACATTGAACAAACATTCTTGCAAATTAACTTCTCTTGCCACGGCAAAAAACTAAGGATTTTTTTTACTATTACATAGTTGGAGGTAATATTTTCCAGTAAAGTTTGGTCACATATAATTTGTTGAAAATCTCTATGAAATTCTCCATGCTTTAAGAAAGTAGATATGTGACTTGGTAAATTTAACTTAACACATCTATCTCCATCTTCAACTGTCTCTATGTCATCATTTAAGCTCAGGGAACTTGAAACTACCGGGTCTTCAGCCATCTTCTAAAACCTTAGATTTCTGTTACAATTTGGTCGTCTGCTGATCTCTGGAGGGGATCGCCTTTGAGCAACGCTAGTATAAAGCAATAAAGGTAAATGAAAAAGAATATTAAATAATAACCAACATAGATCATCACATCTCTCAAGTGTTTTCTGAGCTGGCCTCGGTTGAGGATCTCGGCAGGATCGTACGCCCCCAAATTCCCTCGCGGAACAGTGAAATATTCAAATGTAAGCCATATAAACATAGGCAAGTTCAAAAGGAACAAAATCAATTGACCATGTAGCAACAATATGAACGTAATGAAAGAATGGGCTGCGTACTTAGGCAGCAACCAGTAATTGAGCTTATCGCAACATTCCTGAGCATTCAAGTAATCGCACTCTAGGTCAGACAGTGTTATAATATAATAAACTAAGAGAAATAATATACCACCGCTGTCGATTAATGTCAAAGAAAACAGAAATGTTTCAGCTAATATCATAACTAACCACTTTACTTTAGAAGTTTGAGGGATACGTTAATATGTTCCACACAGTTCAAGTTTACACAATTATGAATGATAACGCTGCTTTTTGTAATTTTATTGATCACTTGGCTCGATTGTGAATATTTACAAGAACCGAGACAAGATCAATTGATAAATTCATTGATTTGACATTGACACTTGACAGTAGGACGCCACGGACATTATCAATTTCCCCGTTTATTATTTGTCAATTAAATCACTGTCAGCCATCAGCCATCTGTCACCTATCAATCTTAGAACCTGTCATTCTGTGTATGTCAGTTTACGTGGCAGTTATGCCATTTTGGCATTTGCCTTCGCTCATCTGACATTGGCAGGATTGTCCAAATCGACACATTGCCGTTTTGGCATTTTTATGACTAAACTTAAAACATACCGATTCCCCGAAGGGTTAGGCAGAGGCGTACACCCACAGTTCGCCGGTATGTTTAGGGCTCATGTAATAGGGGGCGAGCCTATTGCCATTCACCTCACCGAGCACAAACTCCAAACTCCGAGCTGTTACTGGGAATGTCATAGAAAAACCCAATAACACTGCTCGTTTTATGGCCAAATTTGGCATATTTCTACGATTCTTAGCTTGTTCAATGATTACCATGTTCCATGTACAAGATAATTTTACGTTACTGTTACGATTGATGACATAAGAATTATAAAAGTACTCCAACCAGCCGCTTCGTTATCATTATTACAGGCGGCGGAGGCGCGCGGCGGCGTGAGGAGCAGTGGCCCCGGGCAGCTGCAATTAGTTGTGGGATAATTAATATTATGTAATAGTAGTATTGAAATAAAACAATATTTATGTCAAAACGTTTTATTCAACATTCTCTCCTTATGCTAATAAAGGCTTGGTAAATATTTACAAGGCTTCATTACAGGGCAAGGTAAAAAAACTATCCAGTTACACTACAAATCCGACTCCTGTGGTTATCACATTATATTAAATTTATTGAATACTTGGCTCTACAAACCATTGGCTTAAAGCCAGGTATTGTTATCAACTATTTAGATAAAGATAATAATTATACCCAGTAAGTCAGTTAAAATGTATTCAACCGTGAACATATTAATTTGACACTGAAGTTTAATGAAGCCAATCTGTTACATTTCTGAATATAAATATTTATTGCAGAGAGCAAATTAAATATAAAGGTATCATTAAATATTCATTAGTGCGGAATATTTATAACGTCGGGTTGGATATAACTTACTTTACAAACAAATATTAAAACTCTCCTAAAATAATCACAACAATAACAAGGATGCAGATAATAATATATGCTATTTATCAAAACATTAATCTCACTTAGTATCTCGTTAAATACATTTAAACTAAACTCTTGTAGAAGAGTAAATACAAAGCTAATTAAATTAACACACTAGGCCTGTTAATATTATTAAGGAGCAGACAATAAGAAAATCCTCTCCCTATAAGTGATTCGAATATATTTGACTAATATGGGTACAATTTTGATAATGAGCAAATAGATTTTATATATTTAAATCTAGTGTAATGGTTTCGTATTCCGTACACTTAGATAATGGAATATTACTTAAATAATAAAGCAAAATACAATTTGCGAGCCCTGTTTTAATTTTGAACGCAGCCTTTAGCTGGCTCGTTATTTTCGATAACTTTTCAAGTTCGAAACTAGCGATATTTGTTTATCTATAAAATGTTATAGTTTTTTTTTACAATAAGAGCCACACATTTACAAATCCAATATACAAATTATGTAATGTTAACATATTTTAGCAATATTCAAATCAATATAAACTTTAAATAGCACCATTCCGTATGCGTGTATACTTCAATGTTATAATTTATTATTATTTAAGTACACACACATTTTCATCCACCAATTTCTGCAACACAGAATTCTTATGTGTCTAATTGCTTTCGACAATTTAGGAAAATATTTCCACGCCTTTGTGCTTAAAGTTTGGTAAAAATATTATAATTACCTGAAATTGAACCTATTGGCACAAGCAGGGCAGTTAGTTATCCATAATTATTCGTTGTAGTAACAAGTATTCAAAAACTAAATAAATCGTAAATGCAAAAAATGGCAATAAGTTTTCGATTCTTAAATTTTGCTTTATCGAATCCTTCTGTGATGAAGCAAAGGTAATCGCTAGATATACAACACGTGATATTATACAAAATACATTAGTAAAAACACTCACACATAGTAATGAAAACAACAGAAACTAAAATCATGTAAGTACACTTGAATGACTTTAAAAATAAATAAATTAGATTAATGCGCTCAAACAATTATGCAAGCAGACTGATATTACTTTGCAAGACCCATAATCAGATTTCTTGTAGAGTACCTGCTAAGGACATAAATAATAAACTAATAGTTAAAAAACTACATTCTGACTATGCTTTTTATTAATATATAAGTATGCGATTTCAAATTTCGTTAAATATCTCGCTATTAGGGCAGTTTCAAGCCACATTAAATAAAATTGGTCCAGTCGTTTGAGGGCTCTAAGATAAAACTAATTACCACATGCTAGTATAGTAACCATTGCGTAATCGATTACAAACGACAACTTATTGATAACGGCGCACCTATCCTACGTTTTAGACATTATAATGGAATGATACATTTTTTAAAGAATGTTATGTTGTTACGATAATTAAAATAATTCTTCTAGGTAACTCAAAACGATTACGTAATTTTGCAAGATATTATCACACTACAATTAAAACAACGTTGAAGGTCTGCTGATTGAATATAAAATAAAAGTGTATGATTAACAAGTGATTACAAGAGTGAGTGCTTGCATAATTGTTGAACCGCAAGGAGCCGGCTCCCTAAGTTATCTAAATGAATTCATATCTATCATTGTTCCCAAGCTGGTCCCACCCATGACGATGGCTTGTGAAAGTGCACCTTGATCTCTAATATAGTTTAATAAGTTTTTCAATTTTCACTAAAAATCAAATTTACAATTTTGGCGAAATTGTTAAAAATAAATAATCGAAATGCGAGATACAAAGTGCTCTTGTGCCACATTTTGCACTTCAACAAGACTGGAATGTCACTTATGAATCGGGAAATAGCTATCCTTCGGATTTTAATAATTGACACAATATCAATCTTAAGCATTTTATACGGTATAATTATAATAATTAACACAATGTGTACATGACCAGGTGACTCATGGATTGACTGTGCCTCAACAAAAACAATTTTCCTTATGATAATTTTCCCTAAGTTTTAGTCATCGGGCGGAATGCAGAAATCCACAACTATGTTGAGTATTATTATTCTCAATATATACATAAGTAGATAATAATAATTATGCCTATAAATAGTAAGTAAAACGGGCTTATTTATATGTGAGCTAAGTATGTCAGCGCGTGCGGCTGCAATACGCAATCACTCACTAGTGAAGTAAATGAACATTCAACTATTATCAACTAGCGACACAAACGTTCCATACAGCATTTAAGTACCATATACTATAGTAATGTAAATTACAGTTCTATATAACCGTAAACACTTTGTGTTTCACAACATCAATCCCTTAGTTCTAGTCTTCATTAACAAATGTCATCATTATGGAAGAACGAGTTTTGAGAGGAGACTAGCGCTTCAATCGTCACCACTCGGTGGCGACTGATCGAAGATAAAAAACAGTTCACTTAACACCCGCATTACATCCATAATCACTCATAATATGTACACGAAACCGTCGATCGTGAGGAAACGAAAAGCCACGGCGACAGGAGGCGGCGAGAGATCATAGGGTAAGCGTCGTTAGAGAGCGTTTGCTCGCGAGGAGGGCGGCGAGGGCGAGGGCGAGGGCGGGTCAGGTGGCATCGAACTCGATGCGCTCCCACGAGTAGTGCTTGCGGGCGGGGCGCGGCGCACGTGCCGGCCGCGCCAGCACGCCGCCCAGCAGCGGGTCGCACTGCGGCACGTGCCCGCGCCCGAACAGGTTGGGGATCAGCTCCGTGTCCATGTAGTCGTACGCGTCGCCGTCCACGTGCATGTGCGCGCCCGTGTCGATGCCGAACTCCTTCAGGTCGAACTCACACGGCCGCTCCTCGAACGTGTCGTGACGCGGCTCCTCGTTCTGGAACGACGGCAGTGATAGGTCGTCCATGTACTCGAAGCCGGTTCGCGTGTGATCTAGTATGTCACCGTTGGTTAGCGGTGTCATACTCATTCTCTCTGGAACGTCCTCACCGATATCCATCGCTGTCTGGGATTTTTCTTCTATCCGCTGTCCGCTGTCAACCGATAGGAAATGTCCGAAGAAATCGTCATTGTCCACAGAATTGGGGTCGGAACCAAAGTCTGTGTGAAATTCTCCATTTGACAACAAATCTACAGTTATATCCGTATCTATGTCCGTTGACGACGGGTTAACTTGGCATCGATTACTAGCATTAACAGCTTGCAAGTCTGCATGGCTCATTATTTCATTTTGAATATCGTCAAGTTCTCTCTGTAACTCGTCTGCGGCAAGCGAATCTCTGACGTGGTTGTCGTTGAGGACATCATCGGTCAAGACATCCGTCGGTTCGAAACCAGTCGTGCCGTTAGCTACGTAACTCGTATCTAACGTCGGGGCGACTGTCGCTTCACCGACGGCCGATGGCGGCAGTTCGCCGTTCTCCACGAGGATCTCTAAAACGTCATCCATTATTTGACTATTCTCAGCATCGTGTACGTCCGCGACTAGAGGGACTTGCGGCATGGGAGGCGGCGGCGGAGGAGGCGGGGGCGGCGGCGGTGGCGCGGCTCGCTCCGGCTCATAGTGCGCCGTGGGGAGGATCGCGATGGGTACTACCTTCACCCCGTTCAATATGTAAGCTGGATTCCCGGTTTTCTGCGGTGTATTGTCCCCGCTCACGTCGCCCGTAGACGCAGGCGGAGTGACAGTGAACAGGCGAACAAGGCGGTCGGGCGCGGCATCGGATGCGGCGAGGACGTAGCGCGGCGGCTGCGGCGCGGGCGCCGGCGCCTGCTGCAGCGCGTCGAGCTGCGCGCGCAGCTGCGACACGCACAGGTGCGCCTGCAGCAGGCGCCGGCTCTGGTCGCTGGCGGCCGCGCCCGCTGCCTCGCGCCGCACCGCCTCCAGCTGCTGACGGGACGCTTCCAACTTCCGTTCGAGTTCTTCGATCTGTCTCCGCTGCGACTGCACGATGTCCTCTGGCGTTTCCGGTTCAAGTTTAACTTCAGGGGACGCGATCGATACGAAAGATGCAACCGATGCGGGAGACTTCGGCGGTTCCTCCTGTTTCTCCAGGAGAAATGGGCGAAGACGATCGATCAACTGGGGTTTAGGGCCGGAAACCCGGAGGTTCCGCCGCTTACATTCGGCGCGCAAGTCGGACACCTTCATGTCCTCGAAGCGCGCCGGAGCGAGCAGCGCGAGGGAGGCGGGCGCGGGGGGCGGCGGCGGCGGCGGCGGCGCGTACGCGTCGGACGAGTCGGACGCCGCGGGCGACGGCGCCGGCGACGCGGGCAGCATCAACTGCAGGAGCAGCTGTTGCTGTTGCAGCAGCAACTCGTACGGCGTCTCCACGGAGCCCGGGGGCGAAGACGCTTTGGTCGCATTCGGAGGCCCCTTGTACTCATGGAATTTAAACCTAGCCTTTGGTTGTTGTTTCTGTTTGTTTTTCTTCCTGTTCTTGTCTTTTCCGGGCGCGGGGTGCTGCGGCGGCGAGGCGACGCTGACTGGCGAGAGTGTGGACGGTGGCGACGGCGATGGAGATACTTCTTCGGGCGGTCCGCAGTACGAGGAGGGGTGTTGGGGGCGGCCCGACGCGCCCTCACTGGTCGCTTTGAAAGCGAGTGAGCCGCTTTTGACTGCAGTTTCTATTGTCTCCTCTGTGTGTAGAATATTTTTCTTTATTAGCTCAAGCGGCCCGGGCCTATGCGACAACTGGTCATTGAGTTGATCGGCTAAGCGTGCCTTCTTCAGCATACGTTGCTTTTCCGCTAAACTGGGGTCAACATGGCTCTCCTGGAATAGATATGTTTATTTTAAATACCTTTTTCTAAGAGTTTGACTATTAATATATATTATCCTACCTAATTTTAATGCATGTAAAAATTAAGATTATTGGGATTATTTGATAAAGATTTTTGTGTAAAATCTATTTGTTTGTTTTCTTTATGAACACAACCACATTACCATTGAAATATAACTTTAAACATACTTGTTCCAATATGTGTCTTCGTTCAAGCTCCTGTCGGTCCGGTCGCCGCTGTATTTTGGCTTTCAGCAAATCTCCAGTTTTTGCTCTCTCGAGCTGCTTGCATTGCTCGAAATAGGCTGGTGGCGTTTTTAAAGCTGTAAAAAAGACATTTAAAATTAAGTAGACATTACGCTATGTCAGAATTCTCCAAGGTAAATATATAATTATGTATACTGGGTCAAGCACAATCGGTACTTTAGTTTTGAAGAAAATTATTAAAGTTGTACTCTATATGTGTAATTCTGTGGGATAGAGTCGTCAGTATCACAAAAAGTTAAGACAATATATTTTCAAATCGGACACCCAGTAATTCTCATTAGACGCGTCGTTTAAATAGTCAATAAAATTCTTACAGCCCACGCACATGTGCTCAGTGTGGAGATGGATGCTTTTCAGCAACACGCCTGGCAACTATACCACTTTAATACGAGTTAATGTTAGAAGAATACTTAATAATGTAAGTGTGCGATTATTAATTAAAGTAAACTGATATTGCAACAGAAATATCACTTACGCGGCATGATTCCTTGAGCCACAAGCTGGTTGATTGGCCGCCGCATCATCAGCTTCACTTTCAATGCTGAAAAAATAAATCTCTATCAGATATGACGTCAAAATATATAATTTATAAAATGATATGCATCACCTAAAAAAGATTTTCCCTATATTTTCCTCAACTATTCCAATAATCAGTTGCGCTGGGGTACAAGAGTATACAATTTGATAGGGACATAATGCGACTGAATGCCGATGTTTGCCGGTTACCTTTAGCATACAACAATGGGTACTGATTGAATAGATGGCATATCGTCTTGAAGAATACAGTGTTATGACGCCAGGTGACGAACTTTGACGTAGCATGTCGCGTGTGAAGCCGACGTGATCGATACGTCGATCAATACACGGAGATTATATCGATAAAGTTCGCAGTAGAGCGTAGGCGAGTAGAACTATATTCTTATTTGCGTGTAGACAAGCGGCGAGCAGCGAACGATGGGCGGACAACGCTGGCGCGACGCCAATATAAATAAACACTGCACAAGGAAACTAGTGTTATGCCGCGACCGTATTACAGACGAAACATTCACTACCACTGGGCCGAATATTGTGGGTTACTGGGCGTCTATAGCTCAATACCCACTCAATTTCGTTCACTCGTACATGCAGGTGCGGAAAACTACATTTATTATCCAGTTCAATCATATTTTAATTTATTACCTAAATCGGTATTTTACAATTAAAGGGGCATGAGTCGTTTGATTTAACAATCGTGACTGTGAACATTTTAACTGATTCACGTGTTGTTTGGCCACTTGATACGACATGACGACTTCTTCAGAACTATACTAGAAGGTAAAATTGAAGGAAAACGAGGAAGGGGTAGACCTAGACGAAGTTTTGTGGAACAAGTGAAGGAAAGGATTGCGATCGAGTCGTATCAAGAGGTAAAACAAACAAACAAAATGGATATATTAGATTTAGGTTAGGTTAGAACTGGGACCACAACGCCACAGCCGAATTGTACCTTTATAATAATATTTGGTTGATGTACCTATTTATTTGGGTTTTTTGGATTAGTAAATCATAATTTGGAATTGCTTTATGTAGGTTCGCAAGTTGTAATTTTTTTTTCTTATTTCACGCTGAAATTTATTTCGGTGATCATTACTACTTTTAGTAAAATATAGTGAACTTTTAGTAAAATATAGTGATTTTTTTGCCGTAACATTTTATTGGATCTACTGGTTAGTTAAATATAAGCCCAAAAAACTCAAACGTTTCTAGTAATTTTTGGAGTAGGTACCAGTAAAGTGATCAATAGTTATTGATTTAATTAAACTGAATATGGTAGCGTATAAATAATTATGTATTCATCATTTATATCAAGCAGTGAAAATGTCTGGTATGTGAGCAATTTACAATGTAAAACCAATTTTGTAGTTCAACATACATTTAGGAATGGTGAGCTGAGTGAAACATGTAGGCGGATCTATTATACCCTGACCTTCACAAACAATCTAGGAGTTAACCCAGTGAGAGATTTGTGCAACAAACAAATTCATTTCATAATAAATTATTCCGTCAAAGTTTACGGCTGACCCCAAGTCAGCGTTGTCAAGCGTAGGCCATTAATAAGGGAAATAGGGGAATTCGACTGGTACCTTTTATTTATGGGATGGGCAAACGAGACGGTTTGTGAATAAATAAAAATGAACTGACAATGCACACAATGCAATCTAAAAGCATTACCGAAAACAGCACACAAGGCCAAGTCCATTTTTGTCACTGTTTTATTTCTGTGAAATCAGTTAATGCGTTTCCGATACAGAATGTATGAGACAATCAATTTTCTTCAGGATTTCCTTTTTGCGTGAATTTCTCGATATTTTAAGTTATTCTCTGCTATTCGGCGTGGATGCAAATCCAACAAATCAAAGATCATAAAAATGGATCCAGCCGTTCTTGAATGGTGTAACAAACACGGCTTTGTTTATAATATATATAAATAATAAATATTCTGGGACATTTTTACACAACACCATCTAGTCCCAAACTAAGCAGAGCTTGTACTATAGGTACTAGACAATGAATATAATACGTTTATACCTTTTTTTGTAAATACATACTTATAATACATAAGAAACACCCAGACGATCACATAATTTTTTGTGTCCTGTGGGAATCGAACCCACGACCTCATGGTCAGCAGTCCGGTACTCGAACCACAAAACCACAGAGGTCGTCATATATAAGTTATAAGAAGACAGATACTGATAAATATTATTAAGTATAATTTAATCTACTTAAAGAATATTTTTTACTGACTAATAAAGATCTAAGCTAAAAGAATAAGTTTTTGGCGGGGATTTTATTATTATATTTGTGAGGAGCAGCTGAATAACAAGATTTCTATATAATATATTATTGATTGGTATGTTTAAATTCTTTTTTTCCTTCATTTCTGACCTCGTTTCGGTTGTTGGTCGCCTCTAACGACAATATCTGTAAAAACGTCGGCCTTTTGTTTTATTACCTGTTCAGGTGTAAAGACACGATAAAAACTGCGTTCTTCAACTTAGTTTTGGTTCGGTAATAACTATTTGTCAGTTGATTTTAGTAAAATAATTGATGATATTGTTATCGACACACGTACTACATGTCACGGTAATAGGTATTGATACAATTTAAGATATTTTACTAACATTCTTTGTGTTTTCCCATGGCTGGTTGTAGTGGGCTGTCGTCGACGATCACCTTGGGCGGCGAGATGCGCGGCGAGCTCGGCGGCTCGCTAGCGCCGCTGCAGCTCGCCTGCCGACCGGCCATCTCCTCCGCACCAGAACTACTAACAATGTTATTACACAATTTAATATCACCTATAAACTTTATCCTTAAACATTTAATTTTGACTTAAAATAAACTAATAAACGCTTTGTAATAAATGTTGTCGGTTATCGGTCATAACAAAATTCCTAGTGGGGTTCAATGTTTAAAAAAATAACTCTGTAGGTAATTAGTCTTATTAATCTAGTTACCTATTAATTATGTTATTAATTAGGTAATTAATCTAGTTACCTAAAGGTATCGTCTGAAGGTGGTGTAGCGGGTGTGCGCGGCGGCGATGCAGGCGAGACGGGCGAGGCCGCGCGGCTGCGCTCCCGGCGGTGCTGCGGCTTGAACCACTCGGGGTATATGGCGCTCAGGGTCTCTACGAGGTCGTGGTCCAGCGTGACGCGCCACGACGCACGCCCCTCCGAGCCCTCCGAGCCGCCGCCTCCACCACACGTTGAACGGCTCTCTGGTAATATAAACAAGCATTCAAACGCTTAAAAGTTTTCAGTGTGTCACTCAAGACTGATATACATAAACAGAATAACAGACAAGGAAGAGTGTGTGCTCTCAACGCTGGGTGAGGTGAATTGGGCGAGGCGAACCAATGGAGCGCGCTGTGATCACGGTGCCCTCATTATTTCGGGTCCTTGAACGAGTTTATGCGCATGAAGGTGCGTTACTTAGGTACTTTACTGCATTATGGCTGGAGAACGGTTGTTGTTTCAGTTTTATGGTTTCGTGAATAGAGTGAGAACATAATTTTTAGCTTTTCTTTAAATTGTCTGTAAGCAGTATTTAACAAAAGAATAAAATGGACATTTATATCAGGAAAACAGAGCGATCTGTACTGTAATGTGCACGTACAGAACATTTTAACTGTTACCTTAGGCGAGGAAAGATGGATGTATTATGTAATGTTTAAAACTCTCATAAAGCTGGATATACGAGGAAAAGAAAATACGAGCTGAAAATAAAACATCTGTCTGTGAGTCACGCACAATATAAAACTAAAAGTAAGGTAAACAAATGCAGACTTCAAAAACGTAAGATCAGCATTCAATTTTCGCTATCAAACTGCAACAAATAATCGTAACTATAGAATATAGATTATGACGTTACACAGGATGTTGGATAAACACGGTCATGACATGACTCGAAGATAAATAATTATGAAAAGGTTTTAAAAAAAATCATTTTTTAAATATTTTACTACCTGATTAGTTGCCCTTGCGAATGGAATGAAATGCTCATGGATTAAAATGTGGGAAATTCTTAAAATAAAACGAGATTTTTTTAATTAATTAAACATTGTATCTAAAGGTAGATAATGTTCCGAATGCCAACAAGCACCTCAAGTCACAATAGATAAAGAGTGTAATAAATGTTATCATTGCGATAGCTAAACAACAATAAATTAATAGGAGTGTAAATGCCTGTTACGCATTTTACGTCGGTGTTACAAAACACAATTTTGTAAACAATCTGCCGCACGTGCGCACTGATGATTCATTACGAGTTTGGTGGAAATTATGAGGGCGCATGTACATAAGGCCATTGCCAATCAGAATTTGGAAAAAAAACTTTAACGAGAAGGAAAAAATACAGGATAAACTTGCTCTCATCTTTAGATATCAGTGTTTAAAGAATTTGGTCAAAATAAAAAGCTCTAACCTTTTTAATTTGAACCTACATCAGCATGACTGCGTGATATACTTTTCGTCAATCTTTTGTTCTCTCATCATCATCATCTTTTATTTTAGGGTATATTTTGTATAAGGGTTTATCTGCATGTTACCCACTGTACTCAGTACAAACTAGACACTAACAAATTATTTCTTATTTTTCCCACTCTCTAGTGGCACGTAGTATTCGTGCGTATTTCTAGCATATTCTGTTGTACGCAAAATTACTATGCTCATAATCCTCTCGCGGCATCGCAGCTGATTTGTCTCGAGTCGGCGCTTCCCACGCACGATTGTATCACACGACACTACTTTGTTACTTAGTCAATCAGCAATTGGATATAATCGTCATTTCGTTTCTAGAATTTTATACGTCTACTAGCATCCGCCCGCGACTTCGACCGCGTGGAAAAGTTATCTAGTCTTAGCGTGATGAGATATACTTAGCCTATAGCCTTCCTCAATAAATGGACTATCTAACATTTAAAGATTTTTTCAAAACGGCCCAGTAGTTCCTGAGATTAGCGCGTTCAAGCAAGCAAACAAACAAACTCTTCAGCTTTATATACTCGTATTAGTATGGATTATGTTTTATATATATATGTATTACGTATGTACTACTACACTACTACAGAGGGGCTCGTGGCTAAGTAATAATAACTAAACTGATTAAGATGATTAAGATTAAGTGTGTGGATGGAAGGCCATTCTTAGCACAACGAGACCCCTCAGTGCCTCGGAGAGCACGTAAAGCCGTAGGTTCCGGTTGTCATACGAACATATTTGACAATTGTTAGTGGTAGTCAGCAGCCCAAAAAATCTAACAACCAGTCTATCCTCCGAATATCGGTATTACCCAGCAATTAGGTTGCGGATATAAATGGGACCAGGCTCGGAGCCCGCTCGGGCCTACTAATTTATCATACTCCAAGGGCTCCAATTAAAAATATTTTTTATTGTCATGCGATTCAAGGCGTAAAAAAATAATAATGAAGTTAACCAGCGACCGTTTCCGTAGCCTAGATCATGAATTTATATATGTTGAAAGATTTTTGTCTTTGATATAGGTCAAGGCTTGCTCCTTTGATGTAAGTGTAGATTTTGAGTGACTGAAAATCACGATGAAATAAAATTAACTGGTGGACCGGTCGCATGCGTGATGCGCGTAGCGTAACGTAACACGTCAATCAAAATGTCAGCGTGGATGCGACGCGCAGTAGTCGCACACGTCCGCTAACGCACGCAGTCGTCGCATCTAGTCTCAACTCTGTTATGTCTAATTGTAATTTATTGCTCAGTTCCGTACACTCTTCATTTGCGAATGTTAGTCGATACAATACAAATGATGTTTCAACTAATAACACAACACAACGTATCATCCCCAAATATCTACTTATCACTTACTGTTAAGACTTTATCAATCCATACTCTTACACTACATTTAACAAAAGTAAAAACTACCTCATTATCATATCTCAAGTGTGGCTGTTGAGTGTGATATTCTGCATTTGAATCTTCAAGTTAGCAAAATATAATTATGTGGTCTTTTTAAAAGGAATTTATGAATAGCAGTTCGGAGTTTCTGCTTAATTCTTAGAAACAGAAATAAAAATGAACGAAAATCGGCTTCTACGATAGATTGGGCTATAACTTATCCAGTTATCTTGATTGTAATTTCAGTCATAGACTATACACGGATCAATGCTTGAACTTTTATGACAACGCTATTGTAGAGCAATCCGTATCAAGTTGTTATCAAAATTATCAGTTGGAAGCAATGAGCACTGAGTAGGTTTGAAGAAATTAAAACATTTCAAGATATATTATGAAGACAAGGTAAAGGGGCTTGCGTAACATGATGATAAGAAGAGTTTGTACTTTTGCTGAGTGATTCATACACTTACGCGACTAAGCTATAAACCTGTACAGCCAGCATCAATATTATAGTAGGCATTTGACAAATGTTTAATTGTAGCCAAATTATTGTATCCGCTTCCCAAAGCCACATCCCACACGGACTCTAATAAAATTGAAAGTGTTGTTAATGTAAATGAAGGTAGGTTCCGTATGGTACGTCATCGGAAGGTTGTTGGGGTGACGTCAGGTTGCACACGGCCCTGGGTCGACGTGGGCGCAGCCACCTGCCTCCACCCACTACAAACGTTAAAAAACTTGAATAACTACCACCGCCAGCTCGAGTCAACATTTTAACCAGTTAATAAGAAATAATGGTCAACTTTAATCTGATTGCTTAATTACTTTAGGACTGACGGAACATCAAAGAAACATTGACCCTGTCCCCCTAGTGGTACAAAACAATTGTTTTTACCTACCAAAAAGAATTTATAGTTATCCAAAACATGAACAATGATGCAATCATCTATATCTATACTAATATATAAAGCTAAAGAGTTTGTTTGTTTGCTCGAACGCGCTAATCTCAGGAACTACCGTTCCGATTTGAAAAATTCTGTCAGTTTTAGATAACCCATTTATTGAGGAAAGCTATAGGTTATATATCATCACACTAAGACCAAGTCACTATTCCATGCGGAGGAAGTCGCTGGCAGAAGCTAGTAACAATATGAGGATAGTAAGATTAGAAACCCAATAAAACCAATTTGATGAAACAGGGCTTATACAGTGTGTATATTATACGGCTACCCCATCTTTCGTGGGGTATTTTAACACTAGTAGAAAAAAGGCCTAAATGATTAACACTAAGATACCGCCCGACACACTCGATCTGAAATCACCCACCCAACTCCGATTGATTTGGAGAACTCAATAAATTGAACTTAACTATTACATGGATTGACATATTGCTTGTCGTGTCTTGAAATGATTTATTCACCCTGATATCCAACATACCACCAAGATAACACCAATTTGTGAATTAGTGACTATATAGATTGTGGAGCGATCATTGCTTTTTTGAAGCGAGTTTGCATCGCGTTTTAGTTTGTAAATAAAACTCAACTGCGCACACAGCTTCATTCATTGCGTTGCCAGTGACAGTTAACATAGAGGGATAGAAATTGATTTGACTACACTGGCCTGCAAAACTAAGTAGGAACTACACTTTGAATTTTTTTTCTTTCTAAAATATAGAAGTTAGAGATTTTAAATAAAAAACGTTTTATAGCAAATTTTATCAGCTCTCTTCGAAACTCTCGTAAACTATACAATTCTTTTTCAAGTCCTTTTTATTCCGAAAGTTTATCTTGTGTACCTTCTTCAAAAATTATTATTGCACGTTTATGTGTGAAACTTAGTTTTGCAGGCCAGTGTAACTAGATACGTAATCGATATACATAATTATGTATTGTATCTAAATGAGTTTGTACAAAAAGACCAGTCAATGCCTTAATCTCGTTAGATTCCTGTAAATCTAGTCACAACGAATGTCTACCAAAAGTTTAATCTGCGCGGCATTTAGGTAGTTTCACACGCTTGAGATGAAATTTCTAAGTTATTTACGGAATTATTTAAAAAAAACATGGAGTGGATGAAACAGATTCATGAATCATGATAATCCGTGATTTCTGAATAACAAGACTATAATTATATAATAAGAAAAAAACACCAAAAACTATGCTCACAGAGTTAAATGTAATTTTAACTGTATGCTTAACATATTGTGTAAATCTAACTAACTGTATTGTAAGCTAACTGTATTATTCTCTAGGCTAATAAATATTATCAAACATACACCCGTTGTAGATGTTATAAAAGCTACGTTCTGTCCAAATTTCAAGTTTCTAGCTTTAGTATAAGCATTGGCAGTTAGTAGGCTAGCTATAGAAATACTACTTATTTTAACTATTTTTGTACAACTTCACGTATGGTTGCTCTATCTCTGTTATTATAAAATTGTAAAAAAGCTGTGTCTGTACATTGAAGATATAAAAAAAACAAGTGGGTTAGGGTATATAAACGTCTCTGAATAATTTTGTTATCACTGTTAGAAAGTATATGCTCCAACTTAAAAACTGGTGAACTTCTTATCTCAATTAATTAAATGTATCCTGAGAAACAGCTTGACCTCTCAGATGTATAGAGGCCCATAAAAAGAAGAGATCATTACTGTTGGTTTTTGGTTAAATTATTTTTCGGATTCATTTCTAATTCTAATATAGCTGCAGGTGAGCGAAGCCGCGGGCATAAGCTAGTAAAAATAGTTTCCCTAGAGCCTTAATAGTAATGATAAATCAACTCTACATCAG
Organism: Acronicta leporina; assembly: GCA_947256265.1. Classification (NCBI taxonomy): domain Eukaryota; kingdom Metazoa; phylum Arthropoda; class Insecta; order Lepidoptera; family Noctuidae; genus Acronicta; species Acronicta leporina. The sequence goes on along the minus strand of OX366522.1, from coordinate 10,384,670 downwards.
ATGATTTTAATTTTCGAGCAGGTTCCAACTGATATTGATGCATTAAACAGTAAACATTATTCAGTTTATAAGCCAACAACACAAAAACCAAGGTCTCAAAGCAAACACAGAGAAAACAAGAAATATGAAAAACCATTGTTTTACGGACATCACATAAACATACAGCGTTGGTTTTTGCTTTTAGTTGGAATGTATTACATTGCCTATCCATGTAAACCTTAAACAATGAATCATAGTCTAAGTAAAAATATAGGTCTGTTAAATTGAGGTCTTAAACTCTCTAACCCATCGGATTTTTTTTTTCATAAAAAATTGTGTTATTAGTTTAGTGGTCCTTGGCGGGACTGCTACGCAGGTCCTGGTTCGAGCAGTGTTATTGGGGTTTTTCTATGAAATTCTCTGTAGCAGTGCCCGATTAATGGCAATAGGCTCGCCCCCTTTTCATACACACATAGGTAACATACCGGAGGACTGTGCGTGTACATTAGTACGCCTCTGCCTAACCCCTCGGGGTATAAAGGCGTGATGGTATGTTATGTTTTATGACACTTACCTAAATACAATAGCCACTGCGCACAATGCGGGCTTTCTAAACTTTTTTAATTCCTGCGGTGTCAAGGAATTTTCATCTATTTAGCATAAAAAAAACTCATTCTTCCAAAAACATTTTGTTCAATAAAATTTGGTTCTAATGCAACAAGAAACTAATAAAAAGAACAAAATGTACCTAGTGGATATTTTAGAAACTTCTCAGTATCGTCATAATTTCAAATGTTGTAACATATTATTTTCACATTATATTTTCGTTACAATCGTAGAAAAACACAAAAACACAACAATCTTGCGGCGTGGCGGACGACGGAACGGGGTCACTCGCCACACTTCTCTGTCGCTGCCCGTTCGAGATGCGTCCCACAAATCATATTTAGCTTAGCACTATGGAGAATTGTGACTATTGCTGTTTGTCTTGGAATAGACGCGTTAATGAAAGCGGGCATGTGATACATAAACTAAGTGCGACCCACATTTTAGCCTCGAGACTACATTGAATTAGGCACCAAGTCTAAATTGAAAAACACAAAATTCTAAGGATCGTTCTCAAATATATATTTATGAGCATGAAAATGAAAACAAGCTCACGACAATTGAAGCCCTCAGATATTTCAAAATCGAGATCTATTGATAAGTATGACGAAGAAACTATTTTTCCCAAACATAGACACAATATAAAAACAAGTTATAGCTCCGCTGAAGGCAGAAACCATAGCGAGGCGATGACGTAAAAGGATGTTTTCAGCGAGTCGGTAACAGCGGCCGTCTGTTTATCGTCGGAGCACAGTTAGAGCTACACCCAGTCTGGGCCTATGCCGAACTGCAGCTGTAAAAACACGAATTACACCACTTCTACCGATCGCAATAAATGTACATGGAATGCCCGTTACGCAACATGCGCTGCTCACAGAAATGGCAATCCGACTATTGTACTCTTCTTGACGAGTCAATAACACAATCTAACATAAGTTATAGTCATGTAGGACGCATATGGCATACCAAAACCAAACAAATAAATATTATTCGGCTTGACAATGGACATCAATGAACTTCGAAGAAACTAACTGGTGCCCAGTTTCACTCGCATCCCAGAGCTTTTAGTGACCAACATTCAAAAAAATCATCAAATTATGTTCACCGGGTACGCTTGAGAATATAACAATCAAACAGATAGAGTTACTCTCCCTCAGATTAAAAAAAAAGCAGAACAGAAGGAAATAGAGCTTGCAGAATAAAATCTAGCTTTGTCCCACGCATTTTGGAAATCGCATTATTATAAACCGAAATTTAGTACCTATTTCCTGTTTGTAACAATAAATGTAATATTTATATAGAAAAGAAAGACAATTCGCGACATCATAAAGCCCAGACGAACAGAGTGAAGGAGAGACAGACAGACAGTCAGAAGCCAATGTCTGATTATTCAGCTTGTTTATTATTTGTATATCTGGCTCAGGGTCTCAGTAATCAAGGTATTTTACTTTGGAAAGATACCGTCTAAATTAAAAGTCAGGTGCGTCGTATTCAACTTACACGTGTCAGGATATTTAATTTTATAAGAAAGCTATAAAACCACAAGTTCTCTAGCCCCAGTCTATAATGCCAACTATGCGTGTATTCTCATAACAATAAATCTAAATAAAAGTTCGTATAAAAAATAAACGGCTCTTACGCAATATGCATGATTGGAGACATTTTAGTTTTACAGTCAGTATAAACATTTCCACACATACAATTAGAATTTTCGCCAAAATATATTACATGCCTATTAATATGTCAAATTATCATCGTGCGTCCGCAGTTTTTTATTCATACGAAGGCGACATCGCTATCGACGTATTATGGGCTGGAGATATTAATAATTGTGATGTAAATTGCCTTACTAGCTTTTATATACTTATCTGATACGATTCAAAAGGTAGTTACAGTAACAGTCTACAAACTATATTATAATATATATTATAATGCCCGAGTACTTCAGATAAATCGTTATAGAATTATCAATAAATTGACAAAACATGATCAAAGACAAACTTCACATTATTATTATTTTTAATTGCCGTTTTCTCCACTTTCAAATCAACGACGCAGTTTTTTATCACACTATCAAGCTTAGAATACTCTATATTAAATGTGACAATCTGAAAGTTTCGACTTTTAAACAAACTTTAAACAAGCAAAAATTAGGGACAATACAATATGAAAACGAATAATAAAAATTATCTTTATTGACAAATAAAATAGGAATTGATCTTTATCATTGACGCAGAAAATCGTGATCCGATTTGTAACTCTTTTAATCACCTACTTATCATCATCAGTGGAATAAACCTGTTTCAGCTATTCGGCTATAATCATTTGTTATTGATATGTGAATTGTACTTCTACACTTCTTCCTGTCTTCTTAGGATTTTATAAACATATAAATATATATATATATATAAATTGTAAACAAAACGCTAAATTACTGTTTATTACGTTCTGTTCTTTGCACGTGTAACATAATTTATTCAATTAATTATGTCTCCAAAATTCTTAAAAACAGAGCCAGTTAGAAAAACTAGTTAAGTTCAATTTAGCTTGTTTAGAGTTATTCAAAGAGATAAAATATAGAAAAAAACCTCGTAGATATTTTCTAAAAATGTTAAGAGTCACTGACGCAAATCTACACATAAATTATGAGAAAATATTTTGGTTCGTTCACAAGTGGCTCTACATTCTTTTTATTTATAAAGTGAGTATCAATCTCGGTAGGTATATACATATATTTTCTGTGTTCACATTATTAGTCTAGATAGATACGAATGAATTAACATAAAAAAAAACATAAGTTCCTGTAAAGAGTCATTTTACGAATAGTACTTACAATAGCTTTATTAGGGTTTATTATTTGGGCATAAATCTACGAACTTTATGTTAAAAATCGTGTAGTAAGAAAGAATATTCAGAGAACCCGACACAACTACGTAAAGATGTTAGCAATTTTATTTGTAACTGAAACATAACAGCTGTTTATGTTTAGCATCAGGGCTGCCACGCCACCTCAACATTACGTCTCCACATTATTTTTATGTTCAACGTAATCATTAATTTTCTTGCAGGCGATTTGAGAACAAATCTCGATAAAATATTTTTTAACAACTTCACAGCAAAGATAAAATCATAACAGAGCTTTTAAGACGGCATCATAAATCGTAACCTTGACGACGTTAGACCCTGGTTATACATTGAAACTGTTATGCCTACTGATTAATCAGAATTTATAGATATTGGCAGAGAGCACAATTTACACAAGACAATTAACTGTAACACTTGTTAAATTGTCTCACGGAGACAGTAGGAAATAACTTTCGTTGGCAACGTTGTATCTTCAGTCACAATATGGCTGCTGCTGCTGGCTGTGGAATAAAGTGCCAAATAAAACACGTTTAACAACCAGCATTTAAGTGAATTGTTTCGTCTCAAATGTTCATGTATGCCTACGGTGTTACGCAAAATCTGATAAACAAATGTTAAGCCCAATATATTGAAAATAAAAACATAGCCGCGCTTTTATGGCGTTAGTAGCAGAAAGCACTACATTTTCTAAACCGAAAAGTACTTATTGTTTTGTTTTGATAAACAAAATCCTTATGCCAAACAATCCGATCGGCATTCACAGTATTTAACAACCTAAAGCATGGCGAAGTTCATGATTTATGATCGCTCCACCAATCTCACAGCAGAATTTAAAACTGTTGCGGTATTGATTTAGCCAGAGATATTAAATTTGTTGCTATAAACTTTACAAAATATTATTATGCATATAAGTGTGAACACTTACGTTGGAGCTTTTCTAGTTCACTATAAATATTTTGAAGACGGGAATAATATCTCAATATGACTAAAAGTATTTCAAATCTTTTAGCTTTGTTATGAAAACACACACATGCTTGATATATGCGTTTTTGGTTTTGGTAATATCCTAAGCTCCTGTCAATGCTAGCCACGTTCGACCCGTAATTATGCAATACCGTTACCGGAGATTTCGTGAACTACTTCACCACATGGTCATAGCCCTGCTCCAGCTATCATCAACAAGCCTTGGCCCAACTGCAATTGAGTTAAATCTTCATTCATCTTGAGGTTTGCACAACGTCTATCAGCCATAATGAAATAAGCAAGAACGCTTCATAGGTATCTGTTTACAGTCATCTGTGTGAGCGTCAATGTTTTGGACAGATGACACTGGTTATAGAAGCAGGTCTTCAGCCATAGTGGCAAATATCAGCTCACCGTAGCTTTTTTCGACTAGTTTCGACTTTAGCGATGTAAGTACTTTAAATTGTAATATGCATCTAATAAATTCCAATAAATTGTACAGGTGGAGTCCGGACCGTTGTGTGTGGTGTTCGCGTTCACACGTGACGACTCTGACGAACCCCATTCATCCGTCATGTTCCACGTGTGATACGGCTCTGCGGCTCTGCCCGCTCTGGCACTTTGCCGCGTGACGAGATCATGCCACAATTGATGGAAATTGTGCTATTCTTATAAAAACTCGCAATGTTTACTTCACCTACACGCCGATTGACATTAATTTGATGTGACTTGTGAAACTAATGAATAAGCTAATAAGTACCATGGTGTTGTACGGCGACAAATAAAGATGAAACAGGCCAAATAATTGTAAAAACTATCGTAAAAAAAACTATAAACGCATTAGGCGGTTGGTAGATACAAATACTATAGTTCTGATAATATTCACGACGGGCTAGTCGGCCACGCGAATAACAAACGAGCAAAGCGAGCACTGTTTTAGGTCAACGTTGAACAAATACCAAACGGGTCGGTCGGACGCTTCCGTGGTCTATTTCTGAACTGCATCTAAACGATGAGGACTGTGCTGGCGTTTCTGTCGCGACTTTCGCGATGTTTGTAGTCACTCTCGAACCATCCTTCTGCTACGATTTTATGGTGAATAATCCCTGTTCATATGTATGTGTACTTATGGCGATTAGACATAAGACCATAACAAAACATTATATTATAATTCATAATGAAGGAATAATTAAGATTTTGAAGCAAGTTAATTGAAAATTAGTTTTTACTTTATTGATAGCTTTTTTACACGTTAAGACATGAAGGGTGGATTCTTACAGATTGCGGAAGACATCATTCGTATCTATTTCGCGGAGCGGCCCAGGCCAGGCGGCCCGATTGCGTGGTCGTCGTCTCCACTTCTATAATCTAAATAAGGAGCAAAAGTTCAACGGCCCGTCCCGGCAGACTAGGAAGAAACCGACAAAAGTCACCAGGTTATTATACATCACGATTTTGTCCACTTTTTATGGACGATTCATGTTCTCATCTCAGAAAGACGCAACATATAAATCACAGCTGTTAACCTTTAACACAACAGCGATCAAATAACATTAATGATCCTTTTTCGGATAAAAAGCCCACCAGTACCCCTACGTAAAGTGCGTATGTGTTATTAATTTAAAACAATCGGCAAATATTTAGATTATTCTTGGTTAACAATTTAAATAGGTAGGTACATGATACATACATAGCACACCGTAAGAAATATTTTTTTTTTAATAGTTGTTTATCTTATTGGCATTATCATCATACCATCATCTTAATGCATGCAATCATGCATAAGTAAATAATATATTTAGATATTATTAAAAACTTTCTATAACCTATTGTCACGATGAGTCACGAAATTATGATTAACTAGGTCATTATACCTGAACTCACCTGTGCCATTTCCAAGAGCTAGTAGTTCCCACAAGAAAATAGTCTTAAAACTCAAATGTCTGTAAGCACCACTTTTCCCTGCGTGTGAAAACGGCGACGCGTATGACGTAGTGCCTTGGCAAGCGCTAAAGCGTGAGACAGGAATTGCGTAAAGGTGTCGTGAACACTTCATTCGAACTGTCTCTGCGAACTTTTCACGACAAGCAAAATACAGAAATACCATTAGCGTCCGTCAACAACAGCCAAAATAGTTTGGTATGTTCAAAACACTCCCACTAATGCTTAATTGCTAATTACTGTGGAGCATTACCAAATGATTGCCTTAAAAATAAATAAGTGCCCTTGCCAGTCTTTGAACAATTTTTAAGAGGACATTTCAAAAAGAATTAGTGATTATAAGTATAATAAGTATAATGATGTATAATCACTTCTTCATTAAATATTTTTGAACTCTACATTAATTATTTTATTATTAGTAATGACGCAAATAGATTAGTAGATATTTCAAAAAAAACCGCCAAGAGTTCTTCTATTAAAATGATTGCTTTGTCTAGATCAATAAGAAAAGTTAAAAATTATAAAACAATAAATAGTTTGTGTCATGTTGCAAAGCAGTGAGGGTAGGCGACAAGCAGTACTTTGAATTATCGAACTAATCTACGAAACCTAAACGTGGAAAAAATCTTGGACTCACTCCAAGCAGCTGATTGATGAGGATGGTCATTTCGTACACGGCCAATCCCGAGATTTTTCTTATTATTTAGCAAAGTAGTGGACTAGTCTATTTCTGTGAAGCGAAAAACAAGCCGCCCGCAAAATATGCCGCCGATTACAAAAAAAAAGTTCACTATTGAATTCGTTTCAATAATACGCGTATTTTTTATTTCGTTTTAAGAAATGTTTTGTAGAGTTTTATAAGCTCTCAAGGGACTCGTTCTACACCACTCCGGGACTAGAAAATAAGCAAAATTGTTTTCAAACGATTGCTTAAATACTTTTGTTATGTTTACGAGTAATAACTGTCAGTAATAAAATATATATACATATAGGTAAATCAATTTGGACCCATCCATCTGGCCTTCGTTACAAGCGCAGAGTTCCACCAATTGAACTTTATTGTCTTCAGTTTTTCTATAGTGTCGTGTATGATAATGCCGTAGTAAGAAGAATAGCTGGTCAACAGGGTATGCTGTGCTATGGACGGCAATTGTAATCACCACTCATGGGTGCTTTTTAAATGATTCGTCTGTGGTATCGTTCCTACTATAATAGGTAACCACCGTTAATAATATACGCGTATAGTGTTACTAAACGTGGAAGATTGAAAGATAAAATCATTTCAGTAATTTTAATAACTCACAGTGTGTAACAATTCGTTCATACCATTTTTAATGAACATCGAATCAGCAAACTTTGTTCAATGCCGAAAGTAGAGTGGGCAAAACCGTGGGTAAAAGTTAGTACTTAGATATAATAATAAAACTAATCCACCGCGCGGTGCGGAGCAACAGCCTCAGCATAAGACGGTTAACGGAACCACAGCTACATGCAACACTGCCTTTGGTGCAGACTCATGAAGAATTATGCTAATTAAGTAATTGCATATTTTATTAAATGAGTCTTTTATTACTTAAAACATTAACAATGAGTAAGAAACAAGAGATTACCTAAGTAGCTATATCTCAAATATATTGGAATCCATTGGCATGGCATCTAGAAAGACTTCCAAGTCATCGCACTGGAAGACCATGGCCTACTTATCCAACAACTTACATTACGTGTTTCCAATGCTGCATTAATTTCGAGAAAATACTTCAGATTCAGACGTAAAGGAAGTCAATGTTGCACTACAAGATAATGATTACCGAAGTAAAAATGCTGATTTTGGCCGGCACGCAAGCGTAGGTGGGCCGAATGCGCTTAGCGACCAGATAAATAAAACGTTCCACATTTTGTACAGCTTGGCGGATATAATTCGATATACGATAAAAGAATTAATAGAAGCTGTTTTTAAGAAATAGCGCAGACATTGACTTGAAGTACAATGGCCTGTTTATGTATACATATATTACTTATGTATGTAATATGCGAACGCCTAATATATACATGACACACCCATATTGACTTGACTAAAAGTACGTAGCCTGGAATTCAGTTCAGGGGTCTGTTGACCTGGCGGTTTCAAACGCTTCGAACGCTCAAAAGTATTTCTCTAACTCGACTTTTAAGTGGCGACTCGACTTTTAAGTTAAGAAAATTTGCACGACGACGAAGAACACATACAGCCGTTGCAATCGATAGAAAATAATTTCGGGGCGCTGTAAAACGGCGGTCAGTAGTTAGTTCAATATAACAAAGAGTTTATACTACAAATGACTTCACAAGAGAGCTTAGATAAAGTAGTGGGTACTAGCTGTACTAACTAATTCTATAATATTGGTGGAGGCAGCTATGGTACTGATACCAAAAACGAATAAAACTGAAAGTAAGATTTAGAAAACTCTTAAGAATGTTTCAAATTAGCACTACTAATCATTTAATAAGTCACCTTTTCTATGGGATAGGGGGGAAATGAGCAGACGTATCACCTGATGGTAAACGATAACCGCCGCCCATGGAAACCCGCAGCACCAGAGAAGTCACGAGTGCGTTGCCCGCCTTTTTAAAGGGTTTGGGCCTCAGGTAACCTCACTCACCCAGCGAAACACAACGCAAGCGCTGCTTCACGCCGGTTTTGTGAGGCCGTGGTATCACTCCGGTCGAGCCAGCCCACTCGTGCCGATGCATGGCTCTCCCACCTGCCCTTTATCCATGTATATGTTCATTAGTACATATATTTTGACAACAAGCGTACGTAAACGATAGTGGTAGTGGTATTCCCGACGAGACAAAGCTGCCCCGAGCTCGAGTGAACAGTGTCATTTGTACAACTGTCACGTAAATTAGTTCCTAGCAATTTAAGGCACGGAAAAATTATGCTTGCTTTTATTTTTCGGCCAAGATTCATTAATTATTTGAGCATAAATTCTGCGTTCCTTTAGTTTTCAGAATTCTGTTTATCACAATTTTGTTACATTGTTTTATGCCGGGCGGCCTCATATAATTGAAAGTCTGTTCAAAACATCCACCAAATGCATTCATAAAACGTACCTAACGACGAGATATAGATAGCTTTTCAGAGTGCAACTACTACGTAACAATGTCCCCAGACTTACCGAAATACTGTGCCAAGCATTTAGACGCTCAGAAAGAAGGAACGTGAAGGTTAATTACCTGAAAATATAAAATAAACAATTAGTACTGGCGCACTGCTACACTAGCTACGGCCTAAATATTACCAACTAAAACTGCACTGAAACATGTTTATGTAATGTAAACACCAACTAAGCTTAAAATTGCGAACTGGTGCAAATCGCCAATTTAGCCGGAATACATCCTTCTCGATCGGAAACAAAGTAGAATATTTTAACTTCTGTTGGAGGTAAAACCTTTACAATATAACAACAATACTCTACTTTGTCTACCTCTACCAATATACTCCTGCTGCTTAAATTGTTAATTCCTTAATTTGGGTATATCTATCTACAAGAGCTGAAACTTAAACCAATATAGGATAGTGAAAGCATATAAAAAATAAATATGTATTACAGTTGTTAAATATAAATAACATGTGATGCGGGAAAACATAAAATTCTCGAGACGGATAAGGTATTTAAATCCTAAAAATAAAATAATACATCCCAATGCGTTGGCAAAAGTTTAAACGTTTGGCTGGCGCTTGAATACGATTGTCAGAAAGCAGTACAGTAATTGGGGAGCACGCAAATAGACAAAACTTCGTAAACAAGTTTGACAGCATCGCCTGATACGACCCACCTACGCTCCAGTCCGCCGCACGAGCGAAACCCTAAAGAAAAAAATATTATGTCCAGAACCATAGGTACTACGAAACGCTATAAATGTTAACGGACAATAATGTAACGTGTTTTTACTCCATTCCAGGCGTAGACACGTTTATTTGATCGTGTCTATATCGTATACAAATATTAATGGAAAGAAAGAAAGGAAATACGTTTATTTGCCATAGACAAGACATACTATAGTACCTTACGGCGCGATGTAAATAAAAAAGAAAAGTTATCCAGCTCAGCATGTGCCAAACTAACATCTGGCGCTAGTATTCTGCTGGATCCCGATTGTGACATACGGATGTCAATATTATTATTAGGTCTCTAGGTGCACGTATCAAAATAGGAATTATTTCTTGTTTCACCAAGTTTCTTAACAGACTACAAAATTAACAGAAATATCAAGTTCAGATCCAAATCTAGCGTACCTAACCTATCTTCCGAGAGCAGTGTTTACCGAATAAATATCTAGTATTTTTTTCCATAAACGTTAACTATAAAAATATCGATTGAAATGCATACAGCACTAGTAGTTATAGTCAATGAGTTACAGGTATGAATTTACCTGCACCGATTTTATAGGTCAGGCGGCTGAAGTTCGTTAATCTCTGAACTGACATTATTTTAGCCGACCGCGGGCTACGCGTATCGACAAGCCAAAAGGATCGGTCATTCTGGCGGTGTACCAAGGAACGCGAACACCGGCCTAACTAATGTACATTTCGAGACCCAAGTTGGCATTTTGTCCGATAACCGGCAAAATTCCGAAACGAAAAACTTGCTTGGTAAACTACTAATCTTAATTGTGTTCGTAAGGACCGGGTTTTTGATCCGTAGTTAACTCAACCAACAGTTAAAAATAGTTACCAATGGTTAAATGCGTTTTTTTTCATTTGATAACTTAACCAACGGTCAAATATTTAACTATTAGTTTCAAAAATTAACCCCCCAACGTTGGAGAGTTAACAATATGGCGGTAGTTAACCAATCAACAAACCAAGTCTGATTATAGTCAACATAGACATTGAAAAACATAATAGCTCTTTGACCATTAGATGACGAGATAACCATGGTTACTCTAACAAATGGTTATACAATTTGACTAGGGATCAAAACACTGGGCCTAAGTGAATTATAATTCACGTGCGTAGCTTTCTCCTAAACTTTTAATACTGTATTTAGAAGAAAAAGAACGTGCGGAAATCTACATTTGTGAAGATGCGTGAAGTCTACCAAACCCCAGACAGGCGGGCTATGGTCCATCGTAGGCGACCGAGAAGTATTTCGGCTTCTGAGAAGAGGCCAGTACCATAAGAGGACAGTAATGGCCTGATATTATAAGCCTTAATTTTAATATCTTAAGCGGCAACGTAGGCAATATATCATATTTTTTACAGAAATATGCCAAAGCAACTATTGCATCTGACCCTGTTATAATTTACATATTTAAACTGAACTGGCAAATAGATTGACATTTATTCGCCATTAGTCAAAATTATGTCATGTTACGAAGATGAAACAGTTTTCTTATTTATTATAGTAGCATGTAGAATACGCAAATGCCATTCATTAATGAGTTTCATTTTCATAAATAAGGTCATATTTGGAAGCAAATTAATGCAGAACTAAGTAAAGCGACATATTAAGCAGACTACCCACATAATACCACATCTAGCTTACACTAATGTAAAAAAGAAGTCACTAATGATTAAAATACATATATAATAAATAAAAGAAACAGGTGTTGGACTTTTACAAGTTCTATAAAATAATAATAATAACAGCCATAGGTAATTTTACAGATAAATGTTAATATTGCCAACCTCTGTCTCCTTGACTATTAGGTCCACATAGTGATGGGATCAGCCTTTCTCGCCTTTCTCCTCCACATCGCTTTATCTTCGACATCTGTGTTAAAAATGTTGCATGTCAGCATATCCTGTGTTAGTATTACATCTAAGTTATAAGTACATAATATGTATATATTTTGATCTCAGCTAGCTTAAGTTCATTAGTCACGCATATTAGACTAATTCAGTCGGAAAATTAAATAACTATCCAAAGCGGCTGAAAGCCGACGCCAACACATATGGGAAAAGGGAGATGGATAGTATACTGAGATCTAACTAAACTGTTTGCCGAGTGATGATTAGGATTAGGCACAACTAACCTTCTGACAGAAACTTGCCAATATTAAACACATAATCATAACTCCATAATCTCAATCGTCAATTGCATAGGATGGCAAATACCATTCCAATTAAATAATTATTTCGCAAACACGTATGGCCTGTATTTCCATCGACGAGAGAGCACTAAAAGAGACATTGCGAAATTCACGTCAACAAGCGCCAAGCGCACCCAGGCGGGACTGCCTCAGAGGATGACGCCCCCAGATGACACCGTATAGACAGAAATAAATCTGCAAGCTAAACAAACCTGGCATTTCCGGCGAACATGTGAGCTCTGACACAATTAAATTTATTTCCCTAAATTGCATACCGGTCACAAGCTTGCAACAGTTGCAACACTTATCGCCCTGGTAGTCAGCGGACAGCGAGACGAAATTTCACTTTTGGCGACGATGCGCCATGAATGGGCGCGTTATTACGTAACTTGGCTTGGTCTTCACTCCTGAGTCATTAATATAAAATAAACAGAATGTGCAGTACTGGAGCCCCCGCAGCTGCACTACATAAATCATGAATTGTACGAATATTTGCGTTGTGATTTTTTTAGTAAATGGGATCTTGAAATGGAATTAGCTTTTAGTTCCAAAGGTTCAATAAATAGATACATAAATTTCTGTATTTTCATGATTGTTGTTGTTATAATACAAGGGCATCAATTTGTCTATACCTAGATAAAGTATTGCTATGCGTGAATTATATTATACCACATTCACAACGGCGCGACGAACGTTCAATGCGTTTGCCAAAATGAGGATTATTATTGACTCTTACTGGCATGCCAGGGATGTGAAAATAGTTTTTTGGTAATAGAAACTAATAAAAAACTGATTTCATTGTAACTATTCTTTGCTCTTGCTATGCCTTCAGTTCCGGCTGTATAATGATCGGCAAGAAAACGTAAACATTGTATAAAAAAACTGTTATTTTTATCGCTGTCCATGATTGTATTATAGAACATTACAAAATAGAGTTACATAATCCCCTAAAATATAGTAGAAGTAGAATACAAACGAAATACCTAAACAAGTAGGGCATAATGTGAAATAAGTACATGTGCATATTGTGCACTGATTCACTAAGCAGGCAAGCATCTTTCTCTTGCATTTTAAAAGTCAGACGTCAAATCGGTGAATTGTTGTAAACTACTTGCGGCGCTTCTATCAATGAAGTCCAAACAGATGCACTATCTAGCACCTGGAGGAAAGAGATGCTATAAGTTTACATGAAGATATTATCAACAGGAACTTGTTACGTCAAGATATAGGAATTTAATGGAGCAGTTGCCTCAATCTATAGTATTGAAGTGCTTACGTCCAGTTCTAATTCGGAATGAATATTTTCTGACGGAGCACCTATCCACTAGAAAATAACAGTCACTCAGTCACGAGTCATAAAACTCTTAGTTACACGAAATTCATAAGAAGAAAATGTACGTGACACCGACCGGATAGACTAATCCAAATAGAAGTTCCAATGCCGTACCGTGTGAGACACTCTTTATTTTAGAATATATTTGGGAATGCTTAGCGTTGGACGCCGAGTAGCACATTAATTTAACAGATTTGTCTTATGAAATCCCGCGAGACGCCCCCGATAGCGAGCGTGCGCGGCTCGTGTATTTTTATTACGCGTATATGTCAAAATATTAATTATTATCTTCATTTTAGAAGACTTTTATAGCCCTTACCAACAGGTAAGATGCTTGCTACGTCTTTGATAAACCTAACGCAAAGAAGTTTCACAGGCCTTGAAGCGAGTATAACTAGTGCTTAACTGCATAATTAATACTTTTTGGGCGTTCCGTACTTCATATTCATATTCTTTATTGCATACCATAATGTACAATAAGGTGGTGTAATTAGACAAGAATCATTATGGACCCTGTAGGGCACAGCAATTTTAGAAGAGAGGAGGATTTATTTTACTAGCTACGGTAGTTACCTAGTATAAATTATTGGGTATTATAAAATAAAGGTATGTTATTATATTAATTATAGGCTTTGTCTTTTTATATTACATTACATTATTTATTTGAATTATTAAGTATATATACCATGTATTTAGAATATTACGATACATACGATACTTGTATGAGGAGCGGTTTCTTCATAACTTTATACTTCTTTAATCGTCCATGTTGTTATTTCGAATGAAACTTAATAAAAAGTAATTCTACTGTAAAGAACAATCAACTCAAGGAGTAATAAGTACTTAATTTTTACCTGAAAATTAATATTGAATAATAATTTTATCTAAACAGCCTTTAGGTGCATTGAACGACCAACTCAACGGACAGCAGTTGATGGACTAGTCACTTAGGTCCCACATCAGCTGATTAATATTTTTTAATAATTCGAAGAACTACAAAGCAAAATTAAAAGTGGTGAATAACTATTTCTTATATGATGCTAATAAAAAGCACGTTAAGAACAAATTCTTTTCTATATTTACATGGGCGAGAGTAGGAAAATAATTATATTATGTTTGGATTCCAGAAAATTATTTTAGAAGCCGACCGAAATACGTCTGCACGTTCCACGTTGCATAATTAATGTCCGTCAGCCTTAATTTTGTGAATAATTTTATATGTATGTATATGCATAGGTAAAACATTTTCTGAAACTTAGATTAGTAATAAATGCTACTTTACATCAGGCATTTCTTTATTAAACTGGGTATTATTCAATAACTGCATGACACGATTTTGGAGTCAAAATCTGATTACTAGTATCGTTTTCTATTAGTTATAGTATATAGGCAGAGAATTTTCTTTCTATCAAGTCGTGTTTTTAATGTGTTGTCGTCCCCAATGGATAAAAAACTCTTATTGTTTGGAGATGAAATTGAAAATTGCTAGAAAACCATGTGCTAGAAACCGTACACGCCAACAACTTTTTATAAACGATCCATTTTGTCTGGATTTGCAAGGTGGTATTTATATATATAATTTGACATTCTTAGGCTTGATTATGCCAAGCTTAAGTAGCAGTGGTTAGGTCACTTAGCTCGTAGAACTGATTACCGATGGGGCAAAAAAGAAAAGAGAAGGAAAAGTTCTAGAGTGTAGAACATGCTCCAGAATACGCAATGTGGGACGACTTTGAACAAGATGAACAGACTGCTCAGCAATGGACCTCTTTTGGCTGAAATTATAACGATGAACCAATATTTACAGATATGTACATCATGTTACACCGGAGGGACTGGACTACTCTTCGTCGGGTGCTTGAGGATATTACAAAGTGTGTTACTGTCTTAGCAGAAAAGATAAGGTTGATATCATAAAATCAAAATTGAAAGTGGTTCGTCGGAGTCCAGTTGACACGGGTCCAAGATGCTGTCAGCAGATAACGGTAATATGGTTCATGTGGTCGGCGCACCTAGCGCTAATCGCGTACGACGACACCTTCACGTTAATCATGCGGTCATACAAGACGTACACGACCGACTCGACTGCGCATGCGTGAACGTACGGAGCTTTAAGCTCATGTCGTTATTGGTAATGCATTTGGCAGTAAACCACGCTCGTATACAAATCGTGTGTATAGCGGTATGACGATTACCTTCGAGAACAACCTACGATTACAGCATCACAATGAAACTAATCAATTAATTTCAATAACATCAAAAACATTATTCGTAAAACAATAATGTACCGACAGTGCTTCCACCTGTTATTTTATGTGTTTTTCAGAAAGAAAAGTATAAAACCGGATAGTACATCGTAAAGCCACACAACGAGGTCAAGGTGGGCATTTAGAACGAGGACGAGCCGGCTAATTACTCAGCCATCGTCAATAATACATATGCTATGGAAAATAACAGTGATGACGGACGACATCGATTTAGGGTAAAACATGGTATATAACAGGTACTACATGAAATACAAACATAAAACAGGTACTACATGAAAGCTGTACATGAAAAACAATTCGGGTGAAGATTTCCTGTGAGTACATTTACAATAGCGCAGGTGTTCACAGCGTTATTGTTTCAATTGCTGTGACGTTTATTTAACATCCATAATAATTAAAGGCAATTCAATAATTTATTACACGTCATACTTGTTACGTTTTAATGTGAATAGATAGTTTGGATTGAACAAGTGGTTTATACATGAATTACACAACTACAGACAGTCAGTGCCAAAATTCTATTTGTAACGACAAACCGAGACGGGTATATTTAACTGCCACCCATAAACTGTCGAATAAGTACTGCCTCTGACAACACACGAAACTATCAAACAGGGCGAGATTCTCATCAACGGAGACATTAGTAAACAATACCAAGGAGGATTTCATTCAGTCAAACGCACATTAAATTAAGCTTTTTAAATTTACGTCTTGGTATTTCAGCCAATTTGGGACTGCACTTAACTAGCCTGTAAGCATGCTTTTAGGTAAATCTTATAAATCCATGCATGGGGTGGCAAGCTGATGATAAATATGTGTGCTTTAGAAACAATAAAATAACCTAATGTAACGCGATGATTTTTGGAGATCAATTGAAAACCTATACAGTTATTACCTATCACAATAAAATGTTCCATTTATTAATAGTTTAAGGTTTTAGTGTTAACAACTTTAGTTGAAGTGTATAAAGCATGACCAACATACTCAATATACATGTTAGGTTCAATGTTACTGTACGTACTGTAAACACAATTGCAGTAATGTAGTGTTCAACACTAACTGCCACATACTGCAATTTAAGCAGCTTGAGTCAGAGATAATGCCGTTTAAACCACACAATGTGCACCAGCTACTGTTCTTGGAATAATTATGAGTTTGTTTGCGACTCCTCAAAACAAACATTCCGTTCCTACGTGCGGTACGCACGACCTATAACACCACAGCCGAGACGCCGACGCTTGTTGCATAAATAGACTCATTTCTTGGATGGAAATTGACTTTTATTTTAAGGCCGTCATCGAAGACGACGAAAATGTAGTCATAGTCACTGTACTATTTTTCGTAAACAACAGCGAAGCATGACGCCATAAAAGAAAACTATAAAAAAATGGATTAGTTCGCCGTGACGGTATTAACAGTTATTTTCAACATACAAAACGTGTATAAGCCAAGAATACGTAATGAAACTAATAAAACAGACTAATTAAGAAGTTCGTAGCGATTCTGTCTTTTTCTAAAGGTAAGCGAAAATAATAATTATAATGAACTCGGTTAAAGGTACTTCATGGATGAACGGGTAAGTTATTAATTAGGCATTACCGCAGCAAGGCAGTAAAGGGAACTATTTAGATGTCTACAGGCGCCTCAGCTTTTGAATGTCTATTATTCGGTTTTCTAAGATTGGAACTAACCTGTAAATTCCTAACGAGTAAAGCTGGAACATTGGTATGCAATTTCGAACACGTCAGTCGTCACGTGTGAAATTCATCCGGACTATCCAATATACTTTTTTATATTTCATTCATACTTTTCTTAAAAACCGTGCCGCAAAAGGTTATTGTTACACTTAGACTGAAGATATTAAACTATACAAAACTGGTTTCCAAAGACCGTTTCAAAGCAAGGACACTCAACATTCTATAGATAAAGGAAGAATATTGTTAAAGTTAACTAGGCAATAAACTGTCTCTCTGAAACAAGAGTTTGAAAAACCGGATTGAAATAATAAACAGACACGAAGATGCAACAAGAAAGGACAATTAAGTTAAAACATTAGAAAGAAAACAACCTTAGTTTAGAAGCGAAGACCGCACAGCAAAACCAACAAAATACAATCAAACAAAAAATATTAACTGATTACAATACATACCGGCTACAACTTTAGAAAGGTAAATAAAAAGTCAAGATGATACTCGTAACACGAATACCTGTTCACATATTTGCGTTGGCATGTGTTGGGCGGGCGCCGCTGCACGTGGGTGCTGGGCGCGTAACCGCCCTACTATGTGAAAACAATTACGTTACGACGGCGACCGACGTCGCGGCAATATGGTCATAGTTACAGCCGGATATTTTGCAGCGGTTACCCGCTTGAACAGTGGATTTAACAAGCGAAACAGGCGAGTCGTAGCGAAAAAGCAGGATGATAGAAACTGAAGAGCAAGGCAACTTCTGATTTCGAAACTACACATCGTTCCATTGTTTTGAAGCCACTTGGATGGGGAACTATAGAAAGAAGAATTTATATTCTTAGAAAACTGGAATCAGTCCCAATACTGCTTTTTTTAAAGACGAAGTAGAGATTTTATTGGGTTAGGTGGGCAAACGAAACTATTGCCTGATGTTAAGCGACTACCGCCGCCCATGGACACCCGAAACACCAGAGGAGTCTCACTAGTGCGTTGCCCGCCTTTTAAAAGGGCGCCTCCAGTATCCTCACACACTCAGCAAAAGACAACGTAAGTGTTGTTTCACGCCGGTTTTCTGGCTCTTTCACGTATGTGTCGTCAGATGTAAGTATATTATAATGATCTCTGTCGGTTACATATAGTACTTATGTGCCATCTGTCAATTTAAAATTTATCCTCACAATTTTACTGCTGAATGTACTGCCAAAGCGTGACGCAAAATAAAATTCCTAAATGGATGTTCATATAATGTTGACGAAATATAACTATTTTCGTAATCTCAAAGCGTGAACGTATATAGGTTAGCCGCAGAAATAAACAAAAATCTGAATGCATGCATCACGAATTGATTTAAAGTAACTTCTTAGAACACAATTTCTGTACATGTACTAAATTTGAGTCAATGTTTATCTTTAACATCTTCGTTGTTATTAAGTTGTTGTTATTCTAGAAAACTACTTCGCCAGTCGCGAATGTGAACAATATTAGGCTAAATATGAAGAAACGATAATGCCTGGACTACAACTGTCAACTCATCTATATAAATGTACGTACGTCTAAGCGAAATTCTAAGCAATTAACTCAATCTGTGGTGAACCCACCACAGACTTCATAGGTATGTAAGTAAATCGAGCACTTATTAAAATTAAAATACTAATAGGTTAGGTACTTCCGAAGTTCCGAGCTTCTCGACGTTAAAAAACAATAGAACTGTATAAGCATTCCGTGTTCCTTGAAACTGCATTACACTCAAACCCTGTTACTAAGCTCAGACCATCAAATGATATTTTTTTATTTATGTGTTAATTCGGCCAATGAGTAGACAAGCCACCTGATGGTAAGTAGTTATCTTCAACCATGGACAACTGCAATCTGTAACTCTAAACGATATGCTGATACGTTACCGATCCTTAACAGCCCGTACGACTACCAGAGCCGCATTGCATTCCACCAGCAATCGAAGCGGTACTGGCTCTCATGGGCAAAAGTCGAAACACATTATAAAGTGCTTTACGACAGACTCCGATGTAAGGGCCATGTTCATGCGAAAGTGGGAAGACCTTTAGCGGGGTGCATAATTAAAGTTTTTGATATCAATTCAAGTCAAAAGAATACAACAATTACCATAATTATTTAAAGTTATCAAACGCAGACTCAATTTGACATACGTACAGCTCTTAGAGGACCGAGCCGTGCCCAGCAGTGGGACAGTATATGGGTTTATGATGACACCATAAAGGGTAGATCGACCGATCGTCTACTTTTAATTAGAAAAATATATATTATAAGTGTTCTAGGGGTAGATACATTAGTGTTGCCATTATTGCAAAAATGTTAACCGATCGTCTGTAACAACAAAATACATATCATATCATTACCTATTGATAAAGACGTTCCAACTGTTCCAATTTTTGTTTTCGTGTTATTGGAATATCTTTTACTTCCATTAGCAACGTTGACATATATTTGTATTTTGGTTCAAGGTGCTAGGAATTGGTGTTTTTTTATTCAAAGATGACTATTGCGAAACATCACAGGAATGGTTCCAGGGTTTTCTTTGAACTAGCTTAAGAGGTTGGCTGTTATATTACGAAATGTATTCATTGACAAACGTTTTGTAATTATTTGGCTGACATTCTAATAAAAACAAATAATAAATTATACGGTTAATAACATTATTAACCAAATATTTATTTGTAGTAAGCAATAATTAATCATTTTCCGTCTGTCGCAAACCTATGTCTATTTTATTATTAGTGCCAAATATACTGATTACTGAAATTTACGCGAATATTAGACATATTGAAATAAAACAAATTTACGGATTATATCGCGTTATATTAGTGCCAAATAGTCAGACGCCGAAATGCTGAAAACCAGTTTATCCTTAGGCCATTTCTCAGAAATTGTGTTGCCAGGGTCTGATGACAGTCGATACGTGTAAAATACTACAGTTGGAAAATGGCTAGGATTATGATGGTAAAGTAATTTTTATCCTAATACAAATTATAGATGGATAGAGCGAGTGCCGACAGCTCCCCGGGCCTGTTTAATCGTAAAGCTGTGAGAGAGAAAAGTGACAGCTTGGCAAGGACTGCTAGCCTCATAGTACTACGATAACAAAGACAGTTATGAATGATTCTACTATCCGATAATTTTGGAAAACCTACACTGTTTCTTAATAAGAACCAGATCTTGTAAGGCTGAACGAGAAAACTATGCAACCTGTACGGGCTAACAGCAAATTCGGCTACAACAAAATCTATAGAAACTGTACTAAAATTGTCTAAATAACAAAGGGTCCTAAGACCTAAAGATTCTAGTTAAAGAGTAATTTGGTTGATAAAGTCCTAGTATGTTTTGGCGAGATTCATAATGATGACCGATGATTTCATTCGTACGGTCTCGGTCTGCGGCTGTGGTCTCGACAGGCAATATTAATTAATCGACGTGCAAGTCTCGCCAGATTCCATCGTTGAGTGACGCAACACCTGTCACAACAGCGGGTCAGTCACAACACAACTTCGCAATTTACAACACTAACAGAAATTACAATCGAATGTTGCTTATTATTCACTTGTCCATCCCGAAACTAAACATGACTATGACTTACTGTATTAAGATTTTCTAGGACAAGCAGTTCTTAAACGTCCGCGTCAGTCAATTCGAGCCTCACTACTGACAACAATTAAAACAATATTAAATAAAAATTTTGTTAAAGAATATACAAAGATGAATCACATTTGCAAAGGGTCATCGACATTATAAACCCCAAAGTTGAACTCGAAATAAAGTGCGCGAAAGACACGACGACGACTCGTCTGCGATTGCACTCAACAAAATATATAACGTGTGAGCTAACTGCAACATGTGAAGGTAGTCTGAATACACATTTGTTTACGAGCTTTCTGTTACATAAGGTGGGGAATGTGGCCCACTCGTAGTGAAGTCTGAACACCTATTTATACGCTCTTTCCATTCGCGACTGCGTGACACATATTACTTACTCCAGTGACTAAGGGCGGGCTAAAGATAATTTTCCTGCAGCACAAACATTAACCGAATTTGCATGTCCGTTTCATAATTCCTTTAAATTCTTTTAGCACATGCTATAATGCGCCTCAATGTAAACAATGAGTTGTTACATTCGTAACTGAGCATCTACAGCATCAGCAACCAGCTAATCAAATTAATTCTATCATAGTTGATTTATATTTTATTGTATTTGTACACTAATTTAATAAATTATAATGTAAATAATGGTTGATATAAATTAATAGGGTAATAACCGACGAAGCAACGGCTCTACCGCACGTAGCCGGCGGCAGATGATAAATATCAAAACTTTATTTATATATTATTATAACGGTTTCAATTAACTTAGATACGGAATTAACTAAGTTAGATACATAATGAATTAACTTAGTTACGTAGTTAGGCGCTGTGCAATTTTTTTTTATTAGATGAGACTGTCATTGACTTTGAAACCAATGAATAATTGGTGTGCATTCCTATCATACTTAATTTTGGAAGTATTTAAATAGTAACTTACTTACTTGCAGTAGGTCACTGCAAGCAACAAATTTACTGAACACAATTAAGTATGTCGGGATATTGCTTCAGCAGCACATTAATTAAAAATGTTATCAATATCAATAAACACAACAATATTTTTTTTAATATCTGCCATATTTAGTCAGTAAGTTTAAACTGTTTATTTTATTCCAAAAACATTAATCAAGCAGTTGTGTTGTGACCGTGAAATAGCCGTAGAAGTATTTACAATAGAAACAATATCATCAATAGTAATCATAAGTACTAATTTGATAAGATCCGTAGTCAAGCTGATAACGTGTTATTTAGTAAGTTAAGACAACGAGTATGTATTAGATAAGTTTGGTGTAATGTTTTGGTGTGAGTCCTGCACTGCTAAGCTATGTATATGATCGTACCGTCGCAGTGCCTGCAGCGCTTGGGCTCCGGGGGTGCGAGCTCGTCGCCGAGTTCGCGGTGTCGTACCGGCATGGCGGCGCATCCCGCGCCGGCGCCGCCACCACCCGTGTGTCAATACGAGACTCGCGCGCTCCACCTCGACCGCTCTGTACATGCGGCGGCGTCGCAGCTGCCACTGAGCCCAACCAGAGCCGCCCGCCCCGGGCGGTAGGCGGCGCCCATTCCCGAGTTATTTTGGGCGGTTGTGACTCATGGCTCGAACTGCCCGAGGCGAGCGGCGCCTGCGCATCACAGGCTGTGCGGCGAATCCCGCTTAAGCCTACACGCACATGCGGCATCCTACTGCATTTAATGATCTTTACCTGCTAGGCGAGGCTTTTAAAAATGTACTAATCATCATAATCTAATTATGTTAACGATATATATTATTTTAACATCTTGAACATTCTTTCTTAATAACATAAATTTTGTTTGTAAAAATTTATAAAATAACTCAGGTGACTAAGTCTATGATACTAGTCAGTAAAGAATATAGAAAACTACTTTTTGAAAAACTATAATTAGGTACAATTAGTGTTAAAGAGAATTGAATTTATCAAGTAACTAATTAAAAACAATAGTAAATCAATCGTTCCTGCCATTTCGTCCTGCCTGTGGTTTGATAAGCAATATCACTTACAAAAGTTGGAAATAAGTGAAAGCGCAAACTTCCACATTCCAAACACTATTCACACCTACTAAGTCCCATCACACTTTATTCACTCTAAATGACAAGAACAAAACAAGTAATTTATGTTCTCGTGTTTTTAGCAAATACTAGCTTGCTAACCATTGCTACGAAGACCTAATATGTGGACAGATTGTTTACTCTTACTAACTTGGAATAGGTATTGCTGTGAGCTAAACCACTGAGTCAAACCCAAACAACATTGGATAATGATGCGGCAGGCCCAGGAGATAGCGGAATGAGCTTGACCTTTATTGGAAGGATTGGCCGCAGAAAGCTTTAAACTGAGGGGAGTGAAAGGAGTGTTAGGACTTGGGAGGTCTTTGCCTGCAGTGAGTTTATTATGGCTCTGAAAACAATACTTGAAATAGTCACATGATAAAATAAATAGGACCTTTGTTATCAAATTAAAAAACCCCTGTGGGTTTCTATTCACCAGTATTTTTTTGTTTATTCACAAATAACTAATTGATTATAATCCATTTTCCTAATTCTTCAACATTTATCTAAAAGAATTTACCTGTGTTAGAGATGTCTGTTACCACTAGTTTAAAAATACATTTAAGAAAATATTGTCAGGCAACATGAAAATAATAATAAATAAATATTCTGGGACATTTTTACACAGCACCATCTAGTCCCAAACTAAGCAGAGCTTGTACTATGGGTACTAGACAATGGATATAATACACATAAATACTTTTTTTTTTGTAAATACATACTTATAATACGTATGAAGGCATAAGAAGGTACATAAAGGTTATTAATTGAACCTACCTTGGTTCAATTAATAACCTTTACCTGAATATCTGTGAGTAATACAACCAGTTTTGAGTAATACAGCCTGTTTGCATGGTTGACACTTTTTGTAATTTAGTCTAGCATATTTTACATTATAAATGATACCAAGTTTTAAGCACCATACACATTATGCACAAGGCAGTGCTGATATTTGTGCCACATCTGGTTAGACTGGAAGCCAACCTTAGTATATTCGGGAAAAAGGCTAGTTGTATGAAATGAATGGTGAATGCATGGAACATCAAGGATAGTAGGAATATCAGAGGAATGTACTTATCTATATAAGTACATTCCTCTGATAACTGTACTTATATACATATTATGTATTATGTAGCCAAGATTTCATTAATATTACTGAATCTATGATTTATTTGAAATGTGTTCTGTGTGCCACACTAAATTATTTATATATGTAAATGATAGATTAGGTAATGAATTATTTTGAAAAAATATGTGGAAATATGTTACTGTGTGAATTTCCGTTGCTTATGTTTAGTATCCACTAAAGAAAAAAAAATGGGATGGGAAATGCTTTATAAACTAAGTAGGTGACAAATTTATTGATGTAAATTCCTTACAGCCTTTTGCATTGTTTTCGACCTTGCTGTCAGCTGTGTAACCAGAATTGATGTAATAAAGGTTGTTAGAAAGTAAATTTAAGGAGAAAAGTCGCAAAGGATAATATATGAGCTAACATGAAATTAATAGAGTTTATTTGCCGGCGAGCATATTATACGAGTAAATACTACAGTTTATCAGAGCGAAAATACATAATTCACGTTTGCCTCCCAACACAAGCCCTTATTTCTCATAACAACCGATGAAACCACAAGTTAATAATAACTTACTAATGCGTAGTGTCTGGTTACCGAACAAAATCTATAACAATTGAGACTGTTTGCTATGCGATATCACGACTATCCTTGGACCGATGTCACATTTTCTAATATTCAATACAAATGTTTACAATGGACACTTCTTATAAAAAGCTCATAATTTAACGTGACAACGCAATAATAACTAGAAATAGATCAAAACGAAACAGATTGCATACAACTGTGGGCGGCTACCCAAAAAACTTACCTAGATAATGAGGATATATAGCTGTCTTCAACGAAATCCAAAAGTTATTACTTTCAGTTGAAATATTCAGTCCAAAATCACTTATTCCGTTACACCACGTCACTATGATTTATTATTTCACAAACAGAAATAAATACGCTGCTCGTTCCTGCCATTTTGATTTTTTGAAGAATGTTGCCAGTCATAAATTTTCAAAAATCTTTGATTCTTTGGAACACAAGCTTAGAATACAAGCCTTTTAAGATTAATTTTGTTCAGTAGCAACTGTAAAGCTTAGGCAGGTAAGGCTTTACCGAAGGCCTTAATTAATGAGCTTTGACTATATACTCAATGGACCCGTAACGCGCCTAATTCTATGAACAAAAAGTCACTTTTGGTGCGGGAGGAAACACTACATAGACATTGATCGACACATACTCAAAAACATTTTGTATTGCTACGAACTCACACTAATCAAAATATTCACCACTAACACAATTTACGCCAACATACCAGTTAAATACGTCAACATACAAGAATTGACGACAATACGAACGTGGAATTAGTCTCGCTACACTTTTTTAAAATTCGAGTTTTAAGCAATATGTCTTAATATAAAAAGACCTATAACTGCCAAAAAGAGATGAAAAAGATAATTCTGCAACTAACTACGAAGAAGAATATAATTAAGGAAATCATGAAAAATTACATCCTATTGGCTATTACGAAAATGTTTCGCTAACTTCTGAAAATTAAAGTTTTAAGCCTTATAATTATATTCTAAAATAAAGATTATTTCATACTCGATTATTGAATCAGTAAAGTTCTTGATCCTTGTATTACACGTTTTTAATTGAAATATCGTAATATATAAAAAATATAACACCTTTAATACTTCGTAATGGAAAGTAACTCGAAATCTCTATCTTTTTCTAAATTTGAGATGTTTTATTTTTTTTGCACACATCAACTGCACAAATCGGCATTTTGCAAGGAGCATTGATGACAACGCTACTGAGCGAAAAAGATTCTAATTCCTAAAAATCGGTCGTAGCAAGTGGAAGTCTGTGGTCTCTGCCTACCCCTACGGGAAAGAGGCGTGACTTTATGTATGTATGTATGTAAAAATCGAATACGGAAACAGTTTTTAAAAACGTGGTAGATTTTATAATCCACTACCTTGACAGAGGGAAATGATCATGTGAGGCGGATCCATTGGGTATACAGTCAAAGTTAATGAGGGCTACGGTGTGTGATTTCGCCGCTAGAGGCGCTAGTATAGCGTAAGGGCTCGGAAATTATACTATCAATTAGGGCAAATATGAGTTGGTCGATTGTTATTTCGTGAGGTGACGGACTGACGGTTTTTGCGAAATTATTCTGATCCTTAAATTAGGTACTATAACGTCATGAGTTAAACAGCATAATAGGTATCTATTTAGTCTGTTAAATAAAGGAATGTCATGATACGTCAAATATGTATGACATCTAGTGATGGGTAACTCGTCAATTTTAAATGAGGGTGAGGGAGTACATCATTTTCCCTCGCGAGCTCCTCACGAGGTACCCCTCATTTGAGGCGAGGTGTCGTACGTCAGTGTATGCACATGGTATGCACCTCACGAGCCGAGCCCGAGCCGAACTCAGCCGATATTCCGAGGCAGCGGGGCGGACAGGTGCGAGTACTCACGATTCCGATTTTTACGTCTCCCTCACACACATCATTTTCTTTCGCTCGTCAATTTTTGACTGCCGAAATAAAGATATCTATGACGCTTGATTACCAATCTTATGCCAATGTTTTTAGAGTTCATAGTTAGCGTTTGGAGTTCATAGTAATAGCAGAATTTAAAATATTTTTTCTTTAATTCGTTTATCCTTTGATCTCATTAATTAATACACTTTGTTTTTTTTTTATTTGCCTCGTGTGTTTTATTTACCCTGCAACTTATTTCACACAATATGTTATACCTATCTCTTCATAATTTAAATAATATCCTATCAAACATTAGTATCACACACACACACACACACACTAAACATCATTATTTCATTGTAGGCATGTACATACCAAAATCATAAAATTACTTTGTTTTCATAACTTCGAGACCCCTCTCCTTAGTTCCTCACTCATTCTATAAATTCTGTACAAAATAAGTCAATTCATTCGCTCACTCGATCACTCAATACTCCCTCGCGGGTACTCCCGTAGAACTAACTTGCTACATATTAGTAATCTGTGGTGAGGACGAATGAACGATTGAGGTAATGAGGTGGTTCAAACTTCAATGTTGAAATTGACATCCAACAAACGTAAACATTACAAAGTTAAGGTAATCTCATGATGTCCCCTCCCCCGCCCAATATTCCTTTCCTATTATCTTTAGCCCATACCCCTGCAGTTAAAATCCTGTATAAATTCATTACCTTTAATAAAATCCAGTTATAGTTGATTTTTCTATTTATTTATTTTATACCTACCTACTGATTGTTCTAACATTTATTTTGTGACGTTTTACATGTATTAACCAAAAATGATTTGTCCTTTTTTAGCATGGGGATCCATGGATGCTACAAACACTGATCAATAGTTGTGTAACAGTTTACGATCATTACTTTCTCATACTTACCTTGACATTGGCAAAATCATCGAACGTTACCGATGGAGCCAGAACCTTAAAAAAATAGAATAGAATAGGTAATCTCAAATAATCTGATTTCTGAGGAACAACAAACCTTGTCATTTCAATGGAACAGACCTTTAAATGCCGTTTAAAAAATATGATAAATTAATCAAAAATGCCTTAAGAAGCACAACTAGACATTGCTATAGTAACAATGCTTCCCATATGTAATGCAACGTACGTAAGCTATATAAGTACAATAAACCGACGGAGAAAACGTATGTGATTGAGTTAACACCAGTCAAATTCGATACCTGGCTGAGCTTATCATCAGTAACTCACGACGTGAAATCTTAGGTACCTTTAGCGCGACAAGGGGATACTTAGTCATGTTATTGTTATTCGGATTATCATTGGACCGGGTTGAACGTTGAACTTATTCAGCGACATCTAGTAGTTGATAGCAAAACTATAACAAGTTTTATCCGTTGGTTTAGGTATATTGATATCTCTCTCTACTTTAAAGCTGTGTCTGTACATTGAAGACAGGTACCTATTTAAAAAAAAACAAGTGGAATTTTAAAAATCACATTTTGGGTTCGGATAAAAGTACCCTAATTTTTATCCGACCCCAAAATGTGATTTTTAAAATTCTTGTCTGTTTGTTACGGGTTGGCGCAAAAACTACTGATTAGCGAAGCCGCGGGCGGAGGCTAGTTACATTATAAATCTTACGTAGGTACAAATAAAAATAGTTAAATAGACGTTGCAGTAATAAAATAGACGCTTTGCCTTTTCTTAAAAATCACTCAAATAGTCATAACTTTTATGGACATCAAGGCCACATCTACCACAAAGATATTTTTACTGCAAGTAACCCCAAATATCACTGTTTCGTTTAGGGTTGCCAGGTCGCCAATCCTAATAGCCGGACAGATCAGCCGGTTTGATTTGGCCGGACATTTGGGTAGAAAGGCCGGACACCCTACATTATTGAGGATTTTGTGTCGGCGCGAGGGGGCGGGCGGCCTGCGGGAGCGACCGCCTGCGCTGGGCCACGCTCGGCGCTTGCTCGTTTGCGAAATGTAAAAAGCCGGACATAACGGTGACTGCGTTTATTTTGGCCGGACACGCAATCAAAAAGCCTAAGTACATATGTCCGGCTTTATCCGGACGCCTGGCATCCCTATTTTCGTTTGATATCTACACGATTTTTTACTCACATTGTATTTGTATCCTATCTATTTATTCCTAATAATCAACTATTGGTATTTTTTTAAGAATACATATAAAAATGTTTGAGTAGACGTAGTGGTACATAATAATTAAAAGAGACTTTTTCAACGATTCTCCGAAATTCTCCGAAACTGCCTCAAAGTAAACATGGAGGAGACTCGACGACCAGGGAATACATCTTTGAAGGAGAAATCTTTTTTGATCTTTGAGGTCTAGGACCATGAAAGGCTGTGGTCGTGTTTGCTAGACCGTCTAGCATTTCATGGTCGTGGCGAATGTTACGAATATAGCCATGAATATAGTTCAAAGAGAGGCAAGTGCGGTGTTTAGTCGTTACGAGTCCGACATACCCTGCTGCCTCGGGTGATAGACGACCCAAGCGGATTTTCCGTACAAAAAAAGGTAAGGTAGTAGGCACTTTATATAAAACAGAGTAGATATAGTGTAATACTTTATTGTATATACTATTCTATAATATAATATTCCTACCTATTATTTAAATAAATTAGGTCCTAAATACTTAATAATAAATAACCTACATAGGTAGCTTCCTATTGTATGACAGTCATGACTGAAAAAATTACTAAGTTCGCAACAGCTAAACTTGCGATTTTTCAGTCATAAGTTTATAATTTAACTACTTATTTGTAATACCTCAAGGTAACCTAGTCTAAATCTTTTTCCACGTGTTTAAAACCTTTTTATGTATGGTATCACGATATCATCACTTTTCCGATATCTAAAGCTTGGCCTACGCTAAGCTTTTGTCAAGTAGGTAGCTTAAGAAAGAAAATAGGGTTTGACAAATCGCATTTTGTTTTGTTTCTAAATAAATATCCCTCAATCTTTGACTATATAGATAGATAGTCAAAGCCCTCAATAGGTACTCTTCTAGTAACCTCGATTAAATTTAACCCCATGGAGTCAATATAATCTAGGTGACTTGACATTGAAATAACTTAAAAAAATATTAGTAGGTTTACAGTCAATAAGTAACTGGGCAACTTTAAAATTGCACGAAATAATACACCAATCTTTAATTGAATATCCTAGAAGATATATAACCTCACATTTTTGCAAAGATGCAATAATGTGGGTAAGTAATGAATATCACTGCACTGTTGGACGGCCAGTGTACCCTGTGTCTGGTAGGGAGTGATGCGCCAGCTCTCTTAAAATTTGCTCGAACCCCTTTCCTGACGGCGATTGAAGGCTACTGTTTTTGAGCATCGTAGAGTTCAGTTTCGTTGCTAAGTAGCACATCTGAAAAAATAACCAGTTTATGAATGTATTTAACATTGCATACAATCACGCCCGTATTCAAAAAAATAACATAAAATTCGCGAATATTTTTCTTTTCTTTTGACTTACAAGCAAAGCTGACATGAAGAGTAGCGCGCCCAAAGCTACCGCTACCATCATGGATGTGGCGCACGTAGCCTCTATCGGAGTTCTATGGAACAGTTCCCCGGGCATCACTACGGAGTATTCCAAGTTTTCTTTGAATCGTGTGAAAGGAGTCGTGGAGTTGTCAGCCACTAATGCCGAACTCGTGATGTTATGGCTGTGGGAAACCTCTGGCAGCGATCTCCGGCGCCTACCGTGACCTATAAAAATAGACAATATTATAATCTTTTACATATCTTACTACTAATTACTTTATCATGGATGTACGGATCATAGCAAACCACGGATGGCGCCTGATTGAGACTGGACAGGTTATGTATCTCTTCTGTGTTATGGACAAGCATCCTTAGGTACGACCTATTGTTAGGACTATCGAGGAGGAATGGAACCTCGCTCTCGTTACCTCGAAAAAGTGGTGGAGCGGAACACCCGTGTGGTTTAAGACACACCGTTGCCTTCTCCGGGCAGCGGAAGTCCATGAAGATTTCCACGCGAAAAAAAGGTATTGTTAGGTATACTAAACCTATGGTTAAATAATTAGTCCCTAAGTATTTATGACAATAACATTTATAAGAAGAAAATTAAGTAATACTAATTAATTGCAATTACAGTTTATGAAAACCCTGAACTGACGATCATGCATTGAATGAAAAGAATAGTGTGAAGGCGGGCTAAGAAAAAGTGAAAGTGGTGTGCGTGGATCGTAAAAGCAGGAATTTAGGTTTATTGCAATTTGCAATGGGAGACAGGGAAATATTATTAATATGAGTACCTATTATCAAGAACATAAAATTGTACCTGAAGGTTCAAATAAGTCCAAGCAGTAATCTGGTTGGCAGTCCGCGGCATCCATGCACGCTTTGATCTGCGAATGGATCCAAAGCGTAGAGCGCTCCTTCATAGAAGCTAGCAGGAAAGCTTCGAAGTCTAGAAACACCTCGTTGTGCCTCTCTCGGTAGCGCGCCGGCTGATGTGGTATGATTGACGCAAAGTCCCGATTTCGACACCTGTTATATAAGTAGATAATTATGTATTGTGCTTATAGATGTAGCCAATAGTAGCTATACCTTTTTGTTTGAGGTAAGCACCTATACTTAATATATGCTTCCTGTTTGTATTATTAATTATGATAGTTTTATTAAATTTATTAAGGTAAGTACTTATTGTGCATAGGTACAATAGGTAGGTCAATTGTGAGTAGGTACTGTGACGGTATTTGTACCCACGGCCTTATGATGTTTTGTTTTAATATAGAACTATTATTTTTATCGAAATTGTCTGGTTTTGGAAAACAAACCTTGGACTTACTACAATAGGGGTTAACCAACATAAATTACCAAATGATGCGAATAATGACATCGAAATATGTTATTTGTATCCACATTTACCCATCTTTGACGAGCAGCACGGCGCCGGGCGCGTGCGGTCGGTCGGGGTCAGGTGAGACGGCCACCTCCAGCAGCTTGATGTGCCGCCAAGCCGAGTCCGGGTTGATGCGCGCGCGCAACTGGAGCTTCGTGCCGATTGGCACCGCCTAAACGATTAACGGTACAATTATCTGCTAAGTATAACAACGGAATACTTATTTTCTTTAAAATGCGAAACAAAACGCTTGCGTTGTGTTTCGCCGAGTCAGTTGAGGTTACCGGAGGCCCAAACCCTTTTAAAGGCGGGCAGCGCACTTGCGACTCCTCTGGTGTTGCGGGTGTCCATGGGCGGCGGTTATCACTTACCATCAGGTGATCCGTTTGCTCGTTTGCCCCCCTATCCCATAAAAAAAAATATGGCCTTTGACTGATTGTCGAAATCAGAAAAAAATATTCTTTACACGTCCCATGCTTTTGTTTGTATAAAAAAGCAACGCTACTTTTTAAAAGTTTTTTCCCTGAATGCATGCCAGGAAAAATAATAACCTGTCAATTTTTAAATGTCATAGGGGTTTTCCCAAATTGTGTGGTGACCATTTAAAATAAAATGCAGCCTAAAGGGTACAATACCTACATAGTTATTTAGTTAATCAATATTGATTACTTACAGCAATCTACCTACTAAAGAAAAGTAGAGATTACAATGGAACGTACACCAGTTACCTGGTCAACAGGCAAGTCAACGGAGTGGTTGGAGTGTCGAGACACGGGCGGTGCCTCTTTGTACAGCGCCACTTCATACTCCAGCCGGCCTGGCGTCTCCTCTACCACTCCTGACACTCTCGCGCCATGGGGACTGGAAAAAACAGCATGTACTTAGCGGGCTTAACCGTCACGTTTGTTGAATAAGAAAACAATGCTAGTAATCGTATGGGTTCTAAATATGAATTGATTTATCGTAATTGCTGAATACCTAAGCATATTTTAGGGTTACGTACCCAAAGTGTGAAACGGGACCCTATTACTAAGACTCAGCTGTCCGCCCGTCCGTGTCACCACTCAGATGATTGCCGTTTTAATAGATAAAATGGCCCGGAACCCTTCGTTCGTCGCTCCGGCCGACTTGGCCGGTTTTTTTATTTAGTCCTCAGGTCAGTCAACATAGGTATTATGTACCTATAAGTATCTAAGTACTTATAGTAGGTACGGCAGGTTAACTGCACAACGTTAGATTATGAACGGATTTACTTAATTCAACGATATAAATCAGCTGGAAAACGGCGTTGGGAAAGTTATGATAACCGCCTAATTTTTCACGCCCGACATTCTAAGAGCTCTAAAAACTTTCAAATTGAAAGTAAGATTATTGCTAACTACCTTTATTCACGTCTGCTATAGCAAAGTTTCAGATCGCTCAGATGATCTAGATTCTAAATTTTCACTGGATTTAGATTAGCTTAACCTGGTTACCTAGTGACCAACTAATAGGTACTACTACTAAATATTTCTAGACATTATCAGCATGCGTAATAAACGCATTATATGTCCCACTGCTGGGCACGGGACTCCTCTCACAATGACAGGGATTAGGCTATAGTCCACCACGCTAGCCTAATGTGGGTTGGCAGACTTCACACGCCGCTGTCGAGAAAATCTCTCCGGCGTGCAGGTTTCCTCACGATGTTTTCCTTCACCGTTTAAGCGCGTGCTAATTAACTATTAATACGCACTTAACTTCGAAAGTCCTGTGCGTGCCTTGGATTTGAACTCGAGACCTTCAATTTGGCAGTCCAATGGTCATATCACTAAGCTATCACTGCTCTTAGGGATAGATAATTATTATTATATGTGCATTAGACGATTTACAAACTCTATTTGAAAACTTACAAGCTTCCTGCAAACCCCGCCGCCTTGTTTTCAATGATGGTGGGTTCTGGAGGCTTGCACATGATGATCAACTCCTGGTCCGACTGCATCACCACGCCCGGGAACTGCGGGAACCACACCCGAACGTGGACGAACCCCTATATGTATAAATATATAAGTGATTATAAGTATAGTTACATTGCGCCAGGTAAAGTTGACTCCTTTCCCTCCCAAAACTATAATCAAAAGTTATTAGTTAGAGATCGAACCTAACGGAAATGAATCCTCTACGAACTTGCATTACACACAGAATAAAACTAAACCTACCGGAAATTATAATGTACTTACTAGTCATAAAAAAGCTGTAACTTTCAGCTTTATAATCGTTCTTTATATCGTTCATCGAAAAGATGTTAGCCTAGGAGCTCGGTCAAATTCTGCAGCATCTTATGTACCTATCTAGACATCATAATTATAGGATCCTATTGCTCAAATAACTTGAAGTAGGTAGCCGATTGTCGTCCCAAGCCAGTAGCCGGCGGGTGAGGGCAGGGCAGCGGAACGATTAGTTATTATGGTGTTTATAGGCAAACGGGTTAACCAGTTCAGTACTAACTACTGCATCATGTATTTCCCCGACCCGCATTCACAAATGTCAAGAGTGTAGTAAATAACTAATTTGCTAATGTACAATTTATATAAATTTTATAAACGTTGCACATTTGTGAAATGTCATGGTTAAAGCGATTTGTACAAATGTTTAAATGACTAAGTATATGTTGCTATTGGATATTATACTCGTATAGTGCGTATTCGAAGGCAAGATATGACATACAATTCTATAAGTTGGGAACTTAGTGAGGGACATAGCTAAACTACTGTCACAATTAGTTATGTATTTATTCAATGCTTTTTTATACTTACTTACTACTTTTTAATACTTTTACGCTAACTCAG
The DNA here is from genome assembly GCA_947256265.1 of Acronicta leporina. Classification (NCBI taxonomy): domain Eukaryota; kingdom Metazoa; phylum Arthropoda; class Insecta; order Lepidoptera; family Noctuidae; genus Acronicta; species Acronicta leporina. Next base: position 10,349,950 of record OX366522.1, on the reverse strand, counting down.
TATGCATAGTAATTTAAATTTAAATTTAAATGCGAGAATAACTTCGTCTGTTACCTTTTCGCGCCTAAAACGCTGAACAGATTTCGATCAAGGATGCATCCTGCAGCAGGACTACTAGTATTCTATTATCTGTGGCAGGACATAGAGGCAACCTTCTGACTCAAAAAGGCTCAAGTGAAATGGCGGTAGGTAGATTTGTAGAACGACAAAAATCACCTGAATAAAACCTTGTACTTATTACCATATCCATTTTTTTTATTGTTAGATATTGGATCGTAGAGATTTCTGATCTCTAGCCTAGAACTAGATTAACTGACACAATTATTGAGAATGTATCTAGTGTAAGTGAAGCGAAGTGCATTGTATTCAATAGACGCAACATTTCCTCCCGCATTGACATGCGTTTTAGATTTCTCTTTACCTCAATAGTGTACCGGTCTCAGCGGTTAATAATATATCAGCTGAGGGGCTCTTATATACCTCTACTGTTAATAACGGAATACGTTATTATTTTCTGATGACACAACACCCGGTGCTATGTTATCATTATGCGCCCGCGCCTGCTGCACGAACCTTAACGCTAATTCGTCAAACAATAGAACTATTTCGCACGGTACCACACAAAAATAAAGTGCTCCAAAACTATGGACTAATGTTTATACTGCTAACGACACTATAATTTTATAAGCCATCACTACCTACTGTTGTATCAATCTACAAAAGCCACAAAAAGAACCTAAGTATAAAGATATGTTTTTGTTCTGAAAATCGTTCTGTAGCCTAAGCACAGAGAACTATCGAATTCGTATCGAGTATTTTTCTGCTACAAATCTCATTAAAAAAATTCTCGATTTCGCTACGAATACCTTTTCGTAGTTTCGAATACTGTTTCAGTTTTCATAAATGTCACCATTGTCAACGGTGAATTTTCGATCTAAATTTTTTTGTTAAAGGAACACTAGTATTATCTTCTGTATCGTGGTTGCATTTACAAAAAAAAATATTTACCTACAAAAACACCCAGATCTGTAACAAAAACTACCTCTAGGTCTTACAAATACTTGTTCAATGCGGTAATCGAACCTACAACACGTAGAGAAGAAGCCGATTGCTCAGTCACTAGGTTAATCGTGCCTTTAAATTCAATCTAACTTGTTCACATTGTTTTTAGAGATTATCACTTGACATTAACGATCTATGACTAACTAAACCCATTTTCACTAAACTAAAGCAGAATTAGATAAGCTTGTATTTTATTATGTGTAGGCCCAGCGCAAACCCCATCACAACATCTTCACCTTCTTAGTAAGCGATTGGTAATCGTTATATCATACTTTTAAAATCTCTACTATTATAAAATTGTAAAAAATCTGTGTCTGTACATTGAAGATGTTGCGTCCTTCAATTTGATTCTATTTGTAATATGCAATCTGAACTTAGTCGCTAATAAAGCATCATTTATCATATTATCAGGAAAGAAATTCTGATAATATCATTAGAAATTTTACAACAGAAGAATTACATACATCATTGATGAAGTGTATTAACACGTTCGTTGACAGTAAGCACTTACTCTTATATCACAATATGACAGTAGAATTTACCATACTAAAAGATAAACGTCTCACGACGTAGTGACATGTTGAACATATGTTCATCTGACTAAATGTGACACTACGTCTCTTGACGTAGTGACATATCGAACATTTAGTCAGATGATCACATGGATCGTCTGACTAAATGTGACACTACGTCTCTTGACTGATGAACTAGAGGCGCCGCTTCGTCTATATGCGTTGGTTCATAGTTCGTGTCAGAGCCATAATCGCCATCATTGTCCTCGAAAGGATCGAGATCCTGTTCAGTTTCTGAATTGAAGACAAATCGTCAAATAAACGCAATCTTGGACGTTTTCGGCATCTTTTTTCAGACATCTACAATAACAAAAAAATCCAAAGTAATAAACAAGAATATAAAAATATTCGTGCCCGTATCTAATAATAATATATCATAAAACACGAAAGTTTTAAAATGTATACTACAATGTTCATTTCGAACTTACAATAATAATATTACTTTGACCAGTCTCACAATGAAAGCACGTTATTCACTGGAAATAGCTAGGTAAGCATTAATAGATATTAAAAAATAGTATAAATACGTAATCATGCTATTTTAAAACAGATAAAGACACAATATCTCGGTTTTGTAAAAATTTACTGACGTTTTGGGCAGCGTAAACACGTGGTAGTTCACAAAATGCCACTGGCGCACTAATTGTTCTAGAAACTAAGCGCGCGCTCACGCCGGTCGACGTAGTACCCGTGTGCGAACGGTTTGCGCGCGCATACGTGAGCGACTGAGATAGCAATATGAAACTATCTATAAAATACTAGTGTTACGACAGTAAGAAATATGAGTTGCTCACAATATGACAGTGGATACTCTACTTTATACTACTTATATGGAAAATTTGCGTCGAGCGACGTAGTGTCGATACTCCTAAAAAACAATAGCCCGTCTCTCGACGTACTGACATAATGTACAATTTTAAATTCCCGCCTAAGGACGTACTGTCAACGAAAGTGTTAAAATAGTACAAGAAAGGGATTTTGCACATGAAATAAATAGACTAAAAATGAATAAAAATGTAATGAAAAATAGTAACATAAAATCACTTACTCCATATCTAGACCAGAATGGTATCCTCAGGGTGGGCGGTCGCCTTCGACATGCTAATATGAACGAAAAAAGTAAACATCCTATAATTTTAGGACACAACAACAATCTGGTTGCTTTGATCATAGCAGATGCTCATACTCAAACACTTCATGGTGGTGTTCAGCTCATGTTATCGTTTTTACGCTCGAAATATTGGATTCTCCGATCAAAAGGGTTAGTAAAGAATTTCAACCGCAAATGTTTGGTGTGTGCGAAACAAAGTGCTAGTGCACGGACCCAGATGATGGGAGACCTGCCGAGGGAAAGAGTGACTCCCACCAGAGCCTTTCTACACAGTGGCGTGGATTTTGCCGGTCCATTCCAAATATTTATGTCAAAGGGAAGAGGTATGAAGACTCAAAAGGCATACATTGCGCTATTTGTATGTATGTCTACAAAAGCGATTCACCTGGAATTAGTTGGAGACCTTACTTCTGAAGCCTTTATTGCTGCATTCAAGCGTTTCGTTTCGAGAAGAGGCAAATGCAGTCACATATGGAGCGACCAAGGAAGGAACTTCGTTGGTGCAGAAAAGAGTTTAGCAACAGCGTGGCAAGAAGCTAACTTAAATTTTGAAACAGATATTGCAACCAAGTTAGTACTGGAAGGAACACAATGGCATTTTATACCAGCTTACAGTCCAAACTTTGGAGGCCTCTGGGAGGCTGGTGTAAAGTCTCTAAAGCACCATTTAAAACGTGTGTTGACAACAAATCTCTCATTTGAAGAAATGACTACTGTACTGTGCCAAATAGAGGCATGTCTTAATTCCAGGCCTCTTTGTCCTATTGATAATTCAGATGCAGATGCCACACCCCTAACGCCCGGTCATTTTTTAATACAGGAGGCCCCAATAGTCGTACCCTCACCAGACTTCAAAGATACTAAAATTAGTAACCTGTCCCGCTGGCAATACACTCAGAAGCTTGTAGGTGATATATGGAGACGGTGGCAACATGAATATCTCACAAGCCTACAACAACGTCCAGTCTGGATTAAAAAGAGAACAGAATTCAAGGTTGGAGACATAGTATTGATCAAATCTGATGGCTTACCTCCAGGCAAATGGTTATTAGGCCGTATCGTAAGCAAGCATCCTGGAGATGATGGACTAACACGAGTGTATAGCGTTAAGTCTGGTGACAGCATAGTCAAAAGATCTGTCACAAAATTATGTCCGTTACCTGTTGACACTGACTAAATAGGTTTATATTATGTAATTGTATTTGATTTTGTAAAACAATTTTGCTTGCAAGCAATGATTAAGTCAAACTTTAATTCAGTTTTTTATGATGTCATCTCAAAATATGTTAATGATTATGGAATCGTTGCATACTGCTTATCATGTTAATCTATTATTGTGTTTACAGTCCACTTAGTACTTAGAAAAGGACTTGTAGTCCTTTTGGTGGGCGGTATGTTGCGTCCTTCAATTTGATTCTATTTGTAATATGCAATCTGAACTTAGTCGCTAATAAAGCATCATTAAGAGCAGGCGTGTGTGTGGTTATTATATCAAGATTCCCGAACAAACAAAATTCAACCTTAACACATCAACAGAAGATATTTACAAAAAACAAGTGGGTGTATATAAAAGTCTCCGAACCCAAAAATCTGATTTTTAATATTCTTGTCTGTCTGTTTGTTTCGGTTTGGCGCAAAAACTGATATACAATCTGAATAGATTTTAATTTTGTTATCACTGTTAGAAAGTACCTATGTGCTCCAAATTAAAAACTGGTGTACTTCTTATCTCAAATAATTAAACGGAACCTTAGATACAGCTTGGCCTCTCTAATGTATAGAGACCCATACAAAGAAGTGATCATCACTGTTGGTTTTTGAGCTTCAAGCGAGCGAAGCCGCGGGAATAGGCTAGTATACGATAATAAGGTTCAGGTTAGGGGTCAACTTACAATATCGAACAAGGTTGCAATAGGTGACATTGGCCTTTTATCTGCGCGATACTTACATTTCGTTTGAGCACACCGCATCTCGTAAAATCTGTAATCCGCAGTCTGTATAGTAGTCCTGTGGGGTCTTCAGGTTCAGGTCTAATTTGACAAACGGGATCAACTCCCGGGTCGGTGGCCCGGTCATCAGCAAATAGCGGCGCGCCTCGGAAACCTTCCGGCTTCCTCAACAATGCAGCGACCGAGTCTCTCAAACCGGTGCCGCCACTTGCAAATGTGCACTGAATGTCCGTTACTGAAATAGATAATAGCTACAATTTACCTGGATTCATTCATAACTAACTGCATATTGTAGACAGTATACAGATTTCCCTTCGATCTGACCGTGTTAATCTCTACTTAGAGAGTTTTCAAATGATTTAGATATTGGTATACCTATCTAAGTTATTCGATATCGCTGTGTACACTACCAATTCATTCCAATATCACGGAAAGCTTAACTATAATTTCGTTCTTTACTATCCGAGAACCTCAGATCGGTAACTCGGGATAAAATTGCCAAAAGATTGCCAAATAAATGCCTTCGCTGACCTAGTTAGTGTACCTACGTTAGTATAAATTAATGAAACCGTATGTACGCGGAATGCAATGGGATTGATGTCGAACTTTGACATTGAAAATCAAATCAAAAGTGAAGCCTTGACACAGATACTTTGAGAGCCATGAGGCAATTAACCAATATTAAAAGAAACGGTATCTAAATGTTCTGAATACGTACCATCGTAGTCTTGTGCGAATGTAGCCCGGATCTGTAACAATGAGCATTCAATTTGTAGGAAGGAAGACCAACACGCCATTAAACATTTAGGAGGCTAATTGTATGTAGTATTGTATCTAGGTACGTAATTATTCCTTTCACATTGTGTAAAGTTTACGAATACTTGCAGATTACTTACATGCTATGCTGTGTGTGTGCTAGGGACTTTCAGTTGTTCTTTATTAGGGACATTACACTAGGTTCAGGCTAGCCATTAATTATTATTAAACTGTGGTTAAAAGAGCAGTTTCCATAGGATATAAGTACAATTATGTTAACTTTCGTGCGACTCACCTATAAATACTGCTATCCTATATACATAGTACACCTAAAAAACTATCAAATTAAGCAACAATTAATTCCGGAACGGTTTTGCTAGCAAAAACTGATCGAGTTGTATAAAACTGTGAATGTCCATTACACGTTGCCGCAGTTTTTTCGTAAACCAATGTTGATGTTCTTAGAAAGACTATATTGATCATGGATATATATCGCTTAGCGCAGATAATTTCAGAAATCAGTGTAATGATAGCTCAGAAGCGATCAAAGCTGACCACAAAGAAAATGTTTGCGATTATCTTCCGGAAAAGCTAATAGGATCGGAATCGGAGTTTTTTTTAATGTTTTACGTGACGCAAATAGGATTTTTGATGATAATATTTTATCTGTATTCCATAGCTATTTATATTGTTCGACTCCTCAACTGTTTTTAGCAGGACTATCCTATCAGATTGGAGGCGTACAGTTTGGCCGTTTAAAATTCATATTATGAATTTGATAGTTGCGCTGTAAAGTAGTTACTTTTAATAGCATAGGTGCCAAAGAATATTTTATTTTAATAATTTAATTATATTTACGTTAGTTAATTTAAGCACTAGTATCTAGCTTCATAGTCAGCAGATAGTCGAAGGCATCTAGCAACATTAAAAACATCAACAGGATTACGGGTAGAGTAGTTAAACAATGTAAAGGTAGAGGAATAAAAAAAAGCATTTAAGTATTTTAATGGCATTCGTACAATAAAGTAGTACTGTTACTCGCTAAGTAAGTAGTTTGATTTTTACAAGTATCAAGATCAAGACATCGTATAAACTGAATGGAGCTGTTGAAGAGGATTATGATCGTGGTTGTGGTTTTGTAAATGAAGCGAACCATACCACATCATTTGGTCCGTGAACGTGAGGTCGGCTGATGCGGCATCGTTGAAAGTAAGTCAATTTTATATACTTTATCACGGTTCATGCTCCAACTGCGGCGGTATAAGGTAGAGGTACGTATTTCCGGCAGCGTCCCAATACCCGGTAACTAGATAGTTTTTTTTGTTTTCCACCTTTCTACCAAGCACAAATTAAAGTTTGTAAATTGTAACACATTCTTGGTAATATTTTGTACAATAATAATTGCAACACTGATCAAAAAGATTTATGGTGGCAAAACTGTGTAACCATAAAAGTGTGCTCTCCAAAAATATTAAGAAAATTGGAGGTTCGGTCTCTAAACTGCGAGATCACCCCGTCGTACTATTCAGCTTGGCATGCTGCTACGGATGACCATACGGTAAGGGTGTTAATTTATTGAAATATTTGAGTGAACTATCTAACGATATAAACTATAAATTATGGTGAATCTAATTGAGAAGTATTTATTTTTGCATGTCACATTTATTGGTACGCACTAATCCCTAGTTGACCCAGCAACCGGCATATATTTTCCATTTTCTCCCGGATATTGGTGCAAGCATCATACCGGTAATATCCATTGTACCGATACCCGTTATTGTATCCTTACTGCCTTGCAATAGGTCTCTTTTTCCTTTGAAACTGTGGTATAAAGATCTCCCGGGTACTAGGACGTATATTAACAGTTGCACCTAAATCCGTAATGATTCTTATTGCCTTAAGTAAGAGCTTATTTTCCTTGGACTTCAATTGAAATTACTGTGTACGTTCTTTTAAAACCACATGGATTGGATTCCTTTTTTCTTTTTTCTGTATTATTTCTAAATGATTACGCCTATAACTATACCCCTTATACCACGCACCTTTCATACAAAATAGTACTCAGTACTACAGACATTTTAAAATTCCTTATTGTAATAAAAACTCAGCTGAAGGTAGTTTTGGGTATACAACACATCATGTGCTCAAACATTGAGTCGTTGACTGGTATCAGTTTTTAATCAGCAAGAGGTGACCAGTGGGTCAGCTTTTACTTGCTGTGGCTGTGGGTCTCTATACATTAGAGAGGTCAAGCCGTAGGTATCTCAGGTTCCGTTTAATTATTTGAGATAAGAACATATTATGGCCTGACACAACTGGTCACCATGCCCACGCGAATCCCAGATGTGGAGAGCCAGAAGCCTTCAATGCTGGATCTTCTGCTGAATTCTCATCCGGACGGCTATCATGTATCCGTAGGCGCCCCGCTTGGTTCGTCGGATCATTGCCTTGTCCGGAGTACAGTGCCTCTCATGTGCTCGTCGCGATCGCGAGTTGTACGTAGCCACCGTGTGTGGCACTACAAATCAGCAGAATGGGATGGGATGCGGTCCTTCTTTACGTCCTACCCTTGGAGACAGGTTTGCTTCTCGCCGAATGATCCCAACGCCGCTGCTGATTTTGTTGCTGATGTGGTGCTGCAGGGTATGGAACTTTTCATTCTATCCTCTGTAGTCCCCATTAGTGGTAAATTTCACCCTTGGTTCGGTTCGTCTTCCAAAAAGGCCTCTCGTCGGAAGCAGGAAGCCTATCGAGCCTGGGCTGATGCGGTGGCGGCAAGGGATGTAAATACCAGCGCATTAAAAAAGAAGTATAACTTTGCCTCTAGGTCCTTCAAAAGCGACATTGCAAGGGCGAAGTCGGTGCAAATCGGTAGAATTGGTGAGAGGCTTGAGCGCCTGCCTTCTTCTCTCGATCTTCTGGGCAAACTCTTTGCGTCCAACTCAACTTTGGATGACGGGGGAGAAGAGCCGCCTACCATACCGCGGTTCGTTGGCTGTATGCCGGATATCCGGTTCCACCAACGCGCAGTGCGTTTAGCATTTGTATCCCTCGATATCTATGTCAAGTGGGCCTGATGGAATCCCTCCTATTGTGTTAAAGATGTGCGCTCCAGAGTTGGCACCAGTTTTAACACGTCTTTTTCGGCTCTCTTACTCTTCTGGCGTTGTCCCAACATCATGGAAGACAGCATTGGTCCACCCGATCCCTAAAAAAGGCGACCGCTCAAATCCATCCAACTACAGACCGATAGCCGTTACCCCCCTTTTCTCGAAGATAATGGAGTCCATTATCAACTGCCAGCTCCTTCGGTACTTAGAGGATCACCAGATGCTTTGTGACCAGCAGTACGGCTTTCGCAAGGGTAGGTCGGCTGGTGATCTTCTGGTATACCTGACACACCGTTGGGCACAGGCGATCGAGACTAAGGGGGAAGCCTATTAATATAATTTTATCATAATGATCTCATTGTATATCTCCAAATGTTTGTTGCAAAGATGTTTGTTAATTTTGTGTCATTTTAACAAACTATTCAAGCTGTATTTACAAAAACTACCAGATTTGTATTCTCATTCTAAGATTGTTACGTTTTTAATGTTGGTGCAATTTTTTTTCGCAGGTAAACCTATTGAAATTGAGGCTTTAATGTTATTCAAGCATAAATTCAGAGTTTAGCCATAAGTTAATTCATACCTTATTTTACCTATGTAGGTTATATACCTACCTGGTTCCAATTTTCTAATTATAACATTGAAATTTATATAAGTAAAATTTTCTGAAAATAATATTGATAAAGACTGATTTTATTAAAAACTTTTATATTTTATAAAATATATATTTTCTTTGGATACGTATAATACGTATAATGTGAACTTTAATATCAAGCAATAGAGTTCATATTTGCGGTAAAGAATACCGGATTCTGGGACAATATAACGATTACTAGTACAAATTTAACGGATACTGGTACAAATGACCCTTTTTAATGATTTTGTTGTATTATTGTATATTAACGTTTATATTAATTTTGAAAATAGTAATCATAAAAAACAAGAATAAATTTACTATCTTTAAATGTAAAAATAATTATTGTAAGTCTTCTAGTTTTAGCATAGCAGACCTGCAAAGTCGGCGAAGTTCAAAACTTAACGGTTACTGGGCCGTTTACCTTATTGTGAATTGCGTAGTGTACATTGCAGAATCAATACAGAGAGTTTATATATTTTTGCTTGTTTATACGCAATGGATCGTGTAAGAAAGATTTCGGTAACGTACGCAGGTCATTCTTTGACCGTTGTTGACTTCGAGCTGAAACAGCGTCCAGTGGCATCCGGGCCAACAAATTTTACTTGTATGTAAATTTTTGTGCAGACTGTTAAACGGTTTTTTTTTCTAAAACGGTCTTACTCTGATTAATGGGCGTGAAGAGTTGTTTCGGGGAACTAATTGATTCTGCGTTTCAAACTGTTTTGTTACGTTCGTTGTCTACTTGAATATGTATGAACCTATCGCAAAACGCATTTCATTTAACTTGTTCAACATAATCTTATCTATTAAAATAATGTAAATATATCCATCAATATGTAATTTTCAATGCTGAAGCAGTGGGTTTTTTGGTTTGAGTGAATTGTTAACTAAACAATAATTGTGTATGTGAACCGTGGTTAAAATCTAATTCGCCTTATAATGTAATCACACTATACTTTTACTTATTTTAGTATCTCCAAATATTTGATCAAAACAAAATAAAGAGGTAATAAATTAGTTTACTGATTCAACGTAATACTCATATTTAACGTACTTATTCAATTATGTTCGTATCTATTCATCTTCATCAGTGTCCAATGTACTCTCGTGTTGATTACAAATAAAGAGTGTGTAACTACTTCCTCATAATTATCATACGTCTAATCAAGTCGTTTGCATTATCTCGCACCAAATTAACACTTCCTTCATTGAGAGATTAGAGATGGCGGCACTGTCCCACGGCAACTCGGTATATTCCCAGGCTTTAGCCATTATTGTAACTCTAATTGCCGCCGTGAACTACCCAGATGAAATGACTCAGCGAAGAAAGTTATCATTCTGAGTTTTAATTTATGAGCTGTAATACTACTCGTGAAACAAATTGTATATTGCTCTTAAACATAATTATTCTCGTTTAAATTAATTGCTTGTTACACACTTACTTCATTTTAATTTTAATTTTTCCTTGTTAACGAACCTTTCTCAATGCTGCCAAATAAGTTCCTACTTAATTAACTTTTATTATTTAACAAGTAAATTCTGAATTGATAACCAATCTGCACTATTTTAGCCTGTAATATATTCTGTCTGAGACAGTGGTATCAGGTAGGTAGGTTACTGGGCTTAACTACTTTCTATATCTATATACTAATATATAAAGCTGAAGAGTTTGTTTGTTTGTTTGTTTACTTGAACGCGCTAATCTCAGGAACTACTGGTCCGATTTGAAAAATTCTTTCAGTGTTAGATAGCCCATTTATTGAGGAAGGCTATAGGCTATATATCATCACGCTACGCGGACGAAGTCGCGGGCAGAAGCTAGTTATTGATAAAATGTGGATTAAATAATGTAATCTAGGTATATGCTCCTATTATTTAATTCATCCATTTAGTGACTGCCAGGCGAGTCCGGTCTCCTCGGGTGAAGTTATACTTAGTCCAATACACAAGCCTGGTGCGGGTTGGCAGACACCACAGGGCGCGGCGCCGAAGGTTTCCTGACATTGTTTTCGTTCACTGTATGAGCGGATGACATAGAGAGACCTAGAATTTCGCAGCGCAATGGTCACATCACTAGACTAGTATAACCGATTTTAATCATAAAACCTTTAAGTAATAATACCATAAAGTAGATAAATAGATTTTCGTTATAGATCGGATCATGGTTGGTCTTGCTTGTGCGCAAGGTTTATCAAATTTTCACGTTTCACTAAACTTTTGGTAGAGCAACGGATAAGTTTTTGGGGTGCAATATTATTCTATCTATCTACGACTAACAGTGTCGGAATGCATATTGTATTTTGTATTAACTGTCTCAGTTAAGCTTTATAGCCACCCATTCCATTTATGACATTGATGTGCATGAATGCCACATTAAACTCGTGTTTTCATCAGTTACAGTTTTGTGACCAGACAGCTCGTAAATCCACCGTTGATCAATTTAATCTACTTGCTGTCAAGTTTAATGCACTTTATATCATTAGTTAGACATTTTTATGCGAATGTTAGTGCACTATAGTGCGATGCAGTTACGTTCGAATGGAGCGGACATTGAAAGCGTGCGCGCAGACTCTAATTCAAGCGAAACACGCATGCGCATGATCTGTAACACCCATCATCAGCGATCGATCGATCGTGAGGTGAGTAACCGCTGCGAAGAAGTTATTACAATTGTATACTAATACGATTTGAGATTTGTACTTACTGTTACTGATCAGTACTCCTTTGTTAGCTTGATTTAGTTATTAGAATTAATAGAGCTATAAAGTAGCAACAGAGGTGAGGTGAGGAGTTATTCATTTTATAGGTAAGTAACGCCGTAGCGGAAGATGATAGATAGCCCTTGTTATTCTTATGACCCCGATGGTCTTAATGAGATGTTGTAATGTGGGATTTTCGTATCATTTAGTTTTTAAATATTTGATAGATAATATTAATAAATGTAAGCTACTTTAAAGGCTTCCTTAGGTACCTACCTGTCTCAAAAACATGTAGGTTAACAGTCTTTTTGGGGCTCGAGTGAAACCGTGAGCAATAGCTAGTAACTTAAACAATTAAAATATCCTACTTTCTAAAGTCAGCTTTACTACACTTTATAAGTTAATTTTTAGCATGAAAGTGCCTAGTCTGCTACGAATGTTTCTCGCTGTGTTTTTTGCTCAAATCTTAGAAATCTAATCTGCGTGAAATTTAATTTTTCTAAACGGCGTCTTTTAAAAATGCTCGAAAGGTTAAACGGTTTGAATACAACTACTGATCGACGGAATATTTTTGCTATTATATTATAGGTACGTGCCATGAGAGCTTTGAAATAAAGAAAAATCATGAAATCAAGAAAGAACAAAAGAAGAAACCAAATTGTAATCATAGTTTTCAGTACCTACCTAACTTGAAAAAATAAACAAAAGAGGAAATCGAGTTGAAATACTTAATTTTCAACGGACAGTGAAAGTTTTGAGAACATCACGTAGGTACCTAGTGATCCAATTTTATGTTCGTTTTGTTATTAAGTGTTGCCTAATTTAAAAATACATCATGCGCATGACTAGATTATAAGTTTGATTAACCTACTTTACAACGGAACAAAGCAAAATTGTAGGTAACTAACTAATCTTGAACTTGGAGCGTGTAAAAATTTACTCTGAAGAATTCTTTGTTGGCGCCTATGACGATTCTGATATAAAAAATCTTCTATGGAAAGCAGTTTGTAAATATCGCGTATCTACAACTTCACGATTTTACAGGAAGAAGAAAAAAAATTAATATCTCTCTGATTTAATTGTGTACCTATACCTACTGACAACTAACATTCATTGCTATGCAGTTATGACAGTACGGGCGAACGGTGGTGGAGGAGAGTAGAAGGCGAATTGTGTCCGAGATTGAGACCTCCCTGGAGCAGGTCTCCGAATAGGGTCGTGAACTTGCGGAATTCGACCCCACTAAGACACAACTTTGCGTGTTCTCCGCTAAGAAATCCCCATTTGTCAGAGCGCCGAGGTTCCGGGCTACTCCTCTTAAAATCTCTAAGATCACTGGGATTCGTGGAGTCGAGATTCGAACGAAGTCCAATTTCGGGGTGAAAAAACTTGGAGTGCTCAATAGAGTCAGTCAGTACATACCTCACTTCGGGTCTTAGGCTTTTGCTTTACAAAGCTTTTCTCCGACTCATATTGAGTATTGCTGATATCTGGGCTGGTACACCCCAATACCAATTGCTTCCTTTTGACTCTATCCAAAGCCGGGCTGTTCGTATTGTCGACAATCCCACACTCACAGAAGACCTCAGTCTGCGGAGAGAAGTTGGCTCTATGTGTGTGTTTTATCGTCTGTTTTTGGGGAGTTATCAACGAACTGTTCAAAATTGTGAGTTCGTCGCCTTTTTATCACCGCACCACCCGCCTCAGGAGATGGGCAATCCTCACGTTCTGCCGACCTGTTTTCACCGATAAACTATCATATTATATATTATTTTCGGGAGCACTCACTAATCGTGTTATGAGTTCTTCACCAATCCCGTATCGGAATTGCTGCCAACTTGAGGCATACTACCGTTCGCGGGGTGATGAAAAGAGGTTTGTTTCTTATTGGCTAATTCAAATCGTGTGAGAAGTAGTATAAGCGAATCAGCGTTACGGATCTGTGGCCGCAATATATCATTTTTTTTATGGGATAGGGGGGCAAACGAGCTAACGGACCACCTGATGGTAAGCGATAACAGCCGCCCATGGACACCCGCAGCCGCAACACCAGAGGAGTCGCAAGTGCGTTGCCCGCCTTTTAAAAGGGTTTGGGCCTCCGGTAACCTCCTTCACTCGGCGAAACACAACACAAGCGTTGTTTCACGCCGGTTTTCTGTGAGGCCGTGGTATCACTCCGGTCGAGCCGGCCCATTCGTGCCGAAGCATGGCTCTCCCACGTGAAAAAATTTGCGCCTTGTGCTATTACGCGGTATTTACAAACTGCTCTTACGCGGTTTTGGACGCGCAACGGCGATTTACTAATCTACCTATGTGAGATAGGTGATAGAAAAAAAGCTCGTCCTCTACTTTGTGTTTTAATTACCTTCTTACTATAATAATATAACCAGTGATAGCCTAGTGATATGACCACGAACCACGAGGCATGAACCTCTGACTTTTCGAAGTTATAATAATACGCACATGTATTAATAGTTAATTATCACGTGTTTAAACGGTGAAGGAAAACATCGTTAGGAAACCTACACGTCTGAGAGATTTTGTCGACGGCGTGTGAAGTCTGCCAACCCGCATTACGCTAGCGTGGTGAACCATAGCCTAATCCCTCTCATTGTGAGAGGAGTCCCGTGCCCAGCAGTGGGACATATAATGGGTTGATTATCTTATCTTATCTTACATATAATAAGAATGTAAGTGAGCCGTGTCTGTACATTGCTTATATTTACAAAAAAACCAATTTGGGGGACTCGGAATCGGTAACACAATCCATTTCTATTATTTTTGGAACTTTTGTCTGTCTGTTTGTCTGTCGGTTTGTCTGTCTGTTTGTCTGTCGGTTTGTCTGTCTGTTTGTCTGTCGGTTTGTCTGTATGTTTGACCGCGCATCAAATGATAACTATTGAAGAGATTTGGAGGAAGTGGGCAGGAATTCATAGCCTGTTTCTTGGATTAACATTTAGGCTATTTCTAATTTAAATCGGTTCTCTCTATCAAAAGTTATCAACATTTTAACCATTGAAAACTCTGAATTTTAAAAATAACCATTGAGGTCAATTTGTTTTTCAAGTAATTCTGTGTTAGACTAGCACGGATCAAACATTATAACAGAATCAAGTAATAAAATAAAAAAATATACTTATAGGGACTAAATAACATAAAACAAGAAAATAAAGCAGATCAGTCAGAAAATCTATTGTGACCAGGAATTGATTATTAGTACAGTTATTCTAACTCTACTTACATAGGGAATCACGGGGCATACATAGGATTTATCCAGCGAGCACAAGCCGGTGTAAAAACTAAATATTTGAGTAGGTTATAGAAGTAAACAAAGAATGACAACTTATTTTCTAGCGGACTAACACGACATCGTTATTACCTCAATGAAATTTGATTCGATAACAGGTGTCATTTTGAGTTGACAATTTTGACAATTATTGTTTTTTTCTTTAAAGCATCCAGCCATATAGTAACTTATTTTATAATTTGAAACCTTCATAGTGTAGATACTGTACGCACACTTTATTTGAGAAAGTAACTATACAGTTTCCATTTATTCAAATAATTAAATAATATACCCTAAGAATATACCAAATATGTATGTATAATAATAATAAAAAAATGCAACGTGCGTTAATCTTAATTTACAGACGCCGAAACCGTTTTGAAATTAAGTAATTTATAGGTCAGAAATACGGTATTCAGAGGTCCATGGCGCTAAGTGTATTACAAATATGGAAAATCAAATTTTTTGAGGTGGTTAGTTGAAACTTGGAGAGGACAACGTCTCTCAGGTCAGCTAGTATATAATAAATATCTAATATTTAGCTAAGTATTGCATGGTACCTGGTCTTTATGTGCAGCAATAAATTCAATGATAGTCAAAAAAGCTTCCGTTTTACACGATTTTCATAAGTACGTAGGTACCTATTAAATGTTTGTATGTAAGTATAGGTACATGAGATTTTTGTTCATAAACGTACCTGCGGTAATAAACCGACCAAAGTCGTAATATTTCTCAGTAAAAAGCAAACTTTCAAAAAAGATAAAATCGTTTAAAGAGAAACATACTTACATTTGCAAGGAACTGATACGCAACTAAATTGAAAAAAAAGTAGAGCGTGTGCGGAACTCTGAGAGCAGGGGCTCAATTTCTGAATTGTTCGTGTGAAAGTTACCATCCGTGAACACCAAATTTATGGGCGAGATCTATAAATTTACTTCAAACTGCATTAAGCTTTTATCAGAAACATACTATACTCGTACATTTCAGTGAATTTTGTAGAGCAAAATGGATCTCGCACACAAGAAGCACAAATTAAAATTTACGATATGCGTGTTTTTTTTATTTACGAGGGAAACCTTCAAAAGTATTCGGGGATTAGACCGGGGAGTGTGGGATTTTTACCCACTAAAATGGTGGCCACCATCATCATAATATTATGACGGTGTGCCTATGCGAGATACCTACCTACTAACGACTGCCTGTGAGACAATTACTATCTGCGGAATTTTTAAAAATTCAGCAGATAGAACAGAAAATCCTCCCCTCACCCCAATATTCTTGGGGTCGGCTCAGTAATTTCCTACTTTTTTTCCATACAACTCTATCAACCGTCATCTCATCCCATAGTTCCTTACACGAACCAAATCGGCTTTCACACAATCCATCCATCCATTCTATGTTCTTTTTCTCTTCCATACCCATCCACGTGTATGCTTAAAACAACATTATAAAGCACAGGTGCTTAACGATCCGATCTAAGTACTTCCTCGTTACGCAAAATACTAGTAGGTACTCGAGGTGGAACGCACATACTTAATTTTATTTCCAATAAAACGTTTAAATCGTGTTTAAATAAAAAAGCACATACCTACCTACTCGTATTACCTATATTTTGTGTAATTAACAGTGTATAACGTTAAGAATCGAAATAGTGTAAAATAAAACAAACTAAAACGGGGTACTATTAACTTTTTCACATCCTTATTGTTTTACTTATTAGTTATAGAATCTCTTATTAATCTTCATCATTCAATTAATTAGTCAAAAAAAAAGACATTAAAATAGAGTGAGATAAGTTGCTGAATTATAGACCGTAGCTTCCTTTAAATTAAATCGTTAATGCTTTAATAATGGACAACCGAAAAGGCTTATTTGAGACGGAAGTCTAATCAATCATCAACAAAAATCTAAGCAGCTTTTATTAGTGAATACCTACTTTTGTTGTAAGTCATCTTTGCAGAACGAGAAATTCATTAATTGCAGCGCCGGATCGAAATGAGCTTCCCCTATAACTTGACAATATCTTGTCAAATTATGGGGAACTATTTTTTTAACACGTACCTAATATGCTTCAATGTTGATATTTTTTTGGACTTTCTTTTGTTCTTTTTTGTATATGAATATTATGCTTGATGTAAGTATTTACATGAAACAATAGCAAAAGTTTCAACAACTTTACTATAGGAAGTTAGCGCGACAAAGAAGTAAACTAACCTAATGTAGGTCAGTCGACAGTATTCAGGTGTAGAGATTGTTAGAGCTTATTAGGTACAAACACTGTGTTTACGATTATATTCTCGTGCAAGCAAACCGGATTCAAATATAAACTTGTCTTCAATACTCCGGAATGGGGACGAAACATTCAGATACAGCGGGTAAAACGATTTATAACTGAATACAAATAAACCTAGATTTATCTTTTCCAAGCATAATTATCTAAGCGAACTTATGAATAACTTAATGAATTAATACTGATAGTTTGAGTGTTTTTTTATAGATTAATTTGGGAGGACCATAAGTTACTTCATAGTTAAGGTTGTTTAACATACCAGTACGAGGAGCACGAGAGCGCAATCGCCGGCGCTCGTCATGCTTGCGGTCTGCCGCACTCGAGCGCGGAGCCAACCGTTAATGCTATCTGCCCCGATTACCTTACTAGATGCAATAAAAAAATACGCCTAACGATATTCGGATTAGCTATCCGATTATACAAATAATCACTGATCATAAATAATTTTATTCAGTCTGCACTACCACTGCGTAAGTTCGGAAAGCGCAACACAAGCGTCGCCGGTAGCTTTCCCGCGTAAGTTGCAAACAATTCGGTAGCGGTCGTGGTGGCGAGTGCGGCCCGCGTGCTGTGCCGGTGTCTCGGGACGGGACTGCGCGGAGGCGCGCTCGGCTCGCTCCGTTGATGATGGTGGAACAGTTAACCATAGTTGGGGAGGGAACCACCTGCTCGCCTGTGTCTTATCGTTCTCACGACACGATCACCGAACCGCCTCGAACAATCTCGTGATCTATATAGTTGATTGGCGTCGGATTATTGGGAGAATTTGGCTCTACGGAGCGTCGCGACGCACTCATTACCGTGACATTCGCGTGGAGAAATTTCGGCGTAACTGCCTAATGATTGAGTGGCATTTCGGTGTTGCGGCCGGTATCGGGTCATCGATGTTATGTTTGGGTCGCAATCTGCGCAGATGACTCCGGCTGCTGCAGATGATCGCCAGATAAGATGGCTAAATAGCTTTATTTCTGACCGAGCCCACGATATCGATACGATATGAAATTAAACCGCTATAGAAAGTCAATCAAAGTCGTAGATGAGCACAGATAATTTTTTAATTCACGTATACCTGACCAATGAGGATATTTATTTAAAGAGATCTGGGAACATATGTAAGTGTCAGGCCGGTATAAAATTGTGGACTATACTGACTCACTTTACAAGAAATTCTGAGCTATAAAAGCACATTATGTAGGTCAGGTCGGTAGGGACGGATATAGTACCTACCCGAATCTTATATACCTATCTAATCTATATTTGAATCTACTTACTTATTTTTTATAATACAAATCACGGAATAAAGTATGTTAGCAATTAAATCTTTGGTTGTAGTAACCAAGTTTTCAAGGAGGAAGGCATTATTCACACCAAGGGAGTTAGTGCAACTAAATATTCGAAATCATCCTATTATTTACTAAAGTATAAACTATAAACCATATATAAAAGAGCATGATTATTTCGTCTGTATGCTAAATCTAAAGTACCTAAAACTAAGATTGAAATTATGTCATATATCTTTCATTTAATCAGTGTTCTGGAATCCAATGGGTAATACCAACATCCTAAGTATACAAACCAGCTGTCAGAACTTTCGTCCTTCTGATAAGTCACCATTAACGGTTATCATAGGCGTTCGTATGTCGACCAGGAGTGTTGGGGTGTAAGAAGAAAGGTCACCCATCTGTAGCAAGCACAGAGCATAACCTTGCTCCTCCGTGAATAAACAGATGATAAACAGTATCCATATTTAGCTAAGTAAATGCTTCTAGACATTTTTTAAATGTTTATTCATTAGGTAGTTATCACTTCTTTCAAAAATAGCATCATTTCGTTTTCATTAGATCGTATATTTCACGCTCTAATCACTAGACTAGAAAAAAAAATGTTTAGGTACCTACTGTATGATACTGGGTTACCTACAGCACAGATTTTTTCACTACTGCACTGAGGTTGCAAAGAAGCTTACGTCACGCCTGATGGTAAGCAGATTCCGTAGCCTATGGTTCAAAATGGAATAAATAAAACTGTGCTATAGTGGGTAGGATATAAGTTGACAGACAACGCACAATTTATTACCTCGGTCGGGTCTAGCATTAGCTCTTCAGGAAAGCAGTAAGGCGAAGTTTTAATTCACACGAGATTTGGAAAAATCGCGTTTGAATTAAAACTCCTAAGTACAATAGTTTGTTTATTGGTTCAATTCCCTTCGCGTTTGCCTGTGTTTTTGCGGGCCCAAGAAGATTAACTGTGCTGTGGTTACAGTAACTCAGACTTACGCCAATTTTGATAAAATATAGTGTAGGTAGGTACGTTTTGAACCAAGAACTTTACAAATAATAAGTATATATTGTATTGAAATAAAACAACTTTACGGATTATATCGCGTTATATTAGTATTAAATACAATACAAATCCCGACCCCGTAAAGTTGTTTTATTTCAATATGTCTGATATTCGCGTAAGCTTCAGAAATCAATAAGTATAAATTGGCTCTTTTATTCAATAGTATGTACTTAAGTCAACGTAGCCACACTGTGGGCACATAATTACTAATGAGATAAGATCCCCTATAGAAAGTTAAATTAACTGTTAACGTGTACTTAATTAAAATTACTTTACTCAGGTTATGAACGGTGGATATTTTTTATGAAACATGTTTAACTAAATCTTTTAATTTGCAGATAGATTTAAAACATATGACACTGACAGTACGCAGTAAAGTTACTTTGCGCGGAGTAGAAGAAGAAGATGTATGATAGATGTTAGCATTTCTAATAAAAGGTCGGGCGAAAGTTCGGGCGGCTAAAATGGCCAGTTTTGATGAATCACAATATGATTGATATGAGGTACGAAATGATTTAAATTATGTACCTAATGGTTATTTATAACCTATTTTAAGATTTTAGACATTGAGACATAAGTGCCTATCGAATAACTAATAAGCACAAACCGTTCATATTGTACCCTAGCTCTCTCGTCTACAGGACAAGGCCAACCCACACACTACACATGCTTCCAAAAGCCAACACCACTCAAAGCCACTTTCTTTCACCACGGTTCTTTCGGATTCCAGACATTGCCTTGCATTGTAACTCACATTATACAGTATGTTCGGTCATGGACTAGCGATATTCTAAATACTTACAAAACTACTTTAATACTCAAATAAACTGTACACTTGGGCCAGACACACAATTGTAAATAGTGTAGCTTAGCTCAACATCTTTCGATCTAGTAAAAAAAGATAATGTAGACGGTAATGTTTTGTAATGTAGACGGTAGACAGTATTGTTGCCCTCCGGATAAGCCTATTCTTAATTCAATAAGACCAAAACTTTGAGTGACATGATTTTTTATACATACAGTTAAATAGCTGCCACAAAGCGGGGAAGTGAATTATGCCCAAGTGTACAGTGTACATATGTGTGTATTAAAATGGTTGTTATATAAGTATTTAGAATATCGCTAGTTCAATAGGGCATCTGCGATGAAGGAAGCAACGTGTTCAAAGAACTTGGTATCCATCTACCTAATTGCAATGTTAAATACCCACATGAAACTGAATTTTCCTAATCGAAAAAACCTTTTCCTCATAATATGTATACCCACCTAAGTTTTTGTATATAAGGAAAATTCGGTATCGTGAGAGTATCTTACATAGATACTGACCTATAGACCTCATATGTATAATAGAATGCTGGCCACGCATCTGGATTCCCTTGGAATTCTCTATTTAGAATATCGCTAGTTCATGTCACACACTGTATATTTGCTACCTACTAAGTATTGACTGTACGACTTTAAAAGAGACGATAGAGGTTGTCAGTTAGGAAATGCTGGTGCCATCCAGTTAACATTAAGTATAAAAAACATTGACTTGTAAAATAAAAGTATCCTTAAAAGAACTATTAACTGAAATAAACATCATTTATCAGAACTCCGAAGGGAGGGAGAGGACGCCATGACCCTGAAATCTGGCATCTTGTCTACTATCGGAAGGGCGACCATCAGTCCCAAGGTGGTGTCGGGTTCCTCGTGCACAGGTCAACAACAAACAACTTAACAATGTAGTTAGTGTAAAAAAAAATATTAAATCGTCCAACACCTCAGTCTACCCGTGACCATGGAAGCTGTAAAGGATACGAAACGTCGGGAATTAAATAATATCAATATACCGCGAAAAAATTCCGTAAAAATTAGTTTCATTTCAATGTCTAATATTCGCGTAAGTGTCAGAAATCAGTATATTATCATATCTACTTAGTTACATAGTAATAAAAAAAACGTTTGCCCACTTTATATGCAGAAAGTCTCAAATACAACCAAATCAGGAAGAAGATAAACAGTTAAAAGGCCTTCCACGGCCTGTCGGTGGACATGTTTGTAGCATTATGCTAACGTCACGGTAACGCAGCTTTGACGCGGTGACGGAAGGTCAATTTACTAGTCAGCCTGCGCGCATGCAGCGTCCGTCAACCTAGACCGATTATGTTTACATACACGCTTACGCTTGACTGACGTGCTTCTTACTCTTGAATTATGGTTTAGTGTAAGTAAGATTTGTAAATATGTGCAAAGATTTTGCAAAGCAAATTGCTTTATCAGTTGGCTGTCACATGTTTGCTGAATCAGTGACAATAATTAGAGAATTCCGAGGGAATCCAGATGCGTGGCCAGCATTCTATTATACATATGAGGTCTATAGGTCAGTATCTATGTAAGATACAGATAAATTTAGGTGGTTATACATAATTATGAGGAAAACGTTTATTATTGATGAGGACAATTCAGTTTTATGTGGGTATTTAACATTGCAATTAGGTAGATGGATACCAAGTTCTTTGAACACGTTGCTTCCTTGATCGCAGATGCCCTAGTCTCAAAACAGAACATAAACTCTCTAAGTGATCGTCCAAGTAAAATTATTATGTTAAAGATGCAGCTATGTTTAGGCGTGAGGAATAAAATTTCAATTAGAGCATAAAAGCCATACTTAATTGTTGCTTAATGCTCATAACTAACACGGCAAATTTGCTGCTCATAATCGTAATAAATTACAAGTGTTAATTAAGTACGATACAGAAAGCTGTAGAGCGAAAAATTATGAGTCAGTACCTTCCGATTGGAATTAGCAGTAAATAGGTACCTACTTACTTACCTACTTGTTGCTATATGCTATTCACATATGATAGAATGGGTAGATTGATGTAATGGCCTGGGATAGTTTTATATAAAAATGTTTTTCTACCGAATTTCGATTCGAAGCTTACGATAAGTCCTAAATGAAATATTAATATTTTTTAAATTACAATCATTGTTTTGGGACTAAACCTACCTACTACTTGACTTTCAATGGTATTTTCCATAGCTTAGAATACTTAGGTCCTATTTAGCCCAGTTGATTTATATGTTTGCGGAAATAAAATCACTAAAAAGCAAACAATGCAGCGCTAAAGTCATCGATAAAACACCATCAAACAACGAATTGTTACAATATTATGTGACAATAAAACGGACTGCGCTTGCGACATCGCCGCCGGAAAACTCATGGCACGCGCGTGTTCTGCTGCCGGTGTTTTTGCCTCCATTACCAGACGATGTGCGCTGCGAATCCAACTCTATGATTTATGATCCACGATCTTCCGCATGCTGGAGTGACACCGGCTATTGTATGAACACCATCCGCCGACGCTCACTGAAATTGATCTACAGTAAGTATGTGGGCCCGTTACGTAACAGTGTGCGGTAGTGTACCTACATGTAAATCAGTTAGATCACATTCTTTATAAAGCAAGCTACCTACTTCAAGCTAGTCGGTGGCTTTGTGTGTCGGGAACAACGCTGATACGAACTGGACTGAACATCATGCTCGTGAACGGGTGCCGTCTCTAGGGACTCCTCAGCTTTTACATGTCATGGCAATCCGGATTCAGTTATGTATCTTTTTGGAAGGATCTTATCAATCACATCAAACTCCTCAATACTCACATTGATTGATAGAATAAAATTGTGAACAGAAGAAAAACACTGTAATGACCAAAAAGGATTTCTTGCCCGCTCTTCTCCATATTGTTATGATCTACTAATTGGAAGCGTGCATGTAGTTTTAGACATTTCATAAGTAATATTATGGTCTATTTGAAAGGAAAACTTTCAAATTACAGTCGCTAGCACATCAAGTTACCACGGTCTGCCAAATGTCCCCAATGGATAACAAACTCTATTGTTTGGAGATTAATTTGGAAATCGATTGAGAAATTTGATAGTTTTAGATACTACCAAGACGTGCTGGCGACGGTACATTGATCTTTTAAATTTACGGTAAAGTAGAGGACTGGCAGGCGTGCAAGCATCTTTAAAATCGATTAAAAATGGAATAAAAAAGCTCCGAATTGAGCGAAAACCGAATTCTTGTGATTTTTAAAACAAAGTGCGTTTTTGTTTAAATTAGGTACTTACTGATGAATTTTTTTTACTCAGCACAAGCTTCTTACTTAGTTTACTGAATTATGATTTCGCGGTGTTTTTTGTTTTGGCGCTTAGAGCTCTTAGCACTACCTATTGTCGTGTGATGCGTTGTGACTGATCTTTTTATGATTGAGCAACTAAAGCTGTCGTTCCACTACAGCGTAGCATACTTAGGTTCCATGACCGTGCTATGAAGGTACCATACCGAAATCGAATAACCTCTTTAAGTTATTTCGTTCACGTGCGATTTCGATAATGTGGCCAATCAACTATTGTGAGGATATAGCGCCGCTTTGCCTTGAAATTTTAATCCTTGATTGAAACTCAGAATTCGTCTGGGGAAATACCTATTTACTATCATCTCGTGAATTTCTGCCAACAAGGAAAATTGTCCGCGTTCCGGGTCGGACGTGGGGTGCGGTGTAAATAATAAAATATGTTTTTGTTCTAGTTGACGAGCGTAAATCCTTCATATATCATAAAGCCTTCGGTACCAATGACATTATTGTCTATGTCAAAGAAATAAGTATAATTATTGGTGGCACTAACATTAGGTACTTAGATGCTAGATATTTATATTTATGGACATTTTTCTCTAGCACAACAAAAAATAGAATTATCTAGTCTACCATTCCTATCTAAAAAATTACACAAAAATAAATGAAACCTGATCCAGTTTGAACAGTTGAAGTGTTAAATAAGTTTCTGCTTTAATGCTTTTAAAGTTTAAACTAAACAATCTGTCAAACTGCTAACTTCCGGTACGTACCTTCAAGAGAATGAACATTTCTTCATAGACCGCTTAAGCTGTTTGGATAACGAACCGTTCACACGGCCATCCACCACGGATGACCGCATCTCATTTTGACCGGACTAATCGTAATTTCAGACGGACGAAATAGGACAAAAAGCAGAGGCCGGAACAAGCGGGCAACTAGTACAGCGAAAATTTGGATAATGACGATCTAGCGGAATGTTTCGTTCGTTTTTAACGCTACGGTGGCTGCGTCTACGCAGACCACGTCACTCGCTCATGAGAATTTGTAACAGTTGCGTAGTTTTGGCCATCGAATTACGGCTTCCTTCTCTGCTTGTGTGATTTATAATAAGAATAAGAGGCGATTCTTGTTTTATTTGGTATTGTATCTTTGTGAGAAGTTTGTGGCTTGAGACTTCAGAACTAATGTTCTAACACAGCATTGATTTCAACAATGGTTAGGTGAGGTACGCTATTTATGCGTTTTACCGCCTAAGTCGGAGTCATCGGACAAAAATGTTCTTGTCAATTTCGCCTGAGGTGCTTTATCTGTGTCTATTGTTTGGAAAGTATAATTAGTTTCTCAGATAAATGCTACTTGGGCGCTTACTAAAATGGATTGTTTGTTAATAAGGAGATGGATATTTTACTTGCTGTATGAGGAATTGAAGTACCTAACTCCCCACTAATTGTGGCAAATGTGGAGCACGCGGGACATAATAGTACACCGCGACAGAACCGCCCCGTGATTGCTGCGCCGAGGCCCGGTGGTTAATCTAATGCCCGTGGCTGACGGGTTTGCATACACATTTCGCCATTCAAGCCTTAACTAGTCGGCACGCACTTTGTTCAAGTATACATCATTAGGTTCTAGGTGACATAAAAAACTAGTCAAGTGCAAGTCGAAAATGTCGGCCAAGTGCAGTATACTTACATAACTACAGTTATTCAGTTATTATGTTATTTTTGTCAATCAACATAGCTAGGTACTAAAAATAAGACATAGACCTACTAGCTGTTGGTCACTGGCAACCTAATATGTAGGTATTTTTGAAGCAAAAGGTATCCTAAGTATGTCATTTTTTAGAATGCAATCTCCTTGCCAAATTTAATCGTAACCTGCTCAGCGGCTTAGTCTTAAAAGGGTAAGTAACACACACACATAGACTGAGTGACTTTCGCGAAGGAATAGCCTTACCAAGCCTTGCATAAGCAACTCGGTCGATTTTATTGAATTTTAGAGACAGATTGGACCTTCAGGAATTCATTATACGCCACAAACTGTACCTATAGTACGGTACGGTAGTTACGGCCAGAAGGTCGTAACCCGCGCCAGTTAGGACTATAGTGCTGTGCTAGCCTGGATACGTGTTATGGTGAATAATAAATTAAACACTGTCTTTATGTAAGTATTAGGTTGGTCCTTAGCTTCGTCTAGTAGGTACCTATCTACTGTGAAAAATGTAACGGTCCAGTGGCACGTTTACAGTGAACTATGGATTGAGACGAGGTCACCATGATACGCTAATAAAATCTGTAAAATTACGATGTAATTACAATATCGGTAAAAGTAATTAGATACCGCTGTTGAGAAGCTATTGTCTCCTTAGAAAATGTAAGGTACTGCTTATAAGTACCCCTTTTACTAGGTACTTTATCGAACGAACTATACGACTTGTCACTAAGTAATTACATTGATATGTTCTAACTGTCACTTGGATGTTTCTTGCGAGTATTTTAATGACTTTAATTTCAATATGGAAACCTACCGATATTTATGTTAACGGATATGTTACATCAAAGTTGAAAATGAAATCATTATGAATAGTAGGTAGCGCGGCAGTAGCCTAATGGCTAGGGCTATAACACAAGCATTTAGCTTAGCACGAGGGGTTAACAAGAATACTAGTAATGTGCAACCCACATTGCTAGTAAGCTTTTTTTATAAAAAAAAACCTCTATTTAATTTTTTTGAGTAGGTAACTAGGTATCGGAGGATCAGGTAGGTTTTTATTTAACATAGTGTGTTACCCGATTGAACTTAACGGATCCGGAAATACATTTACCTACATTACATTAATTACTTGTACATGCATAGATAATTCTATGATACTTACCTTTATCGAAGTACTAACAAAACTCAAAGAAACGTGTAATTTTTCACGCAATTATAGTATAGTACTTACTTATAGCACTTTATTTAATTATTCTTAACGCAATTTGGAAGGGTCATAAAAGCGGTTTATTTATAAACCAAGTTTTTGTTAGTGGGACGACGACGTGACTGATATCTCATGCGATAAAGAAATAGTTTGCCTAAGGACTAAACCCAAATTATACTACGTGCGATTTAATTAATGACGCTTCATTATAACGGCGTTTACTGCAACTTACTCATTTAACTTAACTGTTAAGTCGGTTAAACAGATAAAGAACAAAATATAGTGTCACACTGTTAAAATTAAACACACATTCTACTAAATACCTGCCTACTTCTGTGTATGTGTGTGATTTTTAGGTGTTAACATACTTTATAATTGAAGGTAATGTACTTACGTGCCACTAATTATTTACATAATAAATATATTTACACTTTATATGTGAGAAATCATAAATGTTCTTGTCTTCCGCCAAGATTAACTCGGAGGCCTACTGAAGTCATTGACGATCTTTAAAATAATAATCTAAAACTTTGTTGGTATTACACCTATGGAAATAATGAACATACTATCACGCCTATATTCCCGACGGGTTAGGCAGAGGTGTAGACTTCTAAATTAATCATAATATACTATTATAATTTTTAACGTGGGAGAGCCATGCTTCGGCAAAAATGGGCCGGCTCGACTGGAGTGATACCACGGCCTCACAGAAAACCAGCGTGAAGCAGCGCTTGCGTTGTGTTTCGCTGGGTGAGTGAGGTTACCGGAGGCCCAAACCCTTTTAAAAGGCGGGTAATGCACTCGTGACTCCTCTGGTGCTGCGGGTGTTCATGGGCGGCGGTTATCGCTTACCATCAGGTGACCCGTCTGCTCGTTTGCCCCCCAATCCCATAAAAAAAAAATTACTTTTTTAAAACTTTGCTCCACACAAGGATATTCTCGTATATCGTGGGTGCATTTACAAACACCAAGTTCTTTTTGTAAAATTTCATACCTGTCAAATACATTTTGCAACATATTTTCTTTACACAATACCTCCTTCTGTAGGTAACTATTTAAATGCTGAGTGTCTGCACTATACATGGATCTACAGGTAATGATGTCTAATTTCATGGTACATTCATTTAATTTATAACTAATTTAATATGTTCACTACGTAGACTTTTTTAATAGCCAACCGTTGCCGTCTAATAGACCTGTTGATTGATTTTTATATGTTTCTTCAATTTGTTAGGACTTAATAATAATGGCTTATCAATTTTGGTATCATTATCAATTATAATTAATCAATTGTGGTTAGAGCTGGTGAACACACCGGGACAGACGCACCATCAACCATCTCATCCAACAGCCTCGGGGTGGTGGAAGACTGTTCACAAACCCTAATCGACTCCTGATGGGCAATGGCATTATGTGCAGCAGTTAATTTTATTTTAAGATCTGTTTGTTATACCTACGTATAAGAGCCAACTCTTAGGGCCACTTGCACCAACTTCATAAATATGTTTAAATTTTATTTAAACACGATTTTTCATAGAAATTTTGTGTTTAAATACAATTTAAACACATTTAAGAAGTTGGTGCAAGTGGCCCTTAATATATGAGTAGGTATAACTACATTGATTGAATGATGACACTATACCTTGTTTAATTGATCATGACGGTCGAGTAAGTCTATATATTCAATATGCAGCCCGCTGACGGTATAATCCCAACTAGCAAAAAAGTCCTATAAAAATTATAGAACTGCCAATACTAATAAAATTCTTATACTAGCACTAGTCAAGACTTCCATTCTTATAATAGCATTCCACAAGCTTGGATATACTTAAGATTACTTGATCTTATAACTAAGGCTTATAAGTAGTTCGCTACAAGATTAAGTTATAAGACAATTTGTAGAACGTCATTGCACGTAGTAAGACTTGCACTTTGTAAAATTTCTGCTCCTGAGTATCTTACTTACATACCATCACGTCTGTATTCCCCGAAGGGTTAGGCAGAGGCGTAGGTACTAATGTACACCCACAGTTCGCCGGTATGTTTAGGTCCCATGCAATAGAGGGCGAGCCTATTGCCATAGTATCTTACATATGGGAGACCTTAATAAGATTGTAAAAATATGTATAGCCTTAATCAGATATATCAAAGTAAAAGCACTAGATTAGAGCGCTATGAGAGTAATTAGCTTAAAAACTAGTTAACCAAGCATCCTACTATGAGTATAAAATGATCATGTTTAGCGATGTTATCTGTAAGTACCTATATAAGTATTTGATACACATTGCTTTTAAATGGATTGAAGTCAATGAAAAGACTCGAATAAGTAAAAAAGCTTGGTACACCAGAATTCGTAAGTAGACCCACTGAATCAAGCATAAACAAAGATATACCAAGTGAGGGGTCTGTACCATGTAATAATTTGTTGTCTTCTGACAGTGAAGGCGAAGATAGACCAAAAAGAAGAAGAAGATTACGGTGTAGAACGTGATTTTGAGATTGAAATCAATTACGAAAATAAATTTAATATGAGAAAAATTTATACATTGCTGGGCCGTGTAGTGTGCTTAAAAACAGTCAATATCAAGAAAAACAACTATCTTGAAAATATAACACCTAACAATAATTCAAATATTAGTATAGTGGTTTATATAATGATTCAATGAGGAACCCTAATTTATATTATCATGGAGGCGAATAGTTTTTTTTTTAATTATGGCGCCACACTTTTTGTGTATTTGCCAGTGTCAAGTAATAAAGTAATCAAATAATATTTCCCATTATGGGATTGCTTGGGATTGTAATATGGCACCACACTTTTTGTGTTTGCCAGTGTCAAGTATAAGTTGTTCTATTGCCCCAATAAAACGGTAGAAACTTTATTGAGGCTTCGATGGAGTTTAGGAGTGAACCCAAAAAGTCACGATTTTCTATTTTAAATCATTTGCCTACACTCTAACACGTTCACGAACACTTAATGGTTAATTATCCACCATAATTACACATTAAACTTCGGAGAAATTCAAGTTTTGAAAAATAATATAAAATCGACAACGTGTAGGTACTTTTCATTTTCCCGCCTAAACTCCAGGCGAATAGTTATTATTAAAATTAGATTAAGCGCTTTAAGCTTATAATAGTTTTTTTTTATTATGGCACCACACTTTTTGTGTATTTCCCAGTGTCAAGTATTAGAGTAATCAAGTAATATTTCCCATCGTGGGATTATAATATGGCACCACACTTTCTGTGTTCGCCAGTGTCAAGTATAAGTTGTTTAATTATTGTTCAGTTGCCCCAATAAAACGGTAGAAACTTTATTGAGGCTTTCATGGAGTTTAGGAGTGAACCCAAAAAGTCACGATTTTCAATTTTATATCATTTGCCTACACTCTCACACGTTCACGAACACTTAATGGTTAATTATCAACCATAATTACACATCAAACTTCGGAGAAATACAAGTTTTGAAAAATAATATAAAATCGACAACGTGCACTTTACATTTTCCCGCCCAAACACCTTTTCTAGTTTAATACGCTCTCAGTCAAAATCATTTTTAAGGCGAAAATTAAATTGATTAGATCGTTATAAATATTTTACAACAATTGTGTAACGTTCAATTTTTAGAGGCGCTTTAAAAAAAAATATATAAGTAAACATAGCATATTTTATCATTGAATATTATTATATTAAATTATCACACCCTTTATTCACGCTCTCACATACTATGCTACCATAAATAGTAATAAATTAACCCTTATGATTAATGAATCCTGTTACGTTTTTGATCATATAAATCACGAAGCAAAAACTATACCTACAAAACCACTCAGATTCCCCACAGCAGACCTTTATTTAACGTCTAACCTGTTGTCAGTCAGGAAACTATATGTTCTTCTGATTGCTCTAAAAAAACACAAATCTCTTACCTTTGTCTCTTCTAAAACTAAAACTAGGAGGAAGAACAATGTAGCGCCACAATTAATGGTCAAAACTTTATTTGCCGCAAGACAATATACATGGCAATTTTCTCATATCTACAATAAATTGAATAAAGAACATACCATCTACCCTCTGACTTACCACGACTGTAAAAAGACCCTCACCCAATGGTTAACAACCCCAAGCTACGAAGAAGTCGAGTCCATACTACAAAGCATCAGTTAATATTATTACTTACACTCCGTTAATTAGCGGAAGATATTGTAATGCAGTATCTTCCGATCTCAAAACATAGACTTAGGGCTGGCTCAAAAAAATTTTTCACAAGCCTACATTCTCACACACTCATTTACACCATCTCACACACACACACACACACATTCAAGACCGAACACACACCTTCTCACACATACGCGCTTACCCTCCTACTTAATCACCGGCTTATATCATTCACTTCTAATTTCCTTCATACTTTGTCTTTAAACACCTTAAAAATCATTTGCATGCTTAGGTTAATTTAAGAATCAGTGTTTGTCTCTCATACTTAAACATCGCTAATGTAACTTGGAAGAGCGGAATCACCTATCACAAGCAAAAATTTGCTTAAAAGGTGATTCCAAACTCAGCAATTGTACCACTTTTAAGTTGACGAAATAAACAATTTTATTTTTTATTTATTTTAAAACACATAAAACGAGTTTTGGAAAATATACTTATAACCAACATCATAGTAAGTATATTACTAGCACATTATAAACAAGATTTGTTTGGTAAGGAGCTTGTCTAAGGTTCTTAAAAAAGTAATCATACTTTTAAAAGGTTGTGTGTCTATACTTAGTTATCTGTGGCTGAAGTAACTATAACTGCTATAGGTAGGTATACAATGAGCTAGTCTCTGAACCAATGCATCGTTATAATGCAAATGAAAGAAGTAAACAGGTACCTATTTATTATAATAATATGTAGGTATATAATACATATGTACCTACCACAAAGAAAGGAAAAAGAGCAAAATATATGATATGTAGGTAGGTAGGTAAGTATATAGAGTTATTATGTTTATGCTCGGTGATTCTTTTGGTTGTGTATACTTTTGTTTCTCCTATCCTATATGACCTACCTGACTCGAGGTCATTGTCCTTAAGTACTTAGTTACCTATAATTTTTCGGTATGAACGAAGACCTATTATAACTATTATATTAAAGCCAATTTAATATTCTACATATACAAATACACAAGGTTTTTAAGCCTAGCGATATGACCATTGGATAACCAAATCGTAGGTAGGTCGCCAGTTAGAGTTTATGGGATAACGACTACCTATGCCACCAGTAGCGGCTGAGCGATCGGCTTCTGCGACACGCATTGTGGGTTCGATTCCCACACGAAGCAAATTATTTGTATGATCTACAGGTAGTTGTTCCGGGTCTGGGTGTTTTTGTATGTGAAAATTTGTGTTTGAAAACGCACCCACGATACAAGAGAAAATTCTAGTGGGGCCATTTTTTTTTAAAAAAAAACGAGTTTCCCAAATTACGAGTAGATACATAATTGTACCTATTATTAAATTACTACGCGCTTAAAATGGTGTAGAAAGACTTTGCGAGGAAACCTGGATTGATTGTGAACTCTGCCAACTCGTTTCATAAGAGAGAGAGAGAGAGATTACCACGATAATGTTTTATAAGAAAATTTACGTTACCGTACCCATAGTGAGCGACCACGTCTTTGTGGCATTAATCATCACTGGTAACACAAATTAATTAAAGACTATAAATGGGTACTTAAACTGTGTTTTTGGAAATTCCCACGGATTAGAAATAATGCTGCGACCAACGCGGTTAAAGACGTGGATGGCTTCAGATACCGACTTAGTGCCTAAATAGTCTCTTAGTAGACTGTGATACCCACTTACTACCTACTAACTTGTGGGTAGTAGTGGAAAAGTGTTTGGACTTTGGAAATATTCATTATTTAAATATTTTTTTTATTCTTCTTAGGCCTGCGCTTGAGTTTGGCCGCTAGTTCTTTATAATATTATTGTTGGTAATTGTGACAACTAAAATCCCTACATAGCATTGAATTTTGACAAGCCGTAATATCATTTCCAAACTTTGACTATCTATCCCTTTCCAAACTAAACAGTGTTGACTGTCATATTTCTCATACTTACCTACTTCAGTACGTTGTGGTTGTAAATTATATAATTATTCAGAAATAAATCCTGGTTAAATATGTTTACGTATATAAACTTTCCAACTAAAATAACTAAATAACATGTCAATAGTTTGAAAGATTATAATCGTTTTTAGAGCTAGCAATACTTAAACTTTTGACAGCTCTGTATGTCTTTATCTGTGTCAATTCTGACAGAACACAAGGTCAGCTCAAAACTACGATAAAAACATGTGCAATGTATAAAAAGATTCAAGTCGTCACTCTCATCGATAATATGATGGTTAAGTCTGAGTAACTGTAAAAACATTCGAGTACATAATGTTGTGATAAGGGGTACTTAATTTGAAATTGTATACTTAGAAATTGTACAAAATGATTGAAGGATACGGTGCTGTGACCCAAGCCCTTTTAGGGACTCTTCTGACGTGGGGGTTAACTGCTATTGGGGCCGGTTGTGTGTTTTTTATACGAGGAAAACATGTAAGTTATTTTTATTACCCAAAATTCCAATTAATCTTATCTAACAAGTTATTATTATGTCTGTCTTACATTGGTATTTTTATTTATTTGTAGAGGAAATTACTTGACGTGTCATTGGGCTTTGCTGCGGGAGTGATGACCGCAGCATCGTACTGGTCTCTGCTGGAGCCAGCCATCAGCATGTGCAAAAGATCAAGTTTATATGGATCAGAGGGACAGTATGCCTTCCTGCCAGTTGCATTTGGATTTTTGTTTGGAGCTGTATTTGTTTTTGGGACTGACAAGTTTCTGGATTACTTAGGATTAAATTCAACAAATATGATGATGAGTGAGTACAAATATTTTTTGTTTCTCTTTTAAATAATTATGTTGTAATGTAGGTCAAATACCTGTTAATTCTACAGGTATTTATTTTAGTAAACAGAGACTAGGTATTCAAATTTAGTCATGCATTATTTTTATTATTATGTGCTTGTGGCTTTGGTATCACTGAGACCACAGTCAATTAATTGTGATCGCCATACAAGTCTTATGCATGCTTGAGATTGCATTTAAGTATTTATTTGTGACATTGAAATAGGTACATATTCTTTTATTTTGGATGTAATTATTTATTTCAATTATTGATAAAGGAGTTGAGGAATTTGAAATAAGAATAGCAACTATTTATTACGGCGTACTATAAATGATTTTTACATAATACTAAATACACAATTATAAATTATTTAAGATCAGTGCATACATTGATAAATTTTATCAACATTGGTTTGTTGATTTTGAATCACTGTACTAGTCCAATATTAAACAACATTGGTTAGGTACTATATATGTAGGTGTGTATAAATAAATATAATATTAAAATTATACTGAAATTCTGCAAGAAAATTTTTGTTTATGATCAATTAGAATGTTAAAGGGCCACTTGCACCAACTTCAAAATTAAATTTAAATTGTATTTAAACACAATTCTTCATAGAAAATTCATGTTTAAATACAATTTAAACATTTTAGAAGTTGGTGCAAGTGGCACTAAAAGCAAAAAATTAAAAGAAAATAATATTATCTTTTTCCTATGCAGCCTTATCATATCATAGAAACTTAATCACAAACAACTGCTATAATTATAAAATTCTATTTTAATACTTTGTAATATAACTTGACCTATTTAAAACATTATTACTGTGATAGTTAATTATAATGTAAATTACTATTATTAAGTTCTATTCTAATGATGTAAAAGTAAATACTGTCAATTTATTAAGGGGAAGACACTAACACCTGCAACACTGTCTTTTGTACCAATTTATATCAATAAAGATTATTCTATTCTTATTCTAATGGTGTAGGGAATAGTTAAACTCTTGCTTCAACTATGTTCAAAAGATTCAGTTAGGGATTTCAAAACAAGTTAGATAAAAACTTTAAAATTTAAAAGTAAATATTTAATTACCGGGAAAGTTGTACAATGCTAATTGATAAAATTTTAATATAAGGGCTTGGGATGTAAGAACAATGGATTTTGTATTGTCTGTAGGTTGTTACTTGAAGAGTTAAGCTAAACATTTTACTTTAAAAATGAATGTCCTCTTCTTAATTAATTTAGTTTGTAGTTTAGAAATATTGAAAATTAATTAAATTACAGTCAGGTTAATTAATATTATCTAAAAGCCCAAGTTTTAAATAACAGAGTGGGTGGACACGGCCACAGAATTATAAAGAGGGAATATTTTTATAAATAATTTTCAACAATATAATACATTTTAAAAGATTATATTAATTTGGAATGTTGTGTAATAATTTTTTATGGGCTACTCAGACATTAATAATACAGTTCAAGAATATAAACGTTTCATTCTTAAACTTAGTTTCAATAGTACACTGAAACTTCTATTGAGACTAAGAGAAATGTATGAGTACAAGTGCTGTACAGATAGCTCTTATTTGAATTGATAGGAGATAACTAAATTCTAATACTACTATGATTTTATACAACTGTGGGCTTCATTTATGAGAAAGATAACTCATAACTGTATGAATAGTTTTCTAACAGTTACATTTAATGCCTGACAATAGTCTGAATACTGTCAGCTTTATTAGATGATGTATATTTTTCTACAAAAACATTTTTTTATATAGGACTTTAGTATTACCGGCTATGGTTATTAAATTCATGATTTATTTTTGAACAAATACAATTTTTAATTTTTATAGCCATATGAACATAGTGCAGTTCTTATTTCGAATTAAGAAGCACTATAATATGGGTTATATGCCAATATCTGCAGATAACATTCTATTTTCAATTCAAGGTGATACACTTAAGAGTGATTTTGAACTGTCAACAAATGCTTGGGTCTTTGCCTGATATAAAGGCATTACAAGAGAATAAACAATGAACACCTGTGTTAGATACTCTACAGTTAATTTAAATATTATTGTAATATAAAAAGAACTAACATTCAAGGCAACATAGTAACCTCTGTCTCTCTGCTTGGTAAAGGTACCATCCAGCAAGGCTTGATTTATAATAACAACCTTAATTTATTATAATATGATAGCAGCCTTACCTTTGAATATACAGTCCCTAACAAAAAAAAAAACGCCAACTTGTACTGGTATGACTGGTGTTAATGATTTTCCTCATTATTATGCAAATAAAAAATATATATTACACAATTTATATGCAGTGTTTTTAAAACCAAAACTGGTTAAGACAGAGTTGAAATTGTCTTCCAGGGTTCTATAACTTAATAGAAAATAATAGTGTGAGATAGCATAATTTGTTCTGGATGAATTTCTAGTTAAATATTTTTGTAGTTTTTTTTATGGGATATGCGAGTAGACGAGCGGACGGATCAACTGATGGTAAGCGATAACCGCCGCCCATGGACACCCGCAACACCAGAGGAGTCACAAGTGCGTTGGCCGTGTTTCACGCCGGTTTTCTGTGAGGCCGTGGTATCACTCCGGTCGAGCCGGCCCATTCGTGCCGAAGCATGGCTCTCCCACGTATTTTTTTATTGCACATATTCTTTGAGCATCGGTGCATTGCATGTGATTACTTAACAAAGATAATTTGACCTTGGTGGAGTATAAAAATACTGGTTTACTTATATACATATAGGTAGAAATTACTTCTATAGCCGTGTGAGAATAATTAGGTGAGAAATAGTGGACTTTTAACCCATCAAGTAACACATTAAAGACATGTTGCAAAATCTATTGTTCTTGGGTGATTGGGTCCTTACGCGATTTGCTGAATTGATCTCATCATAAGGTAAATTTTTGGTGCAGAGCTCTGAAATGTGATCAAGGAAGTATTGAGTGTTCAATGTATAATCAAAGATTAACTTGTTTATTTATTGTAGTTCTTATCTTGTATATTATTATACTCAAGCATACCTTTTTGGTTTTATACTCTCAATCTTTGCTTATAACATATCTATGTTATCTGCAAGACTTAGCTACTAAATTATAAGTACCTGCACCTTAACTCAATGTTAGTTTGTTATCAACATATACAAATATATGTACTTCTATTTATTTTATTATCATAACATTATATTACAGGAGTTAGTAGTTAACAGCATTCTTATTGGAATTGTAATAAATTGACTTAATTACTTATTATGCACATGAGCAAATAAAATGCTTTCAGACATGGTTACTTTATGATTGTATAACTATAAGAAGCATGTTGGAGCCCACGACTGCGTGCAGATAAAGCGAAATACAAAGATAAGGAACTATAAAATACTAATAGCATAAATGTTTGTTTATGTTATTCCTACTTTTATACATTTCTTTTTGTATTATTTAAACACTTACGCTTTAATCACACATGGCACACATTGATGTCTACGATCAAGGCCATCTTAGATCATCCTCTCTCTCTTCTCAAGGGCCTCTCCCTTGGGCATAACTGAGTTTAGGCAGGGCAGGTCCATCGCGGCCCCTACAAGCCGGGGGCAAAGCGCCTGTGCACGATTACATATTCACACTTATTCATATTATATTTTTATACACATTATATATTATTGAATTTCGAAGGTCTACAAGTCACTCGCATAGTGCCTACCTTTTATATAGTGTTTGCATTTTTCAATGTGCATTGTGTGACTGTTAAGGCCGGATTCATACAGTACGCTTGAAATAATTAATGAGCGTGTCTGAAGTTGTCTGCAAGTGTTTTGCAGCGGTCAATTTTAATATAATAACTCGGTGTAAGGACAATTAGGGTCGTTAATGTAGCGTGAAACCTATGTTCTAGGTATTATATCTACTTGCCTATATCGTTTTCTGTTAAATTTCCTTAAAAACTAGTAAATCCCTACTAATATTATAAATGCGAAAGTAACTCTGTCTGTCTGTCTGTTACGCTTTCCCGCTTAAACCTCTCAACCGATTTTGATGAAATTTGGCACAGACAATCTTTAGACCCTGAGAAAGGACATAGGCTATATATCATCACGCTAAGACTAAGTAACTATTCCACGCGGACGAAGTCGCGGGCGGAAGCTAGTTATACATAAAACAGAAATCCAGCTGCTACAATATAAAAATAGGAATCTAACAAACATTGTGTGTACGTTGTAGCCTGTCTAAGTAGACACCTAGTTTCATTTGTCGCTTGATGGTGTGCGTTTTTACCACATAGTTTATTTATTATCTAGAAATTACATCGGGTTCTCCAATAACGTGAATCTTCGTTTAATATAGTCGACCTCGGTCAAACTTGGACATCCTTCAACGTCCTCACATCTTGTTATCGCAATATTGTACCAGTGAAGTTTGTAATTTATTTATTTTAAAAGAGTGTCCATGGAGTTTCTTGCCGGATTCTTCTCCATAGGATCGACCTTTTGGAACCGTGCAACTAGAATCATAACGTTTCAAAAACGCTTGTAAAAGCTTATTTGAAATAAAACATTTGAACTTGAACTTTGATTGTTAAATATTACAGCCATAACAAAGAGTAAAGGCTCCAAGGAGAAGTTGGAAGACCTGGAGATGATGACGGCGCTGAATGGACGGCCGTCCAACAACACAAGCGTGGTGACCATGGACCCGCAACAGCAGGTGGACTTCGCCGACTGCATCAGCAACCAGCACACCGCGCAGCGCCGGAGGGGCCACCAACACTCACATAACTCACTGGTCAGTTAATATTACCACCAGTATTTAATTTATGCTAGCTTTATAACTAGTTAATTAGGGTACCGTCGGCAAAGTAGGAATTGTTATAGTTAAACATACCGTCACGCCTGTATCCCCCGAAGGGTTAGGCAGAGGTGTACAAAGGTTCACCTACATTTCGCCGGTATGTTTAGGTCCCATGTAATAGGGGGCGAGCCTATTGACATTAATCGGGCACAA
The DNA here is from genome assembly GCA_947256265.1 of Acronicta leporina. Lineage (NCBI taxonomy): Eukaryota > Metazoa > Arthropoda > Insecta > Lepidoptera > Noctuidae > Acronicta > Acronicta leporina. Next base: position 10,311,111 of record OX366522.1, on the reverse strand, counting down.
ATTCCAAACTCCGAGCTGCTACTGAGATTTTAGAGAAACCCAATACACTGCTCGACCTGGGAATCGAACCCAGGACCTCTAGCATAGCAGTCGCACTTGGGACCACTAGACTAACGAGGCAGTCGTTATATGTTATAATTTCGCCAATATATCCATTCGTACAAAGAAAGTCATAAACACTGCAATCGATTCTACAAAAAGTATCCTATGTTGTGCCTGGTCAAACACACACTTGGCCAATTAATTTATAATATAGGAGAAATCAAGTAGTGCCCCCATAAGGCCACAATACGATATTTCCTATCTTCTTGTATCGTGTATATTGGCATGAAATGTGCGCTTAACCAGTTTAGCAGACAAGGCATCGAACGTAGGGAGGGGCGACGATTGTAGTTTCGTAAGTAAGTAGTACTATTCATTTATATCATATACAAAATCGCGAGTCAACAATTGAAAGTGAAACTGCTGTTGCCTGTTTATGGTGCACCGAAGGAAGCAGACAGAAATCTTTCGTGAATCTTACAAGCCTTCCTGCCTCTGATCGGACAAGCGAAATTGACGAAAAGGTTTTGGAACACCCTAAAGATTAAATAAAAAAGTTTAATAAGATCACATTAACTGATTTCACAGAAATTATAACTCACAATCAGTGATATGTTTGTTGTCTTCGCTTCTAAATCAGGTTTTTGTTTACTGTACTGTGTACCATAACCTTTTTGCGGAGTGACGCGGTTTATTTATCTTTTTTCGTTGTCTTCTTGCGACTAATACTTAATCGTGACCGCTGCTCTCTGTCTGGACTGTTCCAAAACTTGAATAAATAGTTTGATAATGAATTAAGGACGTTTTTTTTAAGTGTGTGTAACATTCACAACCATTTTCCTCATCCGCAATATATTTATAAGAACTCCTTTGTCATATTCATTTTTTATCAGTGCGTTGACACTGCTTAAACTTGTATTGTTACTTGTTTATTTTAAAGTTTAAAAGCGTTTTAAAATTTAAATTTCGAGCACTTGAGTATCATATTATCGAACAGGATATGTTTTGTATTTAGCAACAGAAGTAGTTTGCGAAACATGCGTAAGGATGAGCGTTATCGAAACTCAATTTAGTCGATAATTTATTGGATTATGAACCTCTTACATGCAGTGACTCAATTAGCCGATTAATGAAACTCTGTATTAACATAAAATACCATAACAAGTTCAAAATTGATATTACATTACATCATCGCTAAAAAGCAATTCACAACATTCGTTTGTGAATTGCATTTCGCACAATATTTTTGTGCCTATCCTACGATAACTTCATCATGCCTCCTGTGACTCACGCCATTCAATATACAGAAAGTATGTATATACTTAATCAATTTTGAATGGTGAAACTTCTTTAAGTTGTCATTATGACAACATCTAGCTTACGTATCTATACTACTAAACTGCCTCATTAGTTTTACGTGTCTTAAGCGTGAAGTCTATGCTAGAGTTGATGGGTTCGATTCCCAAGTCGCATAAAGTGTTACAGGTTTTCATACTGAACTCGGAGTTTTTTTTTTATGAGATAGGGGGGCAAACGAGCAAACGGATCACCTGATGGTAAACGATAACCACCGCCCATGGACACCCGCAACACCAGAGGAGTCGCAAGTGCGTTGCCCGCCTTTTAAAGGGTTTGGGCCTCCGGTAACCTCCTTCACTCGGCGAAACACAACTTAAGCGTTGTTTCACGCCGGTTTTCTGTGAGGAGTTTGGACATCTATCTAGCCTGTATTGTACCAGTACAGGGCAAAGGCCTCGATCTCCCTTATCTACGCAATTCTGGTCAGCTGCGGGCCAGTCTTTTCACTAGGAGTCAAATTCGTCTCTCCTTGGCCTGCCGTGCTCACGCCTATCGTTTGATGGGACCCGATCGGCAGTTATTTTAGCCCACAACTTGGCAGACTTGCGGCCGACATCAGCAGTCCAATCCCACTATAGATAAGCTGCTTTCGGGCAAACATTCATGAGTTTGGTTTTAGCGCGCAGTGTTGTATTCCGTACTCGGTCTGAAATCCTAACCCGTAGGACACTGCGCTCCTTAGTCCGCTGGTTCGAGGCTCGACCTTTGCTGGAGTGTCTAGAGACCAGGTTTGAGCACCTTATGTGAATGTAGGGAGAATGCACATGTCCATGGTTCTCCATTTAAAAAAGAAAACCTCAAAGTTTCAGTACATACATCGAGCTATTTCCTTATCCTGCCTGACGCACATGTAACGAGACTATTGGGCCTAGATAGATATAGTCTTGGATATATGCGATCTCCTCCCCTTACTATACAGTCTGCTTCTGCTAGTAGTTTGTCATGAGTTTGGTGTTTGATATGTTCATCCTAAACCCATCGAGGCGTGTTAATCAAATTTACAAGCATGTCACCCAAATAGGCTGCTTATGAGAAGAAAAGAACGATGTTATGGGCGAAACGGAGGAAACGACATGAGCCCTGATAATAGTAACAGGCTCGCCCCCTATTAAATGAAACGTAAACGTACACTTAACCTAACCTAAGCCTAAGTATACCCGGCTAACCATTCCGGGAATACAGGCGTGATGGTATGTTCTGTTATGTAATAAACTTATTATTGTTTATTACAGAAAGTGGGTGAGAATGGTGAAGGTGACCGTCGCGACAGCGTGACGAGGTCACTAGAAGCACGTCAGTCGCAGTGGAAGCGTATCATGCTTCTCGTAGTCGCCATCACCGTACATAACATCCCCGAGGGGCTGGCCGTCGGCGTGTCGTTTGCCGCAGCAGGTTCATCGGACGAAGCGTCCTTCCACACTGCCAGGTAGGTGATAGTTTACCTTTTAAAATGTCATTTGTAGAGCCACTGAGCCAGACGAGAGAAGCAGTTTGCAGGGAAATTTTTGGAAATTTTGTTACCTATGAAATAATAATACCAGGAAGAATTCGTTTTGCCGAAAATTTAATGCTAAATATTTTATTGAATAATACCATTTTTGAAGTACCTACCTGTTTTAAAAAACGAATATACCCATATAAAATTTCCTCTATTAAAATCTGAAAATCCTGAAACACATCATTTATTCATGATTAGATTTTTCAAGATCCTACTCTAAAAAACGGTACTTCTAAACAAACTCTCGCACTTGTGATTCTTGTGTAAAAACACTGAAATGCCTAATTTATGCTCGTAGTAGCAGTAAGTTGTTCAAAGAACAATGACTCGTACAAAGTTCTAAACCTATACTTCGACTTTTAATTGTATTCAGTAACTTGACAGTTGAAGGGTTACCAATTTTTGACAAAAAAAGTATAGTGAGGTGGTCAAAGAATGAACGAAATTGAATGAACATAAATAATGTACTTACATGAACAAACTTTTTATGTTAAATGTAATAATTTGTCTTCAAAACACAATACAAACTCTAAAACATTTTAGAATTTTTTCCTCAGTACCTAGTAAGGTAATCTATACCTAAAAATATCAAGAATGACAAAAGTAAAATTACATGATTTTTATTTTTGGTTTGTTTCTATTAGAAGTAAATAAAAAAGAAAATTACTCTTATTAATTATAATTATTAATAACAATAATAATATTTCGCACCTTATTTACGAATTTTAACTTTGATTTTATATTAAACTATTTTTACACAAAATCATTCACTACCCGGCCCCAAGACTATTAGTTGTAGTGTGGTATCATTATTTCTCTTCGAAAGGCCAAGTTGCTGAATACAATTAAAAAGTCGAAATATATACCTCAAATGTAAGCTATATTTTAGCGATCTATTGGTTAACTTATTTAAAAACGCCATCTAGTAGCAGGATGTTGAAATTTTAATGAGAGCAACAAACTCAACCTTATTGGCCATCTGGCGGGATCTACGGTTACTTCTAACTTGTGTGGAGCTAGTCGTATTGTGTCAGCAACATTTAATTCACAAAACCTTTCATGAAATGAGTATAGAGGTCGCTACCAACAGCAAAATGTATTTGTTTTATAGAACTGCGATAATTGCGATAATAGGTCGAAAGTTACAATAATATTATTTTTTCTTCATTTTGCCTATGTTCAGATAGTAGAAAACTCGGAAGTCTTATGCAATTCTTATAGGTTCAGATAAAAGGAGCAACGTTAGTACACAGATTTAATGGTCATTTAATAAAAATCGATTGTGTTGTGTAACTGTTCTTTTCAAAATGATTTCGTTGTCTTTAAATTCAGTACTTCTGAGGAAATTATGTTTATTTAATGTATATGTTATGAGCTTTCTTAATTCTGCTAGCAAATTTTCTATAAATACTTAAATAGGATAAGTAGGTATCTACGTAAATGTGTTGTCCGCCATTTTGTTACGTCAGAATAAGGAACGCGAGGCACCGTTGCGGCAGCGGCTGCGCAGGCATTTCATTGATAAGTTGCGGGCGCGAGCGGGATGCAACTAGCCGTCTACGGCTGCACTATGGCTTGTGCAAAGTTGTGCACCGAACCCGCTAGCTACGGTTAACAATAGCTGCTTGCACCAACTTAACTCATTTATATGGATGTTAAACATATTAAGTATGCGGCATGAGAGCTTATATTAGTCAAGTATGTCGCCGGTCCATATTTAGTTTTCTTAATCTATAAATAAACGCATCATTTCGTTTAGGATAAGCACCATCGAGAATTGTCTCGTCTCGTCTCATCGAATGCTTGGCATGAGTCGTCACACGCCTACTTGCCTTTTGGCATGGGATTGCGTTAGAGATTAGAGTTCATTTTCACAATTCATTATAAGCGCTTAATGCTTTGTTCCCTTTAACACCGAATCTGCTCTGTGTAATTATTTCTGATGACTGTATATAAGCACGATTTTTACTTTCGTTTTTCTTCACGGGTTAGTTGCCTGATGTCTGGAGGTGGCAAGTTGTCTATAATCGGAGCATAGTATCGGGATGGTATAATGGCTGTAGCTCATCAGTAAAGGAGTTTTGAGCGCGGCAAAGAGTTGCAAAGCAGCTGTATTGGCAACGTCGTTTCATTTGTAGTTGCGTCGAGTGGAGCCAAATCGCGTGGCCGCGGGGGCATCGACCGGCGCGCCGGCGCAGACGTTGCCGTCACCGCCGCCGAAACCGCCCGATGAAACTATTTCACTGAAAAATCCGCCGGCGCGCGCCGTATCATTGAAGTCAACCTTGGCGATTTGTCGCGTCGTCTATACTGACGCGTGGGTGCCTCCTGAGCATATTCATAACTGTTAAATATTGGCACCTCTCACTAATGTACAGCGACGTTACCGTCGATCTTTTCCAAAGATCCCAACTATTCTCATTTGTTACAGTTTCAAGAATGTTTTCTTATTTCACCGTTGTTGTGTCTATTACGGTCGCTGTTACTATGTTGGTTAGACAAAGTCATCAACATTTAATATTTCAACACCAGAAATCTATAATCGCAAGTCTGATCCAATATAATTTCCAAGTTGAGCTGTACAAGACATTTAATTATTGCGTCTGATTGTCTAATTGTAACCACTATGGGGTTTTATAAAAAATCTTAAATTTAATTGATATTAAGCTGTAGATTTCGTGATTGCGATTTGCGAAAGCCAGCGCGGTGGGTAGGTTTGGTTCAGTCGCAGCGCTCCGCGTAATGGCAGGTAACGAAGCTACGAGATGCCACTCGGCGATTTCTTTGTTCCCGCTTGTTATGCAGATCGCCCTACCGCTTATTACACTCATAATTCCATCTTCTTTAACGAGCTAACGTTTGTTTAATTATTTTTGCAGTATAGACAGCCCTGCAAAAATACCTTGCAACGTCAATACCTTCCTTTATACTTCGACTTTTGATTGTATTCAGTAACTTGACAGTTCGAAGAAAAAATAATAATGACTACAACTAATAGTGTTCTGTAGTGAATGATTTGAAAGAACGAATCAAAAAATGGTTTCATTTAAATCAAACTAAGAATTCGTAAGTAAAAGATGTGAAATGTAAGAATAATTAATAAAAATATCATTTCTTTTTTTATTTTCTAATAGAAACAAACTAAAAATAATATAATCATGTAATATTACTTTATTTATTTTTGTCACTTTATGGATTACCTTACTACTGAGAAACAAATTCTATAATTTTTAATATTTTATATAGTGTTTTGAAGACAATTGAAAATAAAAAGTTTGTTCATGTAAGTACATTATTTAAGTTCATTGAATTTCGTTCATTCATAAACTGGTAACCCTTCAACTGTCAAGTTACTGAATACATACAATTAAATCAAAGTCGAAGTTTAATTGCCACTCTAAATAAATTCTAAGGTAACTTGCCACTATTTCTTAATAAGCCCTAAGTTAATTGACTCTAACTTTGAATAAGCAGTAAGGTTCTTGAATGTTATTGTTCCAAGTTAAGACTAAAGCAGATAAATAATTATCCTATTACATTTAGAAAGAGTATACTTATACCATACCAGGTGACAAAATTATAGCAATTACTACATCTACTTACTTTATATTATAAGGTAGGTACCTATGCGATCAATATATAATTAAATACTACTACTAAGTATATGTTCCAATTTTCCAAATTATACGTTACTTATCCATCACTTTTATATATTTCATAAATAATCCATATGAAAACTTGGAGAGCCCGTTCATTATGATGGCAAGCGATAAGGCGGTGGATTTAACACCGTAGTTGGTGTGGGTAATCACATATAGGTATTCGGGTGTGCCTGGAGGAGTGGAGAGGTTGGCGCGCGGGAGCGGGACGGGTAGGCGCCCGCGCATAATGGGAGTCGGCAACCGCTTTGTATCCACCGCTGTTATTATGCAGATTAACACCGCCGGGAATTTGTTCAAATATCGTAACAAGCGCTCCTCCCGGCGCCGGCGCCGCTCGCTCTGCTGTAATTTACGATTCAAGCCGCGGGAATGTGTCGGCGTTCGCTCCTTCCTCGGCGGAGAGCCGTTTTGTCGATTTTATATTATCTCCTTCTTGCCAGAAAACGCTTAACACGCATCATATCACGATTGGAGTTTTTTTTATTTTTTCTTTTCGGCGATTAACGTTCTAAACGTAAAAATGTTACGAAACCTTAAAAAGTTAGAGGTATAATAAATCATAACTAGACCATGTTTGAGTATAGACCTATAACTAAATATTTCATGCGTCCATCATGAAATTTTTTGCAGAATTGGATGAAGCCAGGGCTACTTTAATCCTACAGCTAGCTAAGTTTTCTTGCACTGCAAAAGTTCGAATTAAGAACTTTTGCAGTGCAAGAAATATTTATACATACATACATACATAAACTCACGCCCTTGTCCCACAGGGGTAGGCAGACACTATAGACTGCCACTTGCTACGATTCTTGCATGCCTCTTTTGCTTCTGCGACATTCATACATCTTCTCATACATACGCGTCGGTTGCGAGTACTACGCACCTGACCTTTTTGAAGGACTTCGCCAATAAGATCGGTGTAGGTCCTTCTAGGTCGACCTCTTCTGACGTTGCCGCTGATATGCGCCTTATAAATTCCTTTCGTTAATCGTCTTTCATTCATTCTCTCAACATGTCCAAACCATCTCAGCATATTCCTTTCAATACGTGTCACTACATCATCTTTCAGTCCGCAACGTTGTCTTATCACACTATTTCTCAATCTATCATTCCGAGTTACACCACACATACTTCGCAAGGAACGCATTTCCACCGCATTTATTCTACTTTCATGCCTCTTCTGCCACACCCAACATTCACTTCCATACATAAGTGTAGGTACCAGCACACCATTGTGGATAGCCAACCGTGCCTTTTTCGACACATACTGATTAGCCACAACCGCATGCATAGCACCATTCACTTTATTTCCCGCATTCACTCTCCTTTCCACATCTGCATCAATCTTTCCATCCCTAGTAAACACACTTCCCAAATAAACAAACTCATTCACCTGCTCCACACTCTTACCCTCTATTTTTACATCACACATACATACATCTTTCTCTCTCTCAAAAACCATCACTTTCGTTTTACTAACATTTATTTTCATACCCTTCAGCTTATATGCTTCATTCATTAAAGTCACCATGTCTTGCAACTCTTCCGCTGACGATGCAAGCAGAACCTGATCATCAGCATAGAGAAGGCATTTGACAGGTAACTCACCCATTTTTAACCCACAATCACTCTCTTTTAAGTCTGTCAAACAACTGTCCATATATAGATTGAACAGCCACGGTGACGCGACACAGCCCTGTCTGACACCTCTGGAGATGCCAAACCAGCCTGAATACGCCCCATTTAGCCTAACACAGGCACTAGAACCCCAGTAAAGGGATTTCAGTGCCCGCACCAAGCGTCTGTCCACTCCGTACATAGCCAGCGTTGACCACAATTCATCCCTCCACACACTATCATAGGCCTTCTCCAAGTCAATGAAAGCGCAGAAGACTCTCTTGTGTTCTATTTATACCGTACCTACTTATAATAATAAATCATTTCAATTTAGAACTTGGGTACGTGATGTTATTTTGTCCTAAAAGCTATCTTTCTAAGACTGGAAAACAATCTGAAAGTTGTGATTAAAGTTTACCATGTCCATAAATAATGTTTGGCGCGGCGCGGTGGAGCGGCCGCATTCCTGTGAAGCCTCCGACCCACCTCCCTGAGCCGCACGTCCCAGCTTATACCGAGTGCCGCTTTCCCTGATGCACCCGATGCTATCTAAATACTTACTGTACGATGTACCTCAAATAAATCCTGAATAGATTACAGAGTTCTTCACGGTAAATTAGCGCAGTAGATTTTTTTTACACTTATTGGTTGAAAATTACTTTTCTTCGGCGAGGCTTCAGGAAAAGGGAACCTTATAAAGTTTATTTTTTATTTGATACTAGCTTTTGCCCGCAGCTCTGCGCATGTGAAGCTATATTAAGATTAGAAATGGATCCCCAAAAAAAATTTAATCAAAAACCAACAGTGATGATCTTTTCTTTGTATAGGTCTGTAATACATCAGAGAGGTCAAGCTGTATCTTAGAATCCGTTTAATTAATTGAGTTAAGAAGTTGGTTCTCTAGTAGTTTCAAGTTGGCGCATATACTTTCTTACAGTGATAGCAAAATTAAAATCTATTCAGTAGTTTTGCGCCAACCCGTAACAAACAGACTATAATTTTAAAATTCACATTTTTGATTCGGAGACGTTTATATACCCTAACTGACTTGTTTTTATATCTTCAATGTACAGACACAGCTTTTTTACGATTTCATAATAGTAGGTAGAGAAATAATTGATATATGTACCTAAATTAATTAATAAGGTATTATTAAAAACTCGCAAATCTTTAATGAGCTTTGATGGGTCAAGCTTCGGCTTATATTATGCCGAGTATCAAAAGTTTTTGTCTCATATATTGCAAAACTCTCTCTGGCGCTTCGGTCGTTAGGGATAAAATATCGTTTATTTTCAGAACTCTCTAAATTCATTCTTGCTACCAAGTTTTTGAAATCTCGTTAGGTATATCTTTCAACAGATCGCCGGCGTAACAAATAGCGTATTAATAGAATGAAAGCGAAATAAGTATCACTCGTCTATGTGGACACTATTTCTACCTGACCCGAGTCGCAAAAAATTTAAGAGGTAGTGCCTCTTACTCGATTAGTTTTGCAGATTTCGACATTCGTGAACGTCGTTAAGTATACTGAATACGGGTATAAAAAGCTTTTACCACATCGTTGTAACTTCAGAAAGGACTTTTCTATAAATTAAAGTTTCCTAGGACAACATTTTTAAATAGTCTGTTATCCATTTTTCAGTCTCATGCATAAAGTTAGATTCTTGAATATTCTAGTCGTATTTGTCTTCAATCGTCTATCTTCAAGTTTTTCCAACTTAATTTTAATCGTACCAAATAAAAGAGTCATAGTTATCGATCGACTTTTGCACGTGAGAAATAATAGTGACTCTTCGGTGTGGCTCTTAAGACGCGGCAACGCATCAGCAACTCCTCTGGTGTAGCAGATGACGATGTCTACTTAACATCAGGTGGCTCGTCTACTCGTTAGCCGACATAAAAAAAGACTTTTCTGGATACTTCAACTCCACGCTCCACTATCAATTCTGATTGTCCGTAGACTTTCATTTTAACTTATCCAAGTATATCGCGCACGTAGGTCAAAACTATGACAATTTAAAACACTATAAAATTGTGAACGTAATATACCTATGAGTAACATACCATCACGCCTATATTCCCCGAAGTACACCCACAGTTCGCCGGTATGTTTAGGTCCCATGTACCTAACAGGGGGCGAGCCTATTGCCATTAACCGGGCACAAATCCCAAACTCCGAGCTGCTACTGAGCAATTAATAGAAAAACTCAATGACACTTTGCTCGAACTGGGAATCCAACCCAGGACCTCTAGCGTAGCAGTCGCCCCCACGACCAATAGACTAAAGTGGTAGTTAAAAATATAATAAAATTGTGAAAATTAAGAAAAAAACGAGCTAATGGTTACCTACATTTGTAGTTGTGTAGTTGTCTTAGGATATAGGTTTGCGATGTGTCGCTATCAGTAGGTGTAAAACCTACGTGTAAAAGATTCATGCATTAATATTTTTGGTAAGTAGGTACCCATTTAAAATATAGTATTGTTTGCATCATTTGTCAGTAGTCATTACCGTTTGCTCTATTGCCGCAAAAAGTTTATAATTTGCACGTGGGAGTACCTACTTACATAATATGCTAATCTAAAATGACACCTAAATATCGAGCGCTAGCTGCATATTTAGATTTATGGACACCTACATTAATAGACATTAGACAGATCATAGTGATGTGATTTGATGTAAAGACATCGCTTTCGTCGTTCGGAGCTCGTTTCGGTGAAATGTGCGAAGGTAGCAGGGCCGGATTCGTTGAGAACGTTGCACTTGTTTTACGCACGCGCGCACCGTGTGGTGCATGACCCCATCGGAATGTACCACGTGCACTAGCCAATGGAATGCGCAACTGTTTGCTTTTTCATGTTTTCTTTGCCGCCACAAACAATACCTTTTCATACTATATCATAACGAATTCTTTACTAACGTTATACTTTCTAAAACAGTGTACGCTTATACTTATTGACATTTTTTGCTTTGTTTAAAATGTGCTTTTGAGGATAGTGACTGGTTAGCTAGTTTTAAGTAGTTACAACGTTTTGACGCCTAAACCGTTGAACTAATTTTGATTAATTTGGGTATAGAGATAGATTGGAGCCTCGATTAGGACGTAGGCTATCTTTTGCCTCAAAAACTACTCTGTGAAACGAGTGAAACCGCTAGCAAAAAAATATCATTTGTTAAGTTTTACAGTTATATTTTGGTAAAATGGCAGTCACCTTTCCAAGATATAACGTCCTTTCGTATTCACAGAATTGAGCAAATTATTCTGATCATGGGTAATGAACAAATTACAGTTAGAACAGGTGTACTTAGAATAGAATAAATAGTCTAAATTTATTCTAAGGTTCACTTACTTTGGATTAATCTCAGACACATACCTTATGTGTCTGAGATTAATCCAAAAATCTAGTTAGAGAAATAGCTAGGTTTTAAGAAATATGGGTACACTAAAAATCTAAATTAATCTCCGCGGAAGATCAAATTGTTGAAATTTGACGTAGAAGATGAAATCTACACAGACCACTTATTTAAACAATCTATCTATGAATGTAAATTCTTTTCGCACCATTTTGATCCTGAATGGATAGTTAAAGTAAGTTACCGTAGAATCGTAGGAATCTGCTATTAGAATTATATTGATCGGTCTCGGTTAGTTTTGACTTGCAGTTAAAAATTAAAATATTTCGTCTTGTAAAATTGGCGCTCTTTACGACTGCGCCGAGAATTCACCGTAAAATTGTAATCTGTAACACTATTTTCAAAAGCATGCATTACTATTACATACTTTGGGTGTTTCTTATAAGTATATGATAAGTATGTATTTACAAAAAAAAGTATATAAGTATTATATCCATTGTCTAGTACCCATAGTACAAGCTCTGCTTAGTTTGGGACTAGATGGTGCTGTGTAAATGTTGCAAAATATTTATTTATTTACTTACGTTTTAATTGCTGTAAGTTTAGGCCGTAAACATACACTACAAACATTTTAAACAACGAATGTTCTTAAGAGGTGTCCTATGATGTTCACGCTAAGCAGACAGCGTAGTCTCAGACAGCAGGACGGGCCATAGTTTTTTTTTTTTCAAAGATTACTAGCAATGTGGGTCGCACATTACTAGTATTCTTGTTAACCCCTCGTGCTAAGCTAAATGCTTGTGTTACGAGTGGGTTCACGTCGGCAGTGCAATGGGTGGGCTTTGTATTGAGATTTATTGACTAGCTGTTGCCGTCGGATTCACTCGTACCTATCCAAGCAATTACTTACTATAATTCGGCTAACAATCTAAAATGAAAACATCAGCCTGTTACAATTTTAGTATAATTATGTATACCATTTATATATTACATATAATAAAATATCCCCTTTATTATTAACCACGTCTAATTTACGGGAAATCACACCGTCATGTGATATGCTTTCATTGTAAATAATATACTAGTAGGTAGTATGTAGACCTTATGCCTCTTTTTAAAATGCTTGCTTCATTTTTCAGTCTAAACGAATGCTTACATATTTTGCACTTTGAAATCTAATTACGATCCTGATGACAAAATCTTAAACCAGACAAAAAAAAATAGAGGATTCAATAAACGCTGGCCTAAATTGTAAAGAGAACGATACATGAGGCGGAAGTGTGCCCGCGAGACGTCGGAAAGCGCCTAACCGGAAGATGCGCTCGCGCCAATGAGCTCTATATGAGCTTTTACGATTTCCTGCCCGCCGCCCGCAGGCCACCGCCGGACATTCGGCTCCTAAACTAAAACTGCTCACTCAATCATCGACTGTTGCTAGTTTTGCTTTTTTTAACTAACTAGTGTATATATTTATTTATTATCACGAATAGTACTTACTAGAATTAAAAGTCCGGCGGACCGAATTTCCCTTAAAAACTGAATACCAAAATAAATCTTAATTCAAACACAATTTAATCAGTGTGTTACCTGATATTTGGAGACCGATACCGTTAATCTAGGTTCCTGGCATACCATTTTGTCCAAAATAGTTTCACTGAAAATAAATGTAGGCGACTGCAATTCTCAACTTCTTCTTGATAACTTTACCGAGTTTGTAACGATTTTCCGATCGTTTATCAGTATCTCAATCCGAATAATAACACCATTTGATAAAACATTGTTTGGATTACGATTTTGTAGGCAATTCACGCTCCGCCAAACCCTTATGAGAGTTTCAATTATAATACCACGTTTACGTTTTATAAGAAAAGAAGCGTAGCGAAAGACTATCAGCTAAGTACCAATTTCATGTGGCTTCTCTGAGAAAACCACCTCAAAAACTCAATCCGCTGCCATCATTTAAATATTGGCTGAAACTCTAATTATGTATAAGTACAGTTGTGCGAAATGCATTCATCTCAACATCTTTTATTCAACTTGCGATAAATATTCATTCAATTAACAAGTATTTTTATACAAAACGTGAAAAAGAACCCCAACAAAATATTTAGGGACCAATTGCACCAACTTTTTAAGTTTAAATTGTATTTAAACACAAAATTACAAGGAAAAATTGAGTTTATTAATTTAAAAAAAATTAGTATTAATTAATTTAAGATTAATTTTAATTTTTAAATTTACAAATTTCCTTAATTATTTAAATAAATATAAAACCCTATGGGTTATTTTCGTCTTTTTAATTTGTTTTAAATAACTTCATCAAAATAGCTTCATCAATCTACCGGTGGCTATTGCTCTATACCTCTATAGGAAGGACCTCACAATGTGTGTCAAAAAACCTTGTAACGGAGAATTAATGCTATGCGTCCCGTGACATAATTTGGTCGTTGCATTATCTCGCTCTAGCTCTATTGTTTCAGCACGAGATAGCTAAGTTAATCCGTAACGCACATTAGCTTAGCCAGACCTCTGTTTTTGTTCTGTGTTGAGCTCTTGATTAAGCCGAGAGACTTGTCGTGCGATTTATAGTATTATTACACTAATTATGCGTGCTTATATTGGCGAAGGCTTCCCCATATAACAAACTACATTTACCCAGAAGCATTCACCACTGGCAAACTCTTTTGTACTTAAAAGCTGCTGCTCGCGCTTTCTCCAAGGCCCTATAAAAAATTTCATCATAATTGATGCATCGGTTAAGGCGTGAAAACGTAACAAACAAACAGACACACATAGTTACTTCCACATTTATAATTTTATTTGGAAGCAAGCATGTGAACTTGATCAGTAGTTACATAAATCCATTGCAGTTTCTTGCAAGGCGTTGTAACTGAAACAATTAGGAGGTGGTGGGTGTGCGCCAGACGTCAGGCTCGCATGCGCATGCGTTACGCTCGAACCCGCGTCACACGACAATCTAATTGCCTATTAAAACACACCGGTAACAAACAATTTATATTGTTGCACTTCAAAAATGACGTTAGCAAATAATTTTTATTTTTTTAAACACGTTCGTTGTTATTCAACCTTTCTAAATAAAATATCGCAAATTCCAAGCAAAACAAAGAGGTCCAAATCAATAAGTCACGACGTCGCAACTAAATGCAGCACTGGCATTCTCGTGTCTCACTCGAGTACAGCGGCTGTAACAGGAAAATCCGTAACTATTCTTTATTATATGAATAAGTTACTATTTACTGCAGATATCCATGACTCATGATTGTTTACCATCTCGGACCGGTTCTCTTTATATGCACAATTTTTCCAAGTATAGCATGAATAAGTTCTGCCATTATTAAGACTTATTGGTGAGTAAGTCTACCTATACATTCCCAAATGATATGGCCGGTTAGGTTACCTTCTTTGGTTATATGAATGGATGACTCAGTTTACACATTATACACCTTGCGATCAATGTGCTATAACTGCATTGGTTCGGCCCCTTACCTTATAAAGTAAATGGATTATACTTAAAGAGTCCGGAACCGAAACTCCAATACAAACGTAATGACAAAATCAAATCGTAATTCAAACACAATTTAATCAAAGTGTTATTATCGGATTCCGATACCGTTAATCTAGGTTTCTGCTCTACCATTTCATACAAAATACTTCACTGGGAATAAATGTATGCGAATGCCAATCTTGATATCTTTACCAAGTTCGGAACGATTTTCCGGTAATTTATTTCCAGTGAAATAGTAGTAGACGAAATGGTACGGTAGGAACCTAGATTAACGGTATTTCAATCCGAATAATAACGCAAGTTCCTAAAATATTGTTTGGATTTATTTCGGTATTAAATTTTTGTAGGCAATTCAAGCTTCGCCCGACCCTTAATCTATGTATAAAGGAACACGGTACTTATAGCTATTAGAGCGCTCGCGCACTTGTGATTTTTTTGTGGCAGTGCGCGCATTTGACGATTAGAATTCGACATGAAATTATACATGACTACTACAGCGACTAAACTATCGGTCGACTAAAAATCACAAGTGCGCGTTAGCCCTTAAAGTTGCCTCATTATACTAGTGGTTCTAATCGTGGCTGCTATATTAGAGGTTCTTTGTTCGATTCCCAGGTCGAGCAAGGTGTTTTTCTATAAAATTCTAATAGCAGCTCAGAGTGGGGACTTGTGCTCGGTTTTTGGCAATAGGCTCACCCCTTATTACATGGGAGCTAAACATAGCGGCGAATTGTGGGTTTACATTAGTACAACTCTGCCTAACCCGTTGGGAATGCAGGCGTGAAAAAATCTATTTATTCATTCGCAATCGCGAACATGGAAGAACTTCAAATTGACGGCTTTTCATAAGATCAGAAAGTTGGAACTTAAAAGCGTATATAAAGCTACTTGCGACCTTTCGAAGATAGTTTAAACAGCCTTATTATAATTATAATGATGATTAAGGCATTTGAGCAGTGGTGGCGCCTGTGTCGCCGGGCCCGCGGTTCCACGGACACGCACGTGGGTGTAATGACGTGTCCCATTCATAATTCACCTGTTCAACATGCAAACGATTACCTTCGCGCGATTATCGGTACAACGCGATGCTGACTAACGGCAGTGACTCGCGAGGAATGCTGCATCGCCGAAGGAAATCCGCAATGGCGCCTTCGCTCATAGGTACCTACATAATCTGTGCAACTACTTGTCAGATACCTATTAATGTTGTTCAGTCATGACATCATTCGTTTGCAAGTGATGTGATTGACAAAAGGGCTCAAACGTGAACGTTATTAAATAGAGCTTCGAATTGTTTCAGTTTCACGCTAACACAAAACGCTCCAAAAAGGTCAAAAGGTTTACATATGTTAGTACCGTTTAAGACTAGTTTAATAGCACACATCCGATTGTCATCGTAAACATGCTAATGACTCTTAGTCCAGTAAAGGATTCTTATACATTGTGTTTATACAACGCAAGGGTTTCGTTTAAAATAGGTTGGTAGACCGTGATATTTGCGTTACGAGGTTTTGAAACTTACGAAAGAAAGCTTTTAATAAATGAGTGAGTATAGTGTCTCGGCATGCTGGTCTCAATATATTGTGGAGCATTAGTCTTGTCGTCTGAGAGCATTAAAGTATTTATAAATTAGTCTGCACAGAAATAATCCCTGCACTCGTAGGTAACACGAGTTTTGTTTTGGCGAGACATCCTCGTCTCGTTCACGGACAGGGAGACGAGACGACCTTATTTTTGAATTAGAATGCGGCTGTGTTTACATTTTTCTCCTTATTGTGACATTTTTGGCATCAGTCCAGGTTGATATACCTATGAAACAAACTGTTCATCGCATACTTGGGAGTGCAATTGACGGACAGTTTGTTGGGCAAATGGGCATGTAACGAGCTTCATCTGTAAC
The DNA here is from genome assembly GCA_947256265.1 of Acronicta leporina. Lineage (NCBI taxonomy): Eukaryota > Metazoa > Arthropoda > Insecta > Lepidoptera > Noctuidae > Acronicta > Acronicta leporina. Next base: position 10,294,155 of record OX366522.1, on the reverse strand, counting down.
GGCTATTGTCACGGATGATCCCCAATTACCGATTTGCTTGCTTGTTAAGTCTTCCGTTTTTATACGTATGTGTGTTGCTGTTGTTATTCGCATTAGTTATATTATTCGCGATTCATCTTTCTTCATTTAAGGCGTTGAAGCTGAGTATTCCATGAGTGGTTGTGTCAAAGTATGGTAATTCCAGTTGTGATTTGAATTATAACTGCTTCATTTCAGTTTAGGTACTTCTTCGAAAGTCTGTGATATGTCTTCAAATACTTTCCCTTAATTATGGTATAATATCGACGAGTTTTCAGCAGAAAACTGATGTTGTCTACGTTAGACTAAAGGGTTGACTCTTCTGTTGATACAACAATTTTATATTAATAAGAAATTGTCGTATCCGTAGAAAAACTCGTACACTTATTTTAAATAATTATGTACTTGTGACAAGTTTCTGAACTCTTGAGATAACTGAATAGATATACACATAAATCAGTTAAGGGCTGCGTCAGTCTGTAGGCGCTGAACCAATAAACTCCCAGATACTTGTTCAATTATTTCAATAGGTTTAATTATACCTATTTTATCTTACTAGTAGTACCATATTAAGTGACGTTGCGTTAGTAAAACTGCGCGTTTTCAAATTTAACGTTGTGCCAAAAATCTCTCAGGAACTTTCAGGGATAATAACATGCTAAATTTATATTAAGGTATATTTTATTGCTTACAGAAATTATATATTTTCAGCCTTTACTTTGGTACTTTTAATTAATTGACTTAATCGAGAACAGAGGTGTGTTGCGCGCTAAAGGCGTTATTTTTTTATATATTTTTACACTATCTATGAAAGACTTAATTGATACATTTGGAAATATTGATTTGAGAGGTGCAAAACTGAAACAGTTTCTTAGAAGAAAGTCTCATTGTTCATTTATATCCTATTTTTAGAATTCTTGCTATTGTATTGTGTACCTATGTTTATAGGCGGATGTGACTAAGCGTAACTGTATCGGGGCGACAATACTCTATTCTTGTATTGCTCGTGAAACGTTTCATGTTTCTACATACGTGGACTTGCTAAAAATTTCACGTCAGGTCCTTTTTGTAACAGTCGGTATGTTTACATTGCCTGTTGCATATCATGAACTTTGTTTTCTCCTGGCGTCATTGTTACCTACTAGTGCTGCAGTTCCATTCAACATTTGTCATCAAATTGTATGTAGGTATGTAACAAAGTACCCAAGACATGGTGTTTGAGTTTAGCTGATCGATTTTGTTTTTGGATGAGTTGATGTATCATTTCTTATTTACAAACACATATTTGTTGTGGTTAAATATCTACGTAAGTAGGTAGATATTATAAACAATCCTGCATTTACAAAGTATAGTAATGTTGTAAGTAAAGCTAACTATTGTTTGACTGCCAACTATTGTTTACGTTAGAAACTTTATTGCATGTAAAACGTAGAAGCAGACAAATCCTCATTAGGTAGGTGCATTGCGTGCGGTCCGGACACACAAAGAATGAACGGTAAGGCACGGCACCACCTGACTTGACAAACAACCTGTTTTCTCACAGGAAACCGGCGATCGATCAAATCACACCGCTAGTATGCAAACAGACGCATCAGTAGATACTGCGCCTAAAGGAAATTCTCCTAGTGAGTGACAGGGACACTGCTATACCGGGAAACGGAACGCAGCAAGTCCGGCATCAAATACGTGCGCGTGCGTCTACGAATTGCGTTCCCATACTGGGTAATGGCGCACGTCGCCTTTCTCGTTCCGTCCAAAGGTCTTGTTGCGACCTCTCGCTCATGCATAGGGTTTGCAGCTTACGGTGATAATATTTTGAACTGTCATAATTTACTATAATTACATGAAAATAAGTATGCAATGGAAAGACGCATATTTTAAAGGGAGATTTATAAATACTATCACAGAGGACTTGTGCAAACTGCTGAACAATATTAAAGACCTTGTTGGTATGTATTTTTTCCATTTTTAATAATTTAAATGATGATTAATTTTACTAAACAATTACAATGCTATCATAATTAGTTTTAAATGCAAGGATGGCTTCAATCTAAAATAAAATTGAAAATGAGAAGATGAAAAAGTAGAGAAAAATTATGGACATTCCCGGTGAATAACCAGATAATTTACATCCTCAGTAGGTGTCTTTGGTTTAATTTAGAATTACCTGTATAAGAAAAGGAGAGATCGCTATTAATTAGCCTAACCAGTATTTTTAAGAAAAGGGATTCGAATATTGATCGAAGATGAAATCCCAGTCAAGTTGTGTTACTGACAGCCCTAGTCACACGATATGAATGAAGGCGCCCGCACCATGGAATGCGGTCGCGTGACGCGAGCGGCGCCGACGCCGATCTCGATGCACTTCACCAAAGGGTTAGTTTTAACATAAACTGTTGTACACCGTATTTTGATTAGGTACCTTGACTTACTTAGATGATTTTTCATTAAAATATCGATTTCAAGCAACAACATGACTGCTTCGACTGTTTTATGAAATTTTGTGGTCGCTCGCAAAATGTTGTAGAATTTGTTATTATGTAGATATTGGAAAGTACGCTGCAAGACGATAATTTCTGGCCACGATGTAGTAATTTCGGGAAATATAAGCATGTTACATGTCGATTATGTTAATATAACATAACATACCATCTCTCCTGTATTCCCTGAAAGGTTAGACAGAGGAATACTAATTGAGGTAGTCAGAAATGTTAATTTATTACCTACTCTCTTAAATCAGTTTTCTTCCCACTTCCTATATTCAGCAAACCCTCATCAGCCAAGCCTGGTTTACTTACCGATGTAAGAGAACCCGTCCGTACCTAATTGACTGACTTTAAAAAACCGGAATGTAACAACTTCTGGTTTAGCAACAAAGTATGAGCGATATCATCAACCGTCATTGCCTTTGTACAACTGTATCGTGGAAAATGACACTTAACCACCGCATTCCTGCATGTGCTATCGAGTTTAATGTGTCATGACGATTTCACTAGAGGCTACAACTTAAACGGACCTCTTTTCACACTAACATTGTCCAATACATCCCGTTAACTGAAACAAAAGCTTAGCGATTCTAATTAGCGTTTCCCTGAATAGTCGTTTGATGTAATAAATATTTGGTGCTTGATGCTAATATCGCGATTTCTTTTGATGATATAGATTCAGTTTTATTAAGGCAGTTAACTTTACATGAAATATCTTGATCTATTAGATGGATCTAGTACTTATACCTCTCTTGTTTGTAACCAAGGGCCACGCCTGTACATATTTTTGGTCCTCAATTGTGTCTGTCGTCCTTTCTCCGCTCGTTCCTGTAAATCACAATCCAATCGATTTTCGCTTTCATCGATGTCTTGGAGGTTAAGATGTATCGTTATCAATGCTCCAAACGTTGCCCACACGGTCTCGACAAACTTTTACATTTGCTTAAGAAGCGGTTTCTTTTGTACAAATTTACAGGCTTGATCCTTATTGTAGTAATTTATTATAGTCGGCAGCTTCCTTCCTGCTTTAGGTAAAAGTGGATTAAGGATAAGCATGAGCATAGTGCAGAACAGATTATGGTAATTCTGTTAATTATTCGCTCTGGGCCTCATTTCTGCTGTTGTATTGTGTGGAAATCGTGATTACATTACATTGGAAGTAGATTTTCGACAGTTCTGTCTAGGTTTACCAAATTTGACAATCCTTGTTACATCGAGCGGCCATTATGGAACATACTTTTTTTATTATGTTCTTAATATGGTCCAATTTATCATTCCATCCAATTATGTTTAAGACAAACAACAAACGTACTGGAATAATGATGGATGGACTGGATTGGATGAATGATGATGATGAAGGTTATGTTTAATTTAGAAGATGGAATTACTGGAAACTGCAGTTTGGTAATGAATTCCATTTATAATAAAGTAAATCCAGTTTAGAAATAAATTTTGTATTTGAATTGATTGAGTGATTGTAATGTGAAGGATGTGTTGATGGCAGCGACAGCGGTGAGCGCAGCGATCGGCGAGCACCAGACACACAGGCTTACGGAGGTTGATGGACCACTAACCTCAACCGGTCCGTGGGAGCCTTCCACTTCTCCAAAAACGATCCAAACCTCTCTTTTACTAAATATCACAACAAGAATTAATTTTATTTCGAATAATTTCAATAAATTCCGACATATAATTAACATTTACTAGATTCTTGAGCGTCGATCGTTTGATTAGTCATTTTAATGATGCTTTTTTACAGTTAGTGATCTGAATGCGGTGTAAATTTTGTTTGGCAATCGGTTTGTCGTTATTGATGCTTCTCATCTGTCCCGCGGTGAAGTTGGTTAATGTCCTGCTATTGATGAACGCCGCAACCGAACGCGCGCTGCTAAGGAATTCGTCGGCTCTCGTGTAATCTTTTACGCTTTCGAATGTTGATTATTAATTGCTCTCTCATTCAATAGATATTACATTCCAATCATTCCATACATATCTTCATATGAAAATAGTATTTTGAGTAGGCAAGTTTGGTATCACTCGTAGAGTGCATAAGTGGTTGTTACAACATAAGTAGTAGGTGCGTGTACCTGGAGTTGTAAATATTCAGGTTAATATTCTGTATTATCGTTTTGAGAATCTGCTTTTTGAGTATCTATCAACTTACTTATTTTATATGCGTCGGTATGTAATTAAATAAGTAAAATAGGCGAGTGCTGATGTAGAGCAATTGGTTCGTGCCGCCCGCCTCCGCCCAATGTCCGCCGTACCGATTTAATTAGATTATTGTTTATTTATCACAATAAGACGCTCTTAATATCTCGAACAGTCTTTATAAAAACAGTTACTACCTACATTGTACTCACACAGATTCTTCCAAGACGTAATAGAAGATCCTTTTGCATAAAAAAATGCATCATAACCATCAATTCAAATATGTTCAATTTCAAATGCACTAGGTAAATGTTTCGATTAGGATTGTATGACCAGCAATTGTATTCAAAACGCGTTTCAATGCTCTACATTGGGTTACAATCGCACACTATTTGTTTATGCAAGCAGACTGTGGCGCCAAGCTAGTATAATAAATAGTAACCGTCTTTTTACGAAATGCCTTCCTCATGTAAAGTAGATTCGTTAGTTATGAGCTCATACTTTACTGACAGAGGTTTTCATGTGATTAATCTTAATCACCCAATTTCTAGATTTATTTCCTTTGTTTGATATTCAAAGCATGTAATACGGTAACAAAGGCATACCCTACATAAGACAGACTTTACCGCATAGGTACTGCAAACTTGCACATCTATGGTGCCTTTCAATCTTTGGAACGCGTACAATGGTACAATTTATATACAGTAGGTAGGCATCGTAACCTAGAGCTCATTGCTTTGATTCGTACGATAATTTTCTGAGTTATGTATGATTCCTAATTTTGGCATAAGAATTCCAATTATACTAACGATGCGTTGCTATGTCATTAAAGTGTACAAGAGTAGGTATTTAATTCTTCCAGGTCAACAAAAATGTTTTCTCAAACTAGTTAACACGTTCGTCGGTACAGTGTCGTGTAAACGTGGCTTAATATGCAATTTTAATCAAAGTGGAGCAGCCTTCACGTGAAGCTGTCGCGACGGTGAGCAGCGAGCGATGCAAGAGGCTGGTGCTAGCCTCCCATGCGGAGCCCCGCTGTCTGGCAGCCACGCGCCCCCCGCGCGCCCGGGCCGCCGCCCCTCCCCCGCGCGTTGCGATACCTAGCGCAACCACCTCGTATTGCTAATTCATCTACCACCTTATATTCGCTAGGTACAATAAAGACTCGTCAACAATTCTCTCATTGCCACTTCCCAAGGTTGACTAGATACATCATAATATTATTTAAAATCTGAATATTTCGTGTCTTACAAAGCCAAGCTACTTGGTTACATTGCAATATTGACGCGACGAATGCTTTTGTTATTAGAGAGCTTTAAGAGATCTAAGAGACCAGTTATTGGTGATTTGCAAATGTCTATCTCACCTTAGTTTTTGTCAGTCATGCTATGTAATCTAAACTGCTAATTGAATGCTTATCTACCTACATCAAATGGAACTGGGATACATGCATCCATACGTAATTAATATTATAGTCAAATACGTCCAATGTCTTAATATGTACTTTGCATAGCCTGCGAGATTACTAGGATTATCGCAGCTTTAACGAAGGTGTTAGGTCAATGCTGTATATTGAGTCATGCATTATAAAACGTGCGAATTTCTTAAATAAATTGTGTATAATTAGGACGTGAGAGACGATATTGACTTGTCACGTTAATCCTTTGCTGATCCACAGAGTGTCGCATCGTTACCTACTCGTTAGATGATCACTCAGCTCGCCAGATGTTTCAGTTTCACACTGGAACAGCGTTATGTAATCATCATTATATGATCCAGCTAATTGGTATCTTAATAGCTATTACCTAATGTTATATTTGTATGTCCGACTGGTTTTATTTTGTTGATAATATTTTTTGGTCAATTGAACATATAACTTATTGGAGGCTCTAATTGAACAAGTGTGGTGATGGTTGAGCGACCTCGCAGGCCTCAGTGCGTAGGTCCGATTGCGACAACGGCTGACACGAGTTGTGTAAGTGGCCGATGGAAATTCCGGTGTCGCCGTAACTGCGGCAAGTGTGCGGGTAGAGTCCTGTGCGTGCGCAGCGCTTGGCGAGGCCACGGTATGAATGGAGCTGCGGTATGTAGGTCACGGTGTCGTCAATGGGCCGTCGTCAGGGCCCCGCGCAGCCGCCTCATGCGCCCCCATCGTGCCGTGAAAGTTGCCACTACTTTCGCGACTGCTGCTCTCACCGTCGTGACAATTTGCACTCTAGTACAACACAACTAAGTCAGTTTTGGAGCAACCTCTGCTAACGTTCACATCCGCTTCGTGGTTTCGTGCGTGCCTCGAAGACTTTCTGCGTCGGCTTGCCGTGAGCACTCTATGATTGTACGCAAAGAGTCTAAATTTGCTCGTGCCGCTGAAAATTCGGCCGCGCCGTATGCTCGTGCTTAGGAATTCACTTCCGGGTAGGTCGGAAAGTGAAATGGACCCGTCTGTGATGTAATTGGAATTCGGATGTATCCGGAGTCAGCGTTACTCCATTCACTTATAAAATTCTATAGGTATTGGTTGACATAATAGGCCGCGCACCGCAGCCGTTTCCGTGACACAGTAAACAGTTGAAGCGATGAAGCGTAAGATGACTTTTTTCTGCCGCCACTGCATAAGTTATAACTTTTATTTTACATACCACACTGAATGGCTGATATTACAGTCGTGCGCAAGAGGCCGACGATGCAAAGTCAATTTGAATTTACAATTAACTACTAGGAACCAGTAAATCGTTAATGAAGAATAGATACCAACCTTGTTAAATACCAATAATATTTTACCAACATTTCTTTTGTTGCCAAAATTATTACTCTATTTCTCTAAGTACGTAAACAGCATTAGTAAGACGTATTACTAGCTCTTCCTTTTAAACTTCACATCAGACCCTAATCCTTTAAAGTAAAACAAAATTATCAAGGATCCATGATGAATAAGGAGGTTCTACCAGTCTAGCCAAATACTTATCAGCAATAAGCTTTGCGATGCGAAAACACTATAAAACCGCGTGCGTTGTAAGTTGTAACGTTAAATTCTTGTAACCTCTACATTTGTTTGGCCATCTATGTTTTCATTCGTTACATCTGTTCGGAATTATTCAAGGGAAAATTTGTTTAGGTTATATAGATATGGTATGATTAGTTTAATATAAAATGTGACAAGCCCCTATGTAGATATCACAATAAAATGTCTCTTATTCGTTTAGAATACCGCTATCGCTCGAAGCTTTAGAAATTTTGACGATCCTAGAGGATCGTCAAAATCGCCACTGCTCGAGTAGATATCATCATTATATAAATTTTCCCAATAATTTAACTTGCCATAAGGAAGTTCGACACTTTTTGTGTCAATGTTTCTTTACTATGAATCCGAAGTGATTTTTTCACAAGAGCGGGAGTAAGATGGTCAGTTTGGTAGGTTCAGCAGGGTTTTACTCATCGCAATGTACTGATTAGTAGTTCAGTTCGCAAGTTGTATTTCTAGTGTTCTGTGGCATACCACCTTTGCGTGGAGTCTGAGTATGTTTAAAGACTATCATATGAGCACTCAGCTTAAGGCGAAGGTTCGATGATGGTTGATAATTCGATAGTAATTTCCCATAAGTCACTTATGTCACGGATTTGTGAATAATACAGATCTTTGTAATTTTTGAGTCGTCTCTTAAGTCATATTGGACGGAGTACAGACGTAGAGTCTGATGCCTGTTTATTTCTTTCTTCTTACACTATGTGTGGACTATGCCTCTCAGTAGCGATAATGTTGTACAGATGTCAAGACCTTCTGACGACATGTGTGAACATACTACTGGCTACGGGAGTCAAACGAATTCAAAAATCCTTATTTTAAATTTTACATAAGTATAAATTGTATCTTTCAAGACTTTTGCAAAAATTGCACCCATTTTTTAGACGGCTACGATAATAAAATAATATATCACTTAGGTATGTATTCGCTACTGCTAAATGTAAAAGAATCTTTTTGGCGGGTTTTCTTATATTTCTAGCTACTTATTTATATACAGCGTGTAATAAGCGCAAGACCTTAAACACGTCAATTAAAAAATCGAGTCATAATTATCATAACGAAACACTAAAGACATTTTGAGACACGTTAGCATATTATTTTCAAGAAATTAGTAATACCAGGTAAAGGGAAAGCTACAGGGTAAAAGGGTGGCTGTACTACAGTCGTACCCATAACAACTACGACACAATAACAATTTGTGCACATAAGTTTCAGTTTACCATAACTTGAGCCACGGATGGACTAGGGGGCCATAGTCTCAGGTATTGAAATTGATCTTTTCGGAAAAAATTAGACATTAAAAACCACTGTAATCGATTAAGTAGTCGATTCTGAGCAATTTTCAGGTCTTGCGCTTTTCTGTTACAGGTTGTATAAATCAGTCTATGGTTAAAAATATTGTTTGCTGTTTTTATATTACAAGACATTAAGTACCTATCCCAGAACCCGAAATGTCGTTTAATTAATAGAAACATTATTCAAATTGAAAAAAGCATTTAATTTCACTTTACTTACACTCTAAAAGTGCTTTCAAGCAAAAACTAGTAGGAAAGTACGTTCTATCCTTGTTGGTACCACGGAGGTTTGAACTCAATTGATGAGCGGTGTACCGTGCGCGCAGTGTCGCACGCGCAGCTTTCACCGAGCTCAAAGGCTCGCGCCGCCATGCATGTTTATTAACTTAACCATTTTAACAGGAATTCCCGAGGCTTCCGTTTAAGTCGCTATTAGTACTTTTAGTTGTCATGGTGCTTCAATGTGTCCCGTTAAATTCACAATAAATGAAAAGTTTTGTCGCCTTCTCTTTCTTGCGCATGAGCGCTTCTATCTATGTTACCAACTGGCCGTATATGTATGTATATAGGTACCCTAAAAAGATTCGATAATTTTAATAAAAAATGCATATAACCTCATGGACAATGTAGAAGGTATTTTAACCTTCTGTGTTCTGCTGAAACGTATCCTAAGTTTAGTTTTCCTTGTATTGACATTCAGACGAGACAGTCTGAAATTGTTATACAGTTACTTCTGCGAGTACAAAGGAACCTTTGATTGGTACTCCAACATAGTTAACGGTCGCTATAAGTAAGGCGATCGAAATCAGCGAATACTTATATATTATTACGTCATTACATAATACATGACGAGAGGTATGTAAGTTTTAGCTGCATCGCGGGAACAGTTGAGTTTAACGGTGACCGAGGCTTAGAGTACAGTTAGTCGCATTCCTAGAGCGGTTCGCCGTTCGCGGCCAGGGTGGCAGGTGCAGGGGGGACGCGGCGCAGAGGAATGTGCCAGTGTCAGCACATATCCGCTATTGCTTCTATTTGTTACAATATACGGACATTCAGCATACATTGTAGGTAGGACACATTTTCTAGTATTTCGATGATGATTTAGTACTTATTCTGTATTCCTGAAACGTATAGGTAGTTCCTATTAATTCGCTACTGAAGACAAAACAGCCATACTTGTGTATTTAAAAAGAAATGTCTGTGAAATCCGTAATGACCATATTTAATTCAATGAATTGGTTACTGAGAAATCAATTATTCATGATATTTCAATTTATACTTAACGTAACTTCAATCGTCGGACAGTCTCAAAAGATTTGAGTCAGTTCTTGTTAGGAAAAACAATAAAATAATCACATTTAAGCAAGGTTGCAGCCTTATTTCTTAAACATTTTCGCAATCGCTGGCGATTTCTCCCTTGAGAACGTCATACAAATACCTTTGATGGTGTCACACAGACTATTTTAAATTTCAGATATAATACAAACTATAAAGGCTATCGGCAGACGAAAGCAACCATAGTATCATTTGAATTATGTATTTTCCTTATAGAGATGTCACACGGAAGTGACAATGAAATTGCACTGCTCACGAGAAGCGAGTTATTTTTTAACTTAATGCTTTATTTGTCCACAGAAATCTGGCGCTAGGCATCGGCATCCAGAACTTCCCTGAAGGCTTGGCCGTCAGCTTACCACTGCAGGCTGCCGGCTTTTCTGTGTGGAGGGCATTCTGGTAAGCAAAACTAAAGTAAAATATGTTTTAGCTAGTGATGTCCGAAGTTCGTTGCCTTCAACACCTATAATAAAATTATCAATTAACGAACGACGCGTACTATGAATACGACATTCAAACAAAGAGAACGCTTTCAAATTGTCTAGACGCAATTTGCATATTTTATGTAAATGGAAAAGATTTCAGTTTTGCAAAAATAATATTATTTTGATAACACTATAATAGATTTCTCATATCCCTTGCATTTTCAGTGGTAATTGCGCAAATTATCCTCGTAATCAGAATAATGTTTGATAACATTCCACGTACCTACTAATCCATAGAATAGGGTTCACATGGTGGCAGCAAGTTTGCCGAGCGGCAGTTAGAGCGCGGCGCGCGGTTAGAGAATGCGCCCGCTCGTCGTTAGGCCGGATGCCAACGCAACCAGACTGGACGACCCCATTCCTGTTCAGGCTAATTCATTTAGCGACTGTTGCTGGCTCGACCGACTCGACTATACGCTCCGAGATTTGTGATGTCCCTCCGAACTAGATACGCGTATTGGTACTGGCATCGATATCATTTTCTCCTACAATTTCCACTAATTACGTACAATCTTGAAATTTTCCATAGAAACGACTTCAACGTATTCCAATCTCCGCAGAAGACGTATTGCTAAAATATTCGACAGTAACACGCGTTTGTTATAAAACGAACACATTCTAAATAACTTTAAATTGTCAGAGCTAAAGGTTATTTAACCATTGTGGTACGTGCACGCATTGTAAACGTTACCAAATAGGTAAAAGTTGTAAATAGTCGCATTCCGTCGTGTTCTCGGAACCGCTGCCCTGGCGCCGCTTCGCCGGTGCACAGCCCGCGACTAACGAGCTACGAAACACGGTAATGGATATGCCTTTGAAGAATGCTAACAAAACTATGAAATAATGCGGTACATAAACGTTATGTCTTCAAAGTATGCTGGGAAAATTGTGATGTAACGTGGTTTCGGAGTTGTCTCATGTGAACTCATAAAACAGATGAAGCATGCTTTAAAGCTACGCAACTATTTTTGCTCATTTTAACAGTCTTCATAAAGGGCTTCTCAATTCGACCGTATTGTTTTGTCTGTTTGTTATGCAATTATTCTGCCAATTATGAATTAGTTTTGATGATTATTCTTTTTTCTTTTAGTCATACTTCAGAGGTAGACCCTTTTAAATTTGTTCAAGATCTGATCACAAAATTTAGAACAAAATGACAATAACATGTACCGATTGAGTAAATGACAACGTCGTCGAGGTAGGTAGGTAAGTAAAATTCTACTCGCCACTCAAAATGTTATAATAAAATAACTTTTAACAAATAATAAAACTCCCGCAAAAAATAAAAGCTCTGTGAAAATCCGAACCGAAAAACGAATCATTTAAATAAAAATATGCAAAAGACATATCTGAAATTGTTTATCGGTAAACATACAAACATACATACACTCACGCCTAGGCAGAAACTATAGACTGCCACTTGCTACGATTCTTGCATGCCTCTTTTGCTTCTGCGACATTCATACATCTTCTCATACATATAGGCAAAAAGGTACAATATTAGCGTCAACTTGCGTAGCACCAGATATCATTATTGTAACAATTATGTCTCCAACATTATCAAAATATGAATTCTTTTTAAACCACTAGGTACTACTACTATTCATGAAGTAATTCTAAAATGTCTGAAATATGACAATAAAGCGATCGTAGTCGAAATAATATTTCAAGTGCCTCGTGGCTTCGTAGCTCCTTCGCTGGCAGTGGCGGTAAGAATGTGCTCGAGTGGGAATCCTGGCCGCGGAGTAGGCCGGGAATGTGCGCCGAGCGACGACCCCGCCCGACCGCTCGTGCCGTGTACCCCAACCTTAAGACACGCTGCACGCGACCACGGAAAATTAAACGATCATATATTTTTGCAAATAAGAATTCTTTGCTGCTATATCTATCTACGATAAATATGTGTGCGGTTTTTGCCGTATGTCAGTATGTCTCGATATCGGGCAATTAAACATCACGGGAACTTGAAGTGTATAGAAATTCAGAGAATTCCCTAATGATTTGAAATTTTACACATAATTTCTTCATCAAGTTCTCAAAATACGATTTAGATAAATCTTTAATTATTTATATCTCATCGCTACCCTAGAGAAAACCCAATACATCTCCCATACAGACGTGACTTTTCACAGCCTACGCTATTGACACTTCTTTTCCAACTTCAGTTTCACATGAAGTTGTCTTGCGGCGAGAATTAATAATATATCTTTGTTGTTTTCCCTACTAGAAATCGATATTTAACATTACCTCTATGGAACATAAGTCAAATTTCTAAAGATGTTGAGAAGATAATCGCAATAAACTACAAACTAGTGTTAAGATTGTTTATCTAAAGCAAATGCGAGTGCAGTAATTTATGTGACAATATCAATGTGACTGCGGTGTCCCACAACAATCTATGTCACAGCTATTGGTGTGTCCTTTGTGCCTGTGACGAGCTCTACGCGGCCACACCTAACTCCATTGAGGTGGCCATAAGAAGAAGAAGTAATTTTCGTAATTCTACTCTAAATTAAACAACAAGAGCTGGAAAAACTGTCCCGTTGTTGGATACTCTTCAAGAAATACGCGAATGTTAAGCATAGGAATATAAACATCGATATATTGTTTGGAATATAGCTAGGCTTTATTTGCAAAAGCCCTGTCTTATTGATGTCTCATCTAATACGTACGTAAGTGCTGCTAGCTGGGTTGAGGTCTTATGTTTAAGTTAAATGTTCAATATTCGTTCAGGAACTCATTTCATCGTTTGAATAGCTATAGCAGCAAATCTGGAGGTTTTCATTACATACATTTCCGTGGACCACCGTATTTCTGATTTTACATTTGCCTCAAAACAATTTTCAAAGTTAAAAGCTGTGAGTACAGCATACGTAAAGACAGTGTACGATAGGGGCCGCGGTGTGGAATTCAAGGGGCGAGGAATGCGGCCCGAGCAAGAACTGCTCTGACCAACTCGCACGCCCGATACGGGATCGCATTTGCCACCGTTTCGTATATGTTAGCCACCTTTCGAAATGCGTATGAGTACTGGCGCTTTGGACGACAATCGATATGTAGTTTGTGATCGTTGGAGTGGTTTTATGGTTGGCTGAACGCGTTAGACTGTTTTGTCTGATGGGCAGTATAATGAGGATTTAAGATCGAGCACTAATTTTTAAGTAAATAGGTACGTACTATTTTGAGTTCTGGCACTCTTATTCACTTGAACGAATCGATGTTACACATACAACACATCTTACATGTAACGGTGACCCATAACCATACGGATCCTAGCGTACTGAGTTTTATTATTTTCTACAACACACGTTTCTTCTGAAACAACCTGGGGGAAGGTCTGTTTGTACTCTTATTAGTTAATGGGTGTCGAAGTCAGTCGTAACCCGATCAACTTGTGGACGGGTTACTGACTTATGCAAAAGACGTTACGCGGTGAGTCCCGCTTGCCATACGAATACCATATGCTAGTCATAAAGGTCAACCCCTAAAGGGATAGGGCAGCAAACGAGCAGACGGATCACTTGATGGTAAGCAATTACCGCTGCCCATGGACACCCGCAACATCAACGGAGTCGCAAGGGCGTTGCCCGCCTTTTAATCATATTTTCTACTAGCCTCGCTCACTTGAAGCTAAAAAACCAACAATGATGAACTCTTTTTTGTACGTTCTAACGGACTAACGTTCTTTTTTTAGGCATGTGGAAATCTTCATGGACTTCCGCCGCCGAGGAGTACCTAGAATTTCAGGACTAAAATATTATATTAATACTAACCTCTGCCCGCGGCTTCGCTCACTTGAAGTTCAAAAACCAACACTGATGATCTCTTCTTTGTATGGGTCTCTATACATTAGAGAGGTCAAGCTGTATCTCCGGTTCCGTTTAATTATTTGAGATAAGAAGTATACCAGTTAAGTTGGAGCAAATACTTTCTAGCAATGATAACAAAATTAAAATCTATTCAGTAGTTTTTGCGCCAACCCGTAACAAACAGACAAGAATTTTAAAATCTCATTTTTGAGTTCGGACACGTTTTGTACCCTTATTATACCAAATATCTTCAATTTACACAGCTTTTTTACAATTTTATAATAGTAGAGGAGAGATAAAGATATACATTGAAGACATTTAAAAAAAACAAGTGGGTTAGAGTAGATAAACGTTTCCGAACCCAAAAATGTGATTTTTAAAATTCTTGTCTGTTTGTTACGGGTTGGCGCAAAAACTACTGAATAGATTTTAATTTTGTTATCACTGCTAGAAAGTATGTGCTCCAAATTAAAAACTGGTATACTTCTAATCTCAAATAATTAAACGGAACCTGAGATACAGCTTGACCTCTCTAATGTATAGAGACCCATACAAAGAAGAGATCATCAGTGTTGGTTTTTGAACTTCAAGTGAGCGAAGCCGCGGGCAGAGGTTAGTATTAATATAATATTTTAGTCCTGAAATTCTAGGTACTCCTCGGCGGCGGAAGTCCATGAAGATTTCCACATGCCTAAAAAAAGAACGTTAGTCCGTTAGAACGTTAGTTGACAGTTGCTCCCTGTAAAACAAATATTCGTTCACCGCGGTAGTAAGACGAGAAGGCGACCAACATAGTTGGGAAAAAGGCTACGAATATGGCAATATCAGAATCAATGCAACCACAGACGTTCTATCTGACATCTATAAATTGGTATCACATTAGAACAGGAATAGTCAATCGACTTCCCTCGTGATCCCTAACCGTAGCCCTTCAATCGGATTTATAATCTTTTGACAGTGATACAATAGTCTCTAAATATCCAGACACGAAGTGACTTGGTACAGGCGGGTTTTTACACCTATTAAACAAATTCTTGTCATTTTGTCGAAGCCAGTTCGCGTGAGTTTTTGTGGCATGATATAATAGGTCCAAGTAGTGTAGTGATCCATTGTTGTAGACAATGCGTCTAGTCAACATTTCTCACCGCATGCGCATATGACTCACAGTGACGTAGCAAACATATTGCTTACGCACCATGTAGGTGCCTCATCCGTTAGTAAACCTAATAAATTAAATCACTCTTAATAGCTTAGTTAGTTTTTTTCTCCATTTGGTTGGACTCATTCTATAGAGTTCAGATGTTAAAGTGGCTTAGTTATTCTAAGCAACATCTATCATATGTTAATAGTCGATATAACAGTGATTTTGCAAATATTTTAAATTGCTACACTGAAAACAATAATTTCGTACCGAATGTTTTCGTAAGTGAGGTGGCTGTCTTGTTGGACGGCGTCGACGACGGCGACGAGGGGCGACCGTGGCCGGCACGGGCCCGAGTCTGCGTGTCTGGAGGCCGCTCTCGTCGCAAGCGACGCTATTTAATCAGATGGTCATTGCTAACTGGACCCAAGAAAGTCGTCTATTTCGAAATTTGAGTGTTGCGTGAGCTCGGTGTGCCATGTGTCGCTGCGGTGCCGTAGAGTCTGGTGCGTTGCGCGGCAAGCGGACGGCGGCGCGCTGTCTGCGCGTTCTTCCGGACCGCACCCGTCGGACCAGTCGCAGCGCACCGCCCGCTGCCCGCCTCGGGCGATCGGCCTTCAGAGTTAAATAATTAAATCGAGAGAGCGACGCCAAGCGCAGCCACCGCCGCCGCCGCCGCGCGGGCCCCGAAGAAGTCGTCGCGGAAGGCGCTGCCAGCCTTGATGGCGCTGTTCTGCGCAATCGAGGCCGGTTTGTCGGCCGCATATTGCGTTGTTGCCTCGCCTAATCTTCTCGAACACCTTCCTGGACACTTCGAACTTTGAACACCACAGTTTTAACGATGACATCTCACAATACTATGACTAATGTCTCCATACGAATTACTTTTATGTTGACTGCATTCCACATAGATACCTACCAATGTAGTTACTGAATCAAAAAAAATACATATCTAATAGCTGTCGTATCTACACTGTCAGAAACCTGTATGTTTCAATGACAATCAATAGCAACTTGCAATAACTCATTCTACCTGCCGAAACGTACTTAGGTATGCGGTATAGTGACTGATTACTAATATAAGTAGGCATTTTAAGGTACATCCCATTAAGTAGCTATGAGTGTTAAATCATTCATACTCAGGTGTTCATGCGTAACATGCTTGTCTTCAAATCCACCTACTCTACCTAATAAAAGAGCTTGATTTTTGGAACGAATTTTCATAAACATTCTGTCTTCACTCAATACACTCAAAAAATAATGATGTAAAAGTAATATTTTACCGCGCGCGCCACCGAAAATTCACTGCCAAGTACCAAAAAACAATGGACATTTTCCAAAAAAGAAAAATACAATGATCTTTTATTCGTAAGCTTTTATTTAAATTCAACGTAGTTATTGAGTGACGGGTATCCTGTTTTATGGCTCGTCGGCGGCTCAACAGTCGGCGATTCTGCGAATCAGTGGATATTGTCGCAAATTGCCGCTTTCGCCACCCGCTGAATAATGCATGCGATAACATAACATCACGTCGCGCAACCGCCGCGCGCCCGCCGCGCCGCCGCAGCGCCATCGCCGCCCGGCGTCCGCCCCGCACCTCACAATTTCATAAAACCCGTTTCCCACTCGCATTCCGCCTAGCATTGCCGCTACATTACTTGTTATCTAATGCAAATTAAAGTTCCCTATATGCATGTTATCAAATCCTTATACAACGAACTAAACTTTCAAATTTAAGAATTTCATTTTGAGCGACTTTCTATTTGGTCGCAAACGTTTTTCTGCTAAAGTTTCAAATTCATGATCAAACAGTGTCACTTGAATCTCTAGGCGGATGCTTGAAAGCATGATGTTGCCCTAAAAACGAAAGGCGTAGCCAGGTAACGAACAAGCTAGTTAGATGTTGGTGTGTTGCCGGTGGGCAGTTGGCAGTCAGATATAGGCTGGTCGTCGTGTGGGGTGGCCCTGGCGGCGTTTCCCACAGCAGCGGCTCCTCGACCAGTTCGTCGGAATGTGGTCGCGGCACTGGCCCGCACTTTCACCAAAACAATTCGTTAGCGGCCTCTTTCGGCATCGCACCGCGCGCTTGCCTCTACCCCTCCACCCCGCCACCCCGCCACCCCGCCACCCGCACACGTGAAAATTAACAACATACTGATACATGACGTCGTGATCAGTATTTTGAATACGGCCCTTTTGAAGTTCCGGGCCCCTAGATACCATGTTTCATCACGTTGAGATAGAGAAGTTAGTTACGTATTAGATTACTTATTAGTAGAGTTTACCTAGTATTACCGATTTTTCAGACAATATGAATCACTTTTCCGCCAGTTACTGTATGTATTTCAGTCACCATCAACAGTGAAATCTCTTGTGATACCGTTGTCACTGAAAATTTTGGTACCTAAGTACCTATTCAAAATTCTTATTTCCTTTTCACACCGTATTTAGATACATTGAGATTGGCTTTCCATCACTGAAATATCACAAAGGATCTTTTTAGAAACTTCAGTCGTTGCTTTCATTAACCTAAACTCTATAGTCTATAAATATCATTACTTTAAAAAGCTCAGTATGATCGCATAGTATACTACCTAATTAAAAGCTTGTCTAGTTACATTAAAAAAAACTGACATTCAGATTTGATATTTCATGCTGTAGGTACCTTTTCAGTTACATTTTATGCATGTTTAAGTTGAGAACTATAATACCATCGTAAACGACTCTGCCTTCGATATCGAAAGAAGCATGTCGGAGATTTACACATATCCTCGAAAAGCTCATAAATATTAGTAAAATTTTCAGAATATCATTCACAGTTGTAAAAGTTTTTAATAACCAATGAATTGGTATTATATCCACCTATACAAGAATGCACCTTGTGAGAAGCGCCGACAGGATGTTGTGAAAGTTGAAATGAGAGCTTCCAATCTAACCGTCGAGAATTCATAAGATAGAGCAAAGAGTAAAAGATTTCAAGCCTAAGTCATTGCGATGAATTTCCTACTTCATCTCATATCAATTATAGATGAATTTTGGTTAGATACTACGCTGAGACAAAAAGTTTCAGTAACAGTATGAAGGTGGCGTTTGATGATAGATATTTTCCGCCTGAAAGAAAATGGAGTAAATGAATATACCTACTTTATATTATAGTTCAGTGAACGCTCTTATATGTAATTGAAATAAGAACACACACCAATATTAACATCAATTAATTAATATTCTTTATATATTCCGCGGATGCTTCTCTAGATTCGGTTTTCCTTTGATTAACGACAATTACGTGTACTGAAATACTCCGAAAATCTACATTACAGTTATCTAAAGCATGTTCTAGAATGCGTTCTCGAAGGCCTAGCGTACCGTTTAGTGTGAGTAGGTGACGGGGCTCCGCTTCGCGCATCGGGGGCCTTCATTTCCTGTTATCATGTCAACCTATCCGAGACGGGTCCGCCCTAATGTTAGGGATAGTTCTAGATGGCTACACCTAGTTTAAAACAGTTAGAACTAGGCTTCAGCTTTGAACTGTATTATATCACAAACAAAATATATGATTTTCTATAAAGGGATGCATTGATAAACCTCTATTGATCCTAAGAAAACTTTTTGCGCGTGAGGTCTAGTATTTAAGTAATGGGTGTTGAATGGATTTGCTTATATTATAATACTAGCTTCTGCCCGCGGCTTCGCCCCCGTGGAATTCGGTCTGTCATCACATCCCACGGGAACGGGATAAAAAGTCCTATGTCCGTCTCCTGGTTCTAAGCTACCTCTCCACCAATTTTCAGTCAAATCGGTTCAGCTGTTCTTAAGTTATAAATAGTGTAACTAACACGACTTTCTTTTATATATATAGATTATACCATTTTATAAGTTCATAAACGTAGTTATGTGAATATTGAAAAAGTGACCACCTATTAGGGCCGGATATTTCGTAATATACTTAGGTAGGTATATGTACTTCAGTCTGCCTAGCCTCACAGATGTCTCCCTGTCACAGACTAACAGACTTACCTATGTTGGCCTAAGACTCATACATTCCATTATAGTCATTTTGTTAGCATTTTCTAAATATATATAAGTGAAAATATAATACCTCATGCTTTGACCCAATGAGCGTGTGCTGTGCAGGAGTGTATTTGGGGTTTTTATTTAATTTCTCAGTACACATACCACGGAGTTGCTGCAATAATGATTGGATAAATAGCAATTGGCCTTCTGTTTACCTACATGATCCTTGAATTTTTTTAAGCATACCAAGCGAACTGACGCCTCTCCCTAACCATTCCTGGATACAGGGGTAACTAATATTGAAATACCTATGTAAAATGGCTTCGGAAAAAATCTTCTTAATACGTTTTTGTGTTCTTCCATTTATCGGTGGCTAAACATAGATAAATTTTAATAGAAGCAAAATATTGTCTTAGGCAGGGTTGGAACTTGCGCTGAGACCACTGGTAGCTTATTTGGCTAACGGCCGTTTCTAATAACAAATCAGGCAGTAATTTCCTTACTAGGGTTAGAATTTTTATGGTGCTTCGGCACGAATGGGCCGGTTCAACCGGAGTGATACCAAGGCCCCACAGAAAACCGGCGTGAAACAACGCTTGCGTTGTGTTTCGCCGAGTGAGTGAGGTTACCGGAGGCCCAAACCCTTTTAAAAGGCGGGCAAAGCACTTGTGACTCCTCTGGTGTTGCGGGTGTCCATGGGCGGCGGTTATCGCTTACCATCAGGTGATCCGTGTGCTCGTTTGCTCCCCTATCCCCTAAAAAAAATGTAAACCTATTTTGTAAGCAAGTGGATGTATTTTTCAATGAATTAATTATTTGTCAGGTACGGCCAGTTGTCTGGCATGGTGGAGCCGGTGTTCGGCGTGCTGGGCGCGGTGGCGGTGGCGGCCGCCCAGCCCGCACTGCCTTACGCGCTAGCATTCGCCGCGGGCGCCATGATATACGTCGTCGCTGACGACATCATACCGGAGGCAAATGCGTCGTAAGTCTATTTTACTTATTATGGACACATGAACTTTTTATTTTGCAACTGGTAGGGGAAAAACAGAACTCGATTGCAGCGACACCTTTCTGCTCCAATTGTGAATCAAAACTATCCAGGGACAGGAAGAGTTTAGTGAAAGTGACGCACGCTTAATGAATAATTATAAAATACTAGCTGCCCGTCCCGGCTTCGCACGGTGGTGTAGGCACCTATTTATGTTTTAAAAAAACTTTTATACAATCCTTGTCCTGATAGTAAGTAATGAAGACAAAAAAATCTTATTTGGTGCAGTCGTTCGGAAGTTATGCGCGAAGCTTATAGATAGATATAAAGATATGACAGACACAAGGTAGGGGGCAACAGAAAAATATAAACGCCAACATTGCTAGTCGTATCTCTCGCACGATGTCATCTTGAGACCAAATCTCAATTTCACTGGCTACATTATCCTTCAAACCTCAAACAAGATAACAATGTTATGAAACACAATAATGTTAGCTCTTTATTGTATAACGACAGAATATTTGGCAACAATCACCGTATTGCCAAATATTCCCCGATTCAGAAACACACTGCTACCTCAAATATGCCTTATGACAATTGTACAGATCGGTTAGTATCTTTTCTCCTAGTTGGTGTTGTAGCTATGTAGAGAAATCGATTGCTGTCTACTTTGTTTTACAGTTTAGATTCTAAATTGGAGTAAGTGTAGAGTATTTATTACTAATTATCCGCTGTGATTTCAATAGTGCCATAACATACTGGTATGGTTAGTCCAGCTTGATACTAGAAATAAAAAAGATTTTTTACCGATTTCAAAACCAACCAGCTAATATTTTTTTCAACATAGCTTCGTGAAAAAAATATTATATTTAAGTGCATCAGATGATTCTTTCTCTTTTCGTGCAGTCTATTCTTCTGTGGAATGCTCTACCTTTGGAAATCAGGATGGCAACAAGTCGCCTTTAAAATAAAGTATTAAATAAATTAGGCAACAACGTAGCTGTTCTGGAACCCAACATGCCTTTAAAGAAGGAAATAAGGGCTGGAGTAAAAACTTTAATGTTTAGGAAGTTTCAGTAAGCCATTACCCACGTCATGTTATGATGGCAAATTAATCGTTGAGAAACACACTCTACAAATCACAATGAATCATTAAACCCTGCTTGAACCCCATTTAAATGGACAAAGCAGTCCAGAATAATTTTCAAAAGTACCAACATCTTTCAAATCTAAATAAAAGATAAAATGTAAGACCTTCAAAATGATTAGCGGAGATAATAGGCGGTTACGCGCAATCTCAGATTTTCCCCTCCAGACGGCGAATTGAAAGAGTTGTCCTTGAAAATGACCCAAAAAGGTCCGAAGTACGAATACTCCTTTGTTGTACCCCTGTGAGACCCCTGCCCTACTGCCATTGACGGTGAAGGATGATGCCGCCCCTTATCGCGCATCTTCTTACTATTCACACGATCAAACATTTGATTAAGACCACTGATATACTCCTAATGGATGATTTGATTGTGCATGTAGATAACAAGATAGTACCGATACAGTAAGGGCTGATGTGACAGTACGGAGTTGTTGTTTTGACAGGCGAATTAAGCCAATCATATAATTAATTAATGACTGAAAAATTTATTATTAACCTCGTATAGTAGATAACAAATTACAAAATTGTCGTCGGCGGACGATCAAATTTGCAATTAAGTAATTGAACTTGTTGTGCAATAATAGCCTAGTGTTATGACCATTGTACTGCCAAATCAAATGTCTCGAATTCGAATCCAAACCTCTGTCTTACTCTAAGTCATGTGCGTATTAATAGTTAATTATCACGCTCTGATGGCAAACATCGTAAGGAAACTTGTAACTATGCTTGAGAGATTTTCTCAACGATGCGGCATGAGAAGCCTGCCAACCCGCATTAAACCAGCCTGGTGGACTATAAACCCATCATCATATAAACCCTCTTATTCTGACAGACCCATGGTCAGCATTGGGACATTATAATGGGTTGATATTATTAGTCGAACTTAAAAAGAGGATCGAAATGTTAATATCCACAATATATCAATAGCTTTTTAAGAAGCAAGTAATGGCACCGACGTTCGCATTAAGAACAAATGTGAACTCAGGTCTATTACAAGTTTCTTGTCCACCAATAAAGAAAAACAATCTACATTATTGCATGTCGATATAAAACTTCAGCATAAAATGTACGGGCTCTTAAGTCATGACATAATTGGATTGATGAGGGTCGTCTGTATTTGATTGTTCGGATCCATGTCAGAATTTCGGTCGATATAGATTGTTAACCGTCAATATGTAGAGGTTCGTTTGGGTGAGAACTAAGGACAAACTTCCCCTTGGCGACAGTGAGTTATTGTCCATCTGGAGTATTGTTCCAGAAATCCAGACCGGTCGCGACTCCCTTCCGGACAGCCTGTCTGCCCAGACCCGTTATTTAATATTGTTAAATTTCCTGGGACCAAGTTGCAAGCTTTCAAACCGTGGTAAACGCTTTCAAAATAATTTCTGAAGGCGAGTCGCTCCTTCCAACAAGTTTGACTAAACGGAAGTATACAAACTATTGTGTTAATTTGTAACAATAACAGAAAAGTTTTTGAATATGTCACTTTAGTGGTTAAAGCATGGTTAAAGATATTGTTTCATTGTTTGACGCAATTTGTCGCGACAACTGAATGACAGATACGTCAATGTACCTACTTTCGATAAACTCTTGTGATTGAACACAAGCATTGTCAGTCGTCTTATTATGTTTGTGGTCTGATGTCTACATTGTCTCGTCGTCTAGACAAACAATTTACCAATATAGAATCACATTCCGGTTTACTGAAAAGATAATTTCAACATCTTTCAGGTTCTATTTTGGTAGAGAGTGTTTGGCACTTCAAATATAAAAGTGTGCGCCAAGTCACGCTTTCATAGGATGGATATTAAATGAATAAATACTCCTTTTATAGTTTTTAGTCAAAAAAAATTATGTCAATAGGTATTTTACATAGTCACGCCTTTCTCCCACAGGGGTAGGCAGAAACTATAGACCGCCACTTGCTACGATTCTTGCATACTTCTGCCATATTCATACATCTTCTCATTCATATGCGCAGGTTGCGAGTAGGTACTACGCACCTGACTTTTTTGAAGGACCTCGCCCATAAGATTTAAAATATCATTTATAAGCTTACAAGGTTGGCAGATTCTTGTTGGCTTGTACTAAAGACACATGCAGCTATACTTACCAAAAGCTAATTCTTTAGCCTTTTAAAACAATTTCAATCGACGAAAAGCCTGCAGCAGGTGTTATTATCACAAATAACGGAAATAAATAAAAAATATGTGTGTACATAACACGCGCCCGCGCAGCACCTGACACTCCCTCGCGAAGCACGCGCGCGCATCTCTTAGTCTGATTAGCATTATCAAAGAGTATGACAACTGTTTGCTCTCTACGAGTGCTCTCTCTTGCCTCTTATCGACTGAATATTTTCACGAAGTCATTTTTTATTTCCTTTAGATACTTATTGTTTTGTGTTTTACACCGTTTAAGGGTCATACATTATCTAGCGCCTGATAGCGATTGACTAATTAGATAGATAGGCTATTTTAATGTCATATTTGCTCCCAATAAGTTCTTCTCTTCTCTTCTATTATAAAATTGTAAAAAAGATGTGTCTGTATATTGAAGATATTTAAACATTTATATGTCACCGAATCCAAAAATGTAATATTTAAAATTCTTGTCTGTTTGTTACGGGTTAGAGCAAAAACTACTGAATAGATTTTAAATTTGAGATCACCGTTAGAAAGTATACGCTCCAACTTAAAAACTGGTGAACTTTTTATCTCAATTAAACGGTTCCTGATGTATAGAGGCCCATACTAAGAAGAGATCAATAAAATAAAGCCTTTTTCTTTCTTTTTGTTAGATCATCACTGTTGATTTTTCATTAAATTATTTTTGGAATCCATTTCTAATCCTAATATAGCTTCAGGTAAGCGAATCCACGGGCAAAAGCTAATTTTTAATATTAATATGATTTAATGTGGGTGCAGGGGCATCTGTAGAGCTCTCCCTAATCCTTCGGGGAATATACAGGCGTGATGGTATGTCTATGCTAGCTTGCAATAATAGCATATGAGACAATAGCGTTTTGCATTGCAAGCGGCACGTGAGGAGTAGGCGCGCGGCGTCAGTCGTCGTCGGTACGCAAATACCCCGCCCGAAATAGCGGCGCGCCGTCTAACACCCCGGACGCGAAGCCGACGCGGCGCGACAACATAGCCCGACGTTTAATATGTCCCACTATTTGTTCCTCCACATAATAAAACCAAATTGCCACATAATAAAATTGTCACTGACCGATGTTTGTACATAGGAAATCATTATGATCATCAGCCGTACCAGTCCGCTACTGGACAACAAATGCCGAGGACTGGATGAAATGGCGCAGATTTGAGGAGGTATACGTCTTCAACAGTGGACATGGAGATATTTAAATAGTGTCAACTCACAACCACTAGGTTTACTGCCTCGTTAGCCCAGTAATCCTGAGCGCGACTGCTACGGTAGAGGTTCTAGGTTCGATTCAATATGTGGGTTTTCCCCACGCCCAGCCCCGGAACAACTACCTGTAGATCATACAAATATTTGCTCCGTGCGGATCGGACCCTCAACAGGTGTCGCAGAAGCCGATGGCTCAGCCCCTACGCCAAATGTGTCATGTAAAGATAAAATATACTTAATTATATTTATGTTCGCTAGTCGCGTAAGTCGTTCTGATGATTGAAATGTTATGTAAAGTTGTTATCTATCCACGTGTAACATACTTTAGAAGTAGGTATGAGGACAGGACACCCGTCTGGAGTGGTTGTGGGTGCGACGAGGTGGTCGTCGGCTCGTCGCGTCTATTTGCAGCGGGCGGGCGGCGCGTGCGCAGGGCGGCGCGGCGCAGCCTCGCGCATTATGAAGTAAATTCGGTGCGCCGCCGCGCGTGGGCTTGTCACCGTCTCGCCACTGTCAATAACAATAAATATAAGAAATAACGCGTTTGTTGCTGGGATAAAGATGGTGACGATGCTCTAGTTTGTCTATGCGCTGACGTCACTGTCTGGGAATCCAGTAAGCTGCCGACCGACACTCCCTGACCTACCTCCAGACATAGCGCCACATAACCCCCTTGTATTGCAACTGCACCTCGACATTACCTCATACTAAAAGATTCTTCGTTTTTGTCAAATCGCTGTTTCAAGATAGCCTAGCCTAGAGTGATTTGGACTGCCAAGTCAAAGGAGAGATTTTCGAAGTCATGTGCGTATTAATACTTAGTTAATTATCACGCGCCTTAAACGGAAAACATCGTGAGGAAACCTGTACTTATGTCTGAGAGATTTTCTCGACGGCGTCTGCCACCCCGCATTAGGCTAGCGTGGTGGACTGTAGACTAATCCTATTCTCAGAATGAGAGTCTGATAGGAGATCCGTACCCAAAAGTGGGATGTTGGTGTTGGTTGGAAGTTGATGAAAATGGGATCAAGAAATTTAATCGTAGGATGTTTAAAAAAATATAAGCAACTCCTGTGCAAAATTGCATGTTTTAAGACCAAGGGTTTAGTATATCAGTGTTAAAATTCAAATATGTAGACAAATTTAGACCCCTTCATTTTACGGTGTTAGTCAAAAATAAGTTTTCTGAGCTATAATTTTCCTACGAGCACTGATTAGCCAGTCTTGCTTACGACGCAATGTATTACTGAGTACATTCCACCGATATAACTACCATTAGTTTTCATGTCAGCTTGTCCGTTCTTCTAAATTCCTCAGTTTTTGGGCGTGATGTCAGCAGCGCTATTTAGGTGCTTGTCGTGTGTCCAGTCGGGGTTCCCCACGGCACGTGAGCAGAATGTACGCCGAGCTGTCATACTCGTTAACATGGCATAGCCCGACGATACACCTCGTCACGAGCCGGATGTCAAAACTATGCCCGCCAAATGAACGTGTTTTACACATTGGGCAATTCTGTCTTGCACAAAACAAATCGCGTAAAATAATCGCTTAAATATAATGTCCTAAAGCGGAATTACCCACCTTACCTAAGGTGGTGTTTGCCTACTTGGCATTGGGTCACCTACAAACATTGAAAAACACACGCTACCAGAATATTATGAATAAAAATGAATACACCGGGCAAACCCATTAACAAAACAGCGTTTAGTGGATATATCCAGAAGATTTAGACATAAAATAAATGATTAGCTTACATATTCAAAGTTACATCATGCATGATACTTGTAACGTGTTGCATAAAGTACCTACCTCTGTTTCTTGCTAAATCAATCTATTCCGATTTGGAAATTTGTATTCCGCGATACTTGAGAAACTTGTGAATATTAAAGATAGTCATGTATAACATTATTCGCACCTAGATTATTAATAAGGCACAGTTTAAATACACCGTTCAGTTTTCTAATAAATTGTGTATGTACATAACGTGGTTATACATAAGTACTAGGAATCGTTTTAATGTAATGGCCCGTAATTCCAGTTAGTGTATTCCGGCCACTGGTTTCTGTAAATCGGAGTGCGTGAGACGCAAGCGCCATCGGCGGCTTTTCCGATATCGTAATTTTGCTGCCTATTTGATATTCAAATATCGTTTACTCGTTATTTCTCAATGGCTGGCATTGTGTGACGACAGCATTTTATAACGGACCCCTATATGTTATTATGTACATACCATTATGTATATCACAGTCAAAGTGCGTCAGTTAACGTATCACTGCCTCCTTAACACGAGACATACATTTTAATGTGTTTATGATGTGTCCGCTTACATTGTTTTCTTAGTTTCCGGTTGTCAAATCATCGATAAGGTAGAAGTACGTATTTCCGGCAGCGTCCCAGTACCCGGTAACTAGATAGTTTTTTTTGTTTTCCACCTTTCTACCAAGCACAAATTAAAGTTTGTAAATTGTAACACATTCTTGGTAATATTTTGTACAATAATAATTGCAACACTGATCAAAAAGTTTTATGGTGTCAAAACTGTGTAACCATAAAAGTGTGCTCTCCAAAAATATTAAGAAAATTGGAGGTTCGGTCTCTAAACTGCGAGATCACCCCGTCGTACTATTCAGCTTGGCATGCTGCTACGGATGACCATACGGTAAGGGTGTTAATTTATTGAAATATTTGAGTGAACTATCTAACGATATAAACTATAAATTATGGTGAATCTAATTGAGAAGTATTTATTTTTGCATGTCACATTTATTGGTACGCACTAATCCCTAGTTGACCCAGCAACCGGCATATATTTTCAATTTTCTACCGGATATTGGTGCAAGCATCATACCGGTAATATCCATTGTACCGATACCCGTTATTGTATCCTTATTGCCTTGCAATAGGTCTCTTTTTCCTTTGAAACTGTGGTATAAAGATCTGCCGGGTACTAGAACGTATATTAACAGTTGCACCTAAATCCGTAATGATTCTTATTGCCTTAAGTAAGAGCTTATTTTCCTTTGACTTCAATTGAAATGACTGTGTACGTTCTTTTAAAACCACATGGATTGGATTCCTTTTTTCTTTTTTCTGTATTATTTCTAAATGATTACGCCTATAACTATACCCCTTATACCACGCACCTTTCATACAAGATAGTACTCAAAACAGACATTTTAAAATGCCTTATTGTAATAAAAACTCAGCTGAAGGTAGTTTTGGGTATACAACACATCATGTGCTCAAACATTGAGTCGTTGACTGGTATCAGTGTTTAATCAGCAAGAGCTGACCAGTGGGTCAGCTCTTACTTGCTGTGGCTATGGGTCTCTATACATTAGAGAGGTCAAGCCGTAGGTATCTCAGGTTCCGTTTAATTATTTGAGATAAGAACATATTATGGCCTGACACAACTGGTCACCACGCCCACGCGAATCCCAGATGTGGAGAACCAGAAGCCTTCAATGCTGGATCTTCTGCTGATTTCTCATCCGGACGGCTATCATGTATCCGTAGGCGCCCCGCTTGGTTCGTCGGATCATTGCCTTGTCCGGAGTACAGTGCCTCTCATGTGCTCGTCGCGATCGCGAGTTGTACGTAGCCGCCGTGTGTGGCACTACAAGTCAGCAGAATAGGATGGGATGCGGTCCTTCTTTACGTCCTACCCTTGGAGACAGGTTTGCTTCTCGCCGAATGATCCCAACGCCGCTGCTGATTTTGTTGCTGATGTGGTACTGCAGGGTATGGAACTTTTCATTCCATCCTCTGTAGTTCCCATTAGTGGCAAATTTCGACCTTGGTTCGGTACGTCTTCCAAAAAGGCCTCTCGTCGGAAGCAGGAAGCCTATCGAGCCTGGGCTGATGCGGTGGCGGCAAGGGATGTAAATACCAGCGCATTAAAAAAGAAGTATAACTTTGCCTCTTCCTTGCCAGGTCCTTCAAAAGAGACATTGCAAGGGCGAAGTCGGTGCAAATCGGTAGAATTGGTGAGAGGCTTGAGGGCCTGCCTTCTTCTCTCGATCTTCTGGGCAAACTCTTTGCGTCCAACTCAACTTTGGATGACGGGGGACAAGAGCCGCCTACCATACCGCGGTTCGTTGGCTGTATGCCGGATATCCGGTTCCACCAACGCGCAGTGCGTTTAGCACTTGTATCCCTCGATATCTAAGTCAAGTGGGCCTGATGGAATCCCTCCTATTGTGTTAAAGATGTGCGCTCCAGAGTTGGCACCAGTTTTAACACGTCTTTTTCGGCTCTCTTACTCTTTTGGCGTTGTCCCAACATCATGGAAGACAGCATTGGTCCACCCGATCCCTAAAAAAGGCGACCGCTCAAATCCATCCAACTACAGACCGATAGCCGTTACTCCCCTTTTCTCGAAGATAATGGAGTCCATTATCAACTGCCAGCTCCTTCGGTACTTAGAGGATCACCAGATGCTTTGTGACCAGCAACACGGCTTTCGCAAGGGTAGGTCGGCTGGTGATCTTCTGGTATACCTGACACACCGTTGGGCACAGGTGATCGAGACTAAGGGGGAAGCCTATTAATATAATTTTATCATAATGATCTCATTGTATATCTCCAAATGTTTGTTGCAAAGATGTTTGTTAATTTTGTGTCATTTTAACAAATTATTCAAGCTGTATTTACAAAACTACCAGATTTGTATTCTCATTCTAAGATTGTTAAGTTTTTAATGTTGGTGCAATTTTTTTTCGCAGGTAAACTTATTGAAATTGAGGCTTTAATGTTATTCAAGCATAAATTCAGAGTTTATCCATAAGTTAATTCATACCTTATTTTACCTATGTAGGTTATATACCTACCTGGTTCCAATTTTCTAATTATAACATTGAAATTTATATAAGTAAAATTTTCTGAAAATAATATTGATAAAGACTGATTTTATTAAAAACTTTTATATTTTATAAAATATATATTTTCTTTGGATACGTATTATAATGTGAACTTTAATATCAAGCAATAGAGTTCATATTTGCGGTAAAAAATACCGGATTCTGGGACAATATAACGATTACTAGTACAAATCTAACGGATACTGGTACAAATGACCCTTTTTAATGATTTTGTTGTATTATTGTTTATAAACGTTTATATTAATTTTGAAAATAGTAATCATAAAAAACAAGAATAAATTTACTATCTTTAAATGTAAAAATAATTATTGTAAGTCTTCTAGTTTTAGCATAGCAGACCTGCAAAGTCGGCGAAGTTCAAAACTTAACGGTTACTGGGCCGTTTACCTTACCTACGATCCTTCACGTTTTGATTATCTGGAATCTTAAAAATGGAAATTGCGTACGGAATTTTCTATAAGCAATGATAATATGAATAAAGCAGTCATAATCATAATAAACCCATTATATGTCCCACTGCTGGGCAAGGGTCTCCTCTCACAATGAGAGGGATTAGGCTATAGTCCACCACGCTTGCCTAATGCGGGTTGGTAGACTTCACACGCCTCGACAAAATCTCTCAGACATGCAGGTTTCCTCACGATGTTTTCCTTCACCGTTTAAGCGCGTGATAATTAACTATTAATACGCACATAACTTCGAAAAGTCAGAGGTGCGTGCCTTGGATTTGAACTCAAGACCTTTGACTTGGCAGTCCAATGGTCATATCACTAGGCTATCACGGTCGAATAAAGCAGTAATTTTGCAATATCATAGCGAGAATAGAAGGAACTACTTTAACCTATCTCTTAAACCTTTGTCTGATCCTGACGCATAATATGAGCTCGATCCCGAAGGATTGTTCTAGGACTAGATGTTTGTGTGTGTGTGAAATATTTTTTGTTTATAAACTCACTCAATCTTTGTGACACAGTATTTTTAAAAGAAAAGAAAGACGGCTGCCGTTGACTGTAACGCCTATTGGCTGGGACTTTAAATTCTGAGAATAGTATTTGCGGCAATGCTGCCGCAAGACCAAAGATGATTATTTCAATACATCTATACTATATAAGTATAAAGCTGAAGAGTTTGTTTGTTTGCTTGAACGCGCTAATCTGAGAAACTACTGGTCCGATTTGAAAAAATATTTCAGTGTTACATAGCCCATTTATTGAGGAAGGCTATAGGCTATATATCATCACGCTAACGCAGACGAAGCGGGCAGAAGCTAGTACTAGTATATAATTAAAAGTGGAAGTAACAAACGCAATTAAAGGATAGTAAGTTGATTTCTTAATGCCTGAAATATTACTTTTGAAATCGACCCTAACTATAACTAAAATCAAGAATGGTAGGTACTCCTAAACGTTACGTTTGTTCGCAGTGGTAACGGTAAGCTGGCAACGTGGGGCTGCATCATCGGCTTCGTGGTGATGATGTGCCTGGACGTGGGGCTCGGGTAAGCGCCCCGCCGCCCCTCACGCCATGCCTTCACACCGCCGACTTAATGCTGACTAGTATTAACGCTCTGAGATACCTACCCCCTGTAAGTTAGTTGTAGATATAATTGTAATAAACCAAAACGTGCTCATCGTCTTTCCGTTTTTAAATGAATAGGAATCTTGCCTATTATGTTTGCTTGTTGACTGAAAACACTTTAGTCCCCAAAAATATTCCATTAAAGCAAATATAGTCTAGCAATCTGAATCGACAAAAAAATATTGCATAATGAAGCGATCTATCGTTTTACACGCTCATTAAAAGGTTAAGAATCCATTGATGGAAATAGTTACACGACATCGACGAGTGTACGTGTCTCAAATATTGTCCGTTTTCTATAATTGGTTGTATTCAGTACTCTAATTGGCTCGCAACAGGTAGCGGCAGCGGACAGACGTCGATGATACTTAACCTGAATATACTTTTGTATATTACAAGGAAAGTTCCCATGTAAATGTTCTATTTATATAAAAGCCATTGTATCCAAAATCATTTGTATACCTATATTATAAATACAGATTTTAAGTGAATATCTTAGCTAAGAAGTTGCTGGCTACAAAGCTTAGTGAGACGTTAGTAAGTTTAACTTTTGAATATAGTTAAATGTGATTCGTAGGAAAGTTTCAAATTTTATCCGAAGATCTCGTGATCTGTGAGCAATAGTAGAATTTCGAAACGCCATCATTGAATGTTTAATACTTATTTATAGAAACTTATGCCCGCTATGTGTAAGCGACTCATTAAACTTTGAAAGGGGTCATATGAATCCCTTTAAACTTATTTACGAAACAGTAAAACGGATATGTAATATATGTTTTGGCAATCAAAACTATCCACCAAATTACTGCTAAAGGTAGAATTCGATGTAAATATGTAAAGTGTTAATATATTGTGGTGCTTGTAGTACATACGTAGTTTCGTTTCGGAGTAGGAAGTGTAGAAATTGCCCACGTGATATTCTGCAGCATGAACATGTGACGAAATATGTGAAAATGCATAACATTTACAAACGCTCTATTTGTTTACCATTTTAAGTTTAAAGTGTTCAATATATCAAAGTAAACGTCTAATGTTTAAATGATATTACAGGTACTTTTGAATGTTCAAAGCTAGATGCGCGGATTCAAATAGGATCATAAGGAGAATATCTAAACAGTTTTCGTGAATGTTTATACTGCGGAATGTCGTTGATCTATTAATTATTTTTTCTGGCTGTCGCATCTATACTGGAGTGCATTGCATCTATAAACGAATTATCCTTATAATAAAAATGAACATTGCGTAAGGAATGTGTCAAGAGAAGTTCTTGAAACTATAGAAAAGTTAATCGTCAATCTCCTTCCTATAACGACGCATGCGTATTGTAACAACTCTATAATATTATATAAATTAATATTTATTAAATGAAAGCTTTATTCCACAAGTGGTGGTCAAATATATTCCAAAAAATGATATTAATGTTTTATATATCAAAAGTATTGTAAGTATCAGTAAGATATTTCGAGGTATTCCGGTTACTTTGGTTTATAGTGTAGATATAATTACTGCGTAGTTAGAAATTCTACCTGTTCCTGTACCCTGGGTGTTGTTTTCGCAGTATTATTTTATTAATTTCTTTCAGTTTTGCCCGATTTCACTACGAGAACAACATCGAGGAGAATTTTAATGATTTTAAGCCATTGTTTTAAGGTGCATGCGCGGTTTAACAAAGGAATGCAATATGCATGGTCACAGTCAAGTCAATGATTTCACTGTTCAAAATAACAGTGACAGAAGTTGCTTTACTGTTTCATAATATTAATTCTTTGAAATTTATTAACTCAATTGATAATTAGACTTGTCGTGTTACGTTCCAAAAATATCATCATGTATTCATTCACTTGTATTATGACAAACACATGCCTTAAAATTTAATTTTAACTTGGATTTTAATAAAATTTAAAAGGCAATATGAGTGTTTTATATAAAGAATAAAAATAGCCTAATTAATTTGAATTTAAAATTGTACGTTTGAGTACGCATACTGCATGAAATATAGTTGTCAGTTCTCTCAAGTAGTGTGTGCTTCTGCGAGTTAGTGCCAACATACTACTAATAGTATGTTAATTTCACTTTTGCAAATGATTATACCTTATTAATTAAGCAACCTAATAAATGGAAAGTTTTGGAAACTCGCCAAAAACAGTTATTCTTCATCTTGTCCGATTGTCGGGCGCAGCTAATAGTTCATACAGGTACCTATCTAAATATATAGCTATTTAGGAAATGCTTAATGGCTAATAAATATAAAAATAATAATTAGGTCCGCAGAAATACTTACTATCTGTACAGGATAATCATTTGTATGATACTTCAGCACCCGTGAAGGCTAACAAAAACAATTATCCGAACATAATTATGGATTGTTCAAAAAGTGTAAGTAATTGTTTTTTTTACATTTATCGTTACTTTCTATGTTTACAATTTAGTCTCTGGCGCATTACGTTTCGCCGCCCACAGGAGCCCGCACAATTTGATTTATGGATTTTACAATTAAAACGATAATTTTCCAAAAAAAGGTTGTAATTATTTATTATTGAAATTTACAAGTATGCCTACAAAGTGTAGTTAGTAGCGTAGTTTATAATTATGTCAATTCAAAGTTTTGGTTTTATATTTTGCATTTATTTATACATACTCAAGGGAGTTGTCACAATAGCACATTTTTTTAGTTTCATTACATTGTTACTTAAGATTAACTTTATTGTTTTTATATTATATAAAATGCAGTATCAATTGTTGTATTATTTTAATTTATCCGTTTTATAATATTTACGAGTACCTACGTATTTAGTATTTAAATTACATCTAAGGTTGGCCTGTCAACTTAACGTAGAACTAACCTATTTCAAAACGATAAACTATAAGTAAACATAATATACCATCACGCTAGTATTCCCCAAAGGGTGAGGCATAGATGTACAATATTAGTTACCCGGTTTTTTTAAGCCCCCTTAAGCCTATTGCAATTAACCGAGTACAATCTCTGAGCTGCTAATAACTACTCTGTTACTGCTCGACGCTGGAAATCGAGCATAACACCTATAGCGGTGAGCTACAGAGCCCATAATAAAACTTAAACATATCATTGTTTAGTTGGCACTAAACGATCATAAGCTAGTGCTTATGATTCCGGAGCTGCTCGCAACGATCCTGCGTACCTAACTTAAAATATTCTTACTATCCAAATGTGTCGGTCGTGTGTAGGTACATCGGACGTAATGTGATTTTACCTCGTAACAAAAGTTTTCCTTATCGAGTGTATTTAAATGGAACGGGAGCGATAAACGGGGCCCGGCCGGGTCACTATTAAACCTGAACGCAGATATTACTCTAGCTACTAGTTCACAACACTTCCTCTTGCATTTGCTGTCATGCCACTAACAGTCCTAATTACATTCGCTTACTATATCTACTCTACAAGTTTAAAGTCGCTCAGCGAGCTATGGAGAGAGCTATGCTCGGAGTCTCTCTGAAGGATAAAATCCGAAACGAGGTTATCCGACAGAAAACTGAAGTTACCAAGTGGCAATGGGCCGGTAACAGCTGTCGGAGAACCGACAATCGTTGGAGCAAACGACTTCTCGAGTGGAGACCGCGACTAGGCAAACGTAGTGTAGGGCGCCCGCTGGCCAGGTGGAGTGACGACTTGCGGAAGGCAGCTGGCAGTGACTGGATGAGGAAAGCCGAAGATCGGGAGTTCACTAGGAGAGGCCTACGTCCAGCAGTGGACAAATATAGGCTGATGATGATGACTATATCTACTTACCCCGGTTTTTTTTATATTTTGGAGGATACACTTCGGAGAGTGTGCGTCAGATCTCCACGATCTTATTCCCTCATGCCCTTTCTACTATCAGACTAGCAGAAGCACAAAAAAGCGACATCGATTCATGGTGGATATTCCGAAAACCAGAACGAAACGAAAAAAAGTCCACTTAAGTCCGGCGTACCGCCGAAATGTGGAATGCGCTTCCCGAGTGGGTCTTCCCGATTGATACAATCTATCCATCTGCTATATATAGTCTTTAAATTACGAGTGAATCGGTTTCTTCTAGACAAGCGCGCTCCATCGTAGGTCGCAGTGTCGCCTAACATCGGGCGAACTGGCGATCAAGCAGAGCCTACCAAAAATAAAAATAAAAAATGTTTATGTCGGCAAATAAACAGACGGACTACCTGATGGTAAGTAGTCATCGCCGCCCCTGCAACACCAGTGTTGCTGATGCGTTGTCATGCCTTAAGAGCCCCTAAGGACTGCAGACTGAAGCCGCAGTAGTCATGGGGGAACTGGCTCGCACGTGCAAAAGTTGAAACACAAACCAATTTGCATTACGACAGACTCCAACGTACAACGTAAACCAATCTTTTGACCGTGCGAAGAGGAAGTTATTTTTTATTAGCCGTCCTCCCACGAAACCTCAATCGCGCATGGATTCGGTACAAATGAAGAGAATCCACTAACCGAAGCCAAAAACAGATATGAAACCGATAACCGAAGGCATAAAGACTGACTATCACTTCCCTTAAAGGAGAACAAAAGTGTCATAGAGTAACACACATAGGGCAAATATTTGTCTCCGGTAGGAATCGAGCCCATGACACGGTGCAACGTTAGTGGCAAGGTAACCACTTCACCTTCAATAAATGAGAATCTTGTGATTGTGAATGCATAGAAATGGACAGCTTGTAAGCCTGAAAAAAAAATAGAAACTGACGGATTATAGGGTTGGGTGGTTAATCTTTTCCAATGTACACGTCACAAAATACTCGAGGTATGTCAGTGCAGTCCGCTTAAACCGGTGGATCTTTAACACTTGCACATTCATTATATATGTATGTAGCTAAAAGAAGACGCGTATAAGTAACTAAGATTTTCTCAGAAATCCCTGCTATATTGGAAAAAACGGGACCATCGCAAATACACACCGAATCGTTTGGTACCTACTTAATAAACTACGATATGCAGAAATCTGTAAACACTTTGTAGCGACAAAAGGAATGCAGACAGGAATCTGCCCGTCATTATCAGAGTTACGTAAATGCCTTTCAATACCGGCGCCTAATTAAGTCGAATTTAAACTTTTCTTTTAAGTTTTGCGATCTCAGTATCTTTAGTATTTTTTTAAATGAGACCACTGAAATATTATTGTTTTTATATCGCAACAAAAAAAACATGAATGGCATTCCGATTGTGTTTCTATCTAGGCTAGGGATTATTCTATGTTGATGTGCCAACATAGTTACTGATGCACAATTCTTTATGATTAAAGTAATTAACGTAGTTACCTACGCGGTAAGTCACGACAGTGGTAGGGTCCATCATGAAAGAAAGACTGGGGAGGCGCTTTGTCACTCTATTAACCGAATAGATCGTCACATTCGCAATAATTTAAATTGAATGGGATGGAATGGGAAAACGCAGTGACTTTCTGACCAGGAAAATCTGGTTAGTCTGTATACACATAAAGTTTGAAAAATATTATAAATATTCTACTGGTTACGTGGTAATACGTGCCATGCTAAGAGCCCTCTTCTAGAACGGTGACAACATGAAGATTTATCGTCGTAAACTCATGCAAACTACCGAATTTAATCCTAGCAAAGTGATATATAATACACTAATAGTTATGTATAATTAAGATTACGAAGACCTATTACGAAAATATTAATTAGGTACTTATGTTCGTGAAAAAAACCTAAATGTTTTACAAACGATAGCGCTTAAAATAAAAATGTAAATGTTCATTAACTTCTTACATGCGTGCATGCATTATTCTATACGTAAGCACAATTGCAACGCTAGAGGTCCTGGGTTTGATACCCAGGTCTAACAAAAGGTATTTGCCTAGTTATATCTATAGGTAGTACATACACTAAACAAGTTAGTAGGTACTTAATGCGTGCGAGGCCGAGGCGGGTCACGGTTTATATATTAAATATTCTATATAATCCCATATTATTATGTAGGAATATTCCCATACTTAATACATATCTAGCGTTTCATTACATTATGTACAACATTTTGGCTGTTTCCCGTAGTATACACGCCCTACCTAAATTAACAATCCTTGGCAGATGCCTACGTGCATTCATTATAAGATAAACCTAGGATCATTCCTATTTTCAGCTTTCTAAACAGGACAAATAATTTTGCACGTTTATATAGAAGATGGAAGTGTTTAAGATTAACTATAACAGCTATTTAAATTATGTTAATTTCTGGTGTTAGGTAGGTACTTATTGCATGAATTAAAGGCAGTTAATGTCAATGTTACCAACATGATTAATTTTTTTTATAAGAGTTGAAGAAATATGTTAAATACATAGTTTTGTTCAGAGAATAATGGCCGTGGACGCTGCAGCCGTAATCGCAGTTAACAAAGAACTTTATAGACAGGTGACCCTAAAAGCATAATACTCTCTCTATTTCCGAAAAGTAGAAGTAGTGGTAGTACTTGAAGGGTATATTGTCTTGAATCCTACATAGATATGTAGAAAGGAGATAGTAATCAAATCGGCGCAGCAGTTAAGCGTTTAGCCCACTGTGCTTACCTATACTTATTCCTGGTTTTGTTTTCGCATATAATAATAAATATAGATCTACAAATAATCCATCGTCGTGTTTTGGTGTACTAGAATCGAGAAAATTGAGACTGTCCACTGTCTTCACGATAAAATCGAGAAGACTCAAAAAATGTCGAACTACAAGATGTTGACCGCTAGAGTAGGCTTGTAAAGATTCTTCCTCACTCCAAACAGGTAACATCTATCTTCCAGTCCGTAAATGTATAGCCAGTTACTAATTAGTATGAGTTTTATTTAAAACTAGTTATGAACACAATATACAGCGTCAACTTAATGTTTTATTAGATATTTTATCAGAGTTCCGAGAATCGACTAATCTACAACAGGAAACAACAAGGCAGGCCGTATTTATTTGACTACTCTCACGACCGACGGCTCTGGCTCCCACATACACACGACCGACCGTGGTAAAACTGATTGGCGCCGGTCTTATATACCTAGGTACGAGGATAGTCAGCCGAGAGGATCATTAGAACCACTAAGGAACCGGGTTATGTGTCAACTCACGTTTTTCCTAACGTACGGAAGAAACCTGACCCACGGAATCTCACTCACAATTTCAATTATACAAGATGCCGAGTTAGTTACCTGCTCTTATGGCTGCAGAACATAAGTTACAGGAGTGATTCTTACCGTCGCGTCGTCCTTTTTTATGGGATAGCAAACGCAATAGCAAACGAGCAGACGGATCGCCTGATGGTAAGCGATTACTGCCGCCCATGGACACTTGCAACACCGAGGGAGTGAGAAGTGCGTTGGTCACTCGTTCGGCGAAACACACCATAACCGTTGTTTCACGTCCTGAACAACTTTCCTTTTTTTATGGATTACCTAAGTCGGTCAACAAGCTGATGAGCCACCTGTTGCTAAGTAGAAATCGTCGCCCATGGATATCTGCAACACCAGAGGAGTTGGAGCCCCTACGGACTGCCGACTGCCACAGCAAAAGTCGAAACAAACACGAAGGTGCTTTACTAAGTAATATTATGATGTAGGGATGGATTCTTTCTGATCTGAATTAAAGGTTTATTACTATTATTTACGGCAGACTCGTCGTAATGGTGCTCGGAAGCCAGTGAGACCCCAGGAGATCATACCACCGAGCAAGTCAGATATTTTCTCGCCTCTTACGAGATGTCTATTTGACAGGCAGTGAGGAATAGTATTGTAAACCGTACCCACAAGAAAACGTGAAAACCCATCGACCCTATGCAATATTCGTGTTTTTTTTTATTATGTCTTACACAAAAGTTGTCAGACCACATTTAAGCATGTATGAAGGCATTTTTTTACGCTTCGGTTTTGGGTTTCATGGAGAAAATTGACGATATGTATCAAAATCAATCATCTGGTGGCAAAAGTACAACAGGTATAATCTCTTCACGTAACAGATAAACACGTCATTGGCTCCCGTCGATGTCATCGCTTGATAATGATTCCACTAGATATCTCTCTTCTCTTCTGAGTCGGTCCCTCACTGCTGAGGATAGTGACTGTGTTTTAATCTATAGATTATATGCGAGGTACCTATGTGTATGTAAATAAATTAGCCGAGCAAGATTCAATTAGATTTTTTTTTTTATGTTGCTTCACTAGGATTTTCTCCTGTGTCGTGGGTGCGTTTACAAAGGCAAATTATTACATACACAACACCCAGACCCGGAACTTGTAGATTATAGAAATATTTGCTCCGTGTGAACCCATAACACGTGGCGCAGAAGCCGATCTCTCAGCCGCTACGCCAAACGTGTCGTCGATTAGATTGGATTAGTAGATTTCTGGAGATTAATACAGGCTATACTTGCTTAGAGGAAAGCTAATGTTTGTTATCCTTATCTGTTAAATAAATAAACTATTGTATACAGGAATATTTTTTAAGCAGAGCGCAAAAAAATTTTGGTAGTTCAGTATCAGTAATAGAACACATTCCCATTATTAGTTCAAAACTTTTTTTAAAATTTTTATCCGGCTTGAAATCAGCAAAATATGGACACATAATATCTATTCGCAATAATAACAATATGCACGTGTGCCAGCCGACTCACGCGCCGGTGTACAGCTGATGTAGGTACTAAGGCGCGCGCGCTTTGTCGTGCGCTAGCGAGTAACCATAAAATCAGTTTCAAAGTAAACATCTTTCGTTAACGATAACTTCGATATTTTGTACTAAGACATATCAAAATAACAAATTGGTGTTTAATAAAAGTCGTTTAAGTATCAATTGTCAAAGTTTGCGCACTGAATAAAAAATATTCCGGTATAATATGTATATCTTTTTTGTATTTTTATAAAACCAACTAATTAAAACGAAAAAACACGAGACAGAAATAGTTGTGGTACCTACCTACCTAGTAAGCAATTTATTTCATATTTATCATTAATTTAAAAAAAATGTCATTGGTATCGAAGCTAAGAAAAACAAGTAATTTTACGCACAAATTAATGTTAATAAAATGGATTTTGGTTAAGATGGTGTCCTTTTTGTGATTTCGCTTTTAAACATACTTAGCATTATTACTTAAATCCCAAATAGTTTGACCGTTGCTCATAACTGCCTCGTTCGCCTACTGGTCGTAAGTGCGACTGCCGCGGTTTGGGTTCGGTTCGATTCCCAGCTCGAGCATTGGTATTGAAGTTCTCAGTAGCAAATTTAAAGGCAGTTAGCTCGCAGCCGTTACAGCTCGTACTTGAAAGTACACTTCTACCTACCCCTTCGGAGTGTACAGGCGCACTGGTTATGATAGTTGATGCTATGAACTGTATGTTTTTTTCCAAATTTTATTAACATACTCCTGCATCGATCAAAAATTATTTTCCATACTACCTACTTATAAAAAAATGGCAGGTATGATGTCTCCAAATAACAAACATTATAAAAATAAACATAGCTATGTACTTCATAAAATATATAATTAATTATGCATGACATTTTTAATACTATGTGTTATATGCAAGTTTATTGAAATAATAAAACATAAAACATCATAAATAAATATTTTTATGGGTCATTTGAATCACAGATGGAGAAGGACTTATCACAAAATGTCCCTATCGTCTATGCTATCTCATATTTACCGCAACAGATTTTTGCGAACAAATTTTCATAGAACCTATTTAGATATTAGATAAGTCGCTATTCCCAGGATGTACTTAATACTTACTGAAGTTACTACCCCGTCGCTCCGCCCGCCGCCGCCGCCGCCGCCGGGGCTTCGTTTACTACGCATTAGAAAAATCGCTGATAGGGCGCGCGGCGCTACGCGGTCATCGACCCCGCGCCGCGCACCCAAACACCCAAATACTTGCGCGTACGCAGCTCCTCTCTCCGCCGCTATCGACAAAACCCTCTCAATGGAATCCAAGGCATGCCTACATGTGGCGACTGAGCGCGCTCACTCATTTGTTTTGGAGGATCACATTGACACCCGCATCATGCAACTCACAATAATAGCTAAAATAATCCATCTTTTGCGTTCACATAGGTACAAAAAACGCTTCAAGTAGCTATACATAATTATTGAAAAATCTATTGTCTTGTACCCACACACATTATATTTTCATAATTGAAACTTTATTCGGCCGATATAATTCCTTAGCCGGTCTTGTAGATAGAATACCGGAAGGTAGGTAAGTACATGGTAATATACTTATAATATTGTAAGTAGGTAGGCACTTACTTGGTATTTTGCCAAAAATTTCAAATGCTACAAAAATGCCTAAGTATACTGACAATACCAAATTCAATGCAGTTGGAGGTACCTACTACAACGGATACATTTTATTAAGCGATGTACTGTGAACTAGCCCATCAAAGTGATTTCCATTCATTTGTCGACAATGTATGGTGGTGGCGCGGCCGTGCGGGGTGCCCCGCGTGCAGTCAGCGACGCGCGCCCGCGCCCCGCGGCCGCGCACGCTGCACGCTGCACCGCGGGCCTATGCACCGCGCACGCGTTCTACACCCGTTTAAATTCCAGCCAGCTATATATTACAAATAATCGGGCGGAATTCGACCTAACGTCGCGCGTGATACGGACCACTGCCACCGCACCAACGAGCCGCACGAACTGCACCGACACAGCGCCATCATCGATCACTAGGTTCCCTGCACTCACCGATCGATGGACTATTACAGCCTTTGTTTACGTACCGTCGCCTGCGCATAAACACGTAAGTTATGCATGTGTTACATGTCCCGTGTGTGCATTTCACAATGCGCTCGATTTGATGCGTGACTTGTTTGTTTGTTTACATACTGCGTCGTCGCGTCGCTGCGCGTCTTATTAGTTAGTCTTGAGTTATATTTTGTTTTCAATATTAAGTGATACCTAGATTTGTCTAATTTCAAAATACGCCTGCCTTGCGATCGATTAAAGGTTAGTTGCATCATTCAAATTAAATATAAAACCGTTAACGTCATGAGCATACTCGGTGCAGTGGGAGTATGGATATTATACTCTACGTGTTGGAGCTAAGGTCGTTTTTCGCGGTATTGTGAGTGTGAGCCGGAATTTGCGTTGCAGTCCTCGTCGGAAGTGGTCGACGGAACAGGCAGGGTATCTGAGGGGCTGCGCCGGCGCACACCTGCCTGCCTCACCATATTTTGCGTTACAAAGCGGATCATTTCGTTTATATTGTGTATTAAGCGCTATCTGAACAGCTAATGCAACAGATGCATCTTTTAGGTTACAGAAAAAAATGCTAAGTATTAGCTACTAGGTTACCTACTTTGAAATATAACGATTTTTTAGAGATTCCACTTGAAATATTAACAGTTTTTCATGATGTCAGTGTCAGAAATAAATAGGAAGGTACCTACGTTTGAAGATTCCTGTTGACTCAGTAATGTTACTAATGATAATCGTATATTGTAATGAGTATCTACATTCTATACGTCTAAGGCATCGTGGGAATGCACCAAAGATACTATCAGTAGATAATATCTCGCCTGCCTTGCTACTTACGTAAATATAGATAAACAACCAAACACATCAATAGTGTTCGTTGTTTATGTTTATATCGGAACAAACAAGTAATTATGCGTCTTCTTGTATTCAGTATATACTTCAATTAAAATTATATTGGATGTAACATCAAACCCATTTTGTAAAGAAGATAGTGTTTTTTCGCAAAGTTTACTCCCAAGGACCCTAAAACGGAGCCGTATTAGTCTTTTATCTCATTTCTTGATCCAGAAAATTTCTTATACCTAAGTATTAAACAGTTATGTTATGTGAAACAATTGTCAGTTTATGTTTTATTGGTTAAAAGTGTGAAAAGGCCAGGTATGTCATTAGATTTCCTTTATTAATAATGCTAAATGCTTGGAGCTGCTGAGAACAATATTTCA
This sequence comes from Acronicta leporina, assembly GCA_947256265.1. Taxonomy (NCBI): domain Eukaryota; kingdom Metazoa; phylum Arthropoda; class Insecta; order Lepidoptera; family Noctuidae; genus Acronicta; species Acronicta leporina. The sequence continues at coordinate 10,250,487 of OX366522.1, read as the reverse complement.
AAGTACCTAGAGAATGTTTTGGAGCTATAGGAAATAAAATGTGGTAAATATGGCTTTATTTACCTATTATTTTCATTTAAATTCTTTGGAGCTCCTGGTAATGCATGTATGGAAAATAAATTTTAGAGGACAATACATTTCGAGCGCACGCGAATAATCCATCTAGGCTTCTACCATACCATTTCGTCTACTACTACCTACTTCACTGGAAATAAACGACCGGAAAATCATTCCAAACTTGGTAAAGTTATCAAGAGTTTCATGCGCTTACATTTCATTCCAGTGAAATATTTTGGACTAAAAACTAAAACGGGAACCTAAATTTACAGTATTCGAAAGATAACACACTTCTACTAAATTGTTTTTGAATTACGATTTATTTTGGTATTACGTTTGTAGTGGAAATTTGGTCCACCAGACTTTTAAGATTTTCCCTAGATGAGCACTACGCTTGTGTATTAAACCGCATTCCCCAAAAAGGTTAAGTACCGTTTCATCAGTCTCCTTACAAGGTCAATAGGTTCGCGATCGCGTGCTGCTCATCTTCAGATTGAACATTTGCTTGTTTAATTAAGTAATTATGTAGGCTCTCGTTACAATGCGCATATTGATCCTGCTCAGCGCTAGGTGTGTCTCGTGTTTTTAATCAAAGCTTCAGAGTGATCCATTCTGTCCACAGCTTGATGGCAGTCTCCATACCCTCTATAAGCTAGAATGCTTGGAACTCTACAGAAAGGCTCTAGGCCCTGCTGCGTGCTACTACTCCCTGCTCTTGCGAGTTCATCGGCACGTTCATTGCCAATGATAACCGCATTACCCGGTATCTATCCTAAAACTACCCTACTCCTAATTCGTGGAGTTGGTGGAAAGTTTAATCGAGCCATTTAGTCTTCTACTGTTTTTGAACAAATAACGCTCGAGTCCAGCGCTAAAAGACCAAAGCAACATAATGTAGTAGGTAAAATACTGGCTCTCATCTATAATTAAATAAATCTTGATGAAGTTATACCACGATATCCGCACCGGTTATCTAGGTACTATTCATTCTAATTATGCTTCTGCCTGGCACTTTTTAGCAATAAACAAACATGGAAAGCGACTGTCGTTTTCATATAGAATCTAATCATTACAATTCAAAATCGTCAAAGGTTTAATTTCATGTCTGCTCATGTCATACCTAGATAATCGATTCCGTTTCACATTTTCTGTATCTGCGCTTCTTTGAGACTCTCCCAGATCCCCTAATAAACAATAACCTCCTAGATTTTATTGTTTATAAGAATCTGCACGAAAACAAAAGACATCAACGCATTATTTTGAATATGGGGATGAATGAAAATTTTTTTTTTATTATTAATTAAATATACCTTTTCCTGATCTCTGTCATATGGATGGATATCCTGTGACGCTTTACAAACGATAGACTGTCTGAAAAGGTCTCAAAGTAATGACAAAATTCATTGGTAGAAATTAATCTGTTAAATGAAATAAGTATCATACCAATGACTCTTAGATCTGTTCCTACAAACGGCTTTATGAATGCTATTTGAGATGAGTATGTAGTATACGAAATGATAGTTATGCCTCTGGGAAGCTAATACATTTTTGATTTATTGATCAATCAATTCATACTACAAAATCACTACAAAATTCTACGAGTTCTAAATATAAATTGATTTAGAGGAATAATTGTTAAATGTGGTCAGGGGCAGCGGCGAACTTGCCAGCCAGCTAAGTAGTCGGCGAATATCTGAGGCAGTCTTACAGAAACTGGAATACATACTTGACTATTTATTGACAACCAAAACTATTTATTGATCATTACAACCAAATTGTTGGAATGTTAAAATTATCGAGGAACTTACAAATTTTGTCGAGGCATCAGCGACAAAATTAAACAGCTTAACTTGGAAAATGCCCCAATAGCCTGGGGGCTTAAATAAAGGCATAAATTTTAACTCCCTGTGCTTGAATATAAGTAGGTACAGAGGATATGTTTAAAGACGACCTTTCTAAATTTAACAGATTTTCTATAGAGAATTTTTCACAATCGCGGCTTCGTGTATAATTGGAGGTAAGTCCTCGCCCCTCGAGGGGTTCAAGCTATGACGCTTGACCACGCCTGTGGGGGTCGTGGCGAATGCGATCACGAGTCCTATACAAAGATGGCAAAAACATAGACACCTTGACCAAAGGGCTAACTTTTTAGTCAGTACGAGACGAGCATTCCTGTCTACCTCCCCTAAAAGGAAGTTTGTCAATTCTTTTGTATTCCTCTGCATGAACTTACATTACTTTGTATCTACTCTGTTAACCAACCGATTTCTTATTACTTTAAAGGTTCTGCGTCATTTTAGTCTAATATATCATCAGATAAATCCTTTTTCTGTGTGGCAATACCTAGTAGAAGCACCCCAGATAGAAGCACTATTGCCATAAACACATGTATTTTGATAACCACGGCCAAATTATATTTTCCGAATTTGTATCGAAAGCACGAAGTGACTGACTTTTAGTACCTACCAACTTACTTGACTGATTTTTTTGACGCTGTGTGAAGTCTACCAACTCAAACTTATAGTTTAACGCGTCGAGAGGACTTCTTAGTAACAAGAAATGGGTGAATGTTGATGACTGCCCCTATTTTTAATTCAAAACAGCTTATAGGTCCCTACTACTAGTGATTACCCTAACTAATGATTGTGTATCTGGCACATGATTGCGCAATGGGCATAGAAGGACTAGTTTCCTGGAGCAGAACTGAGCAGGGTTGCACAATGTTATGACATAATGACGTCACAAATCAATGAGTACAATAGTATTATATAGGTAGTAGATAGATACCCGTGTACGAAACGACAAGAAAAATGTTGGCTTCGCGCAATTTTAAATAAAATAATTATGTTTTATTTTTCAATGAAACTCATTTGTAGCAATCCTAAACCAATCCTGAATTCAATTCCCAAGTCGAGCAGTGTTGTAAGGTTTCTCTATGAAACTCGTAGCTTAGATTTGTGGCAATAGGCTCGCCAGTATCCTATCCTTATTTACTCAGTATAGCTGCCACATTATTTCAGTGGACACGGGTATACGTAGATCACACTATAAAGTTTTCCGTAACATAAAAAAACAACATGTTACCAAAATTTTATGTTTATTGCTTTTCAAAATACTCTCTCTCCTTTACATTTTAAACATTTTTTCATGCGATCGAACCATTTTTTAAAACAAGGGGACCACAGATCTGAAGGCATGTTTTCTACGTTTACATTTTGAAGACGAGCGGCAGTCTTGCGGAGAGAGAGAACTTTTAAAATCATAAAAAATCATCGCTCTAAAATCTTTTCGACTTAATTCCATTTTCGTTGCGTACATAGAACTTTGATGTGTGATAAAAAACAATTGACAAATGATTTCCCGCCAATTGTATTTTTTTATTACTAAGAAGGTTGCAACGTTTAAAAAAATATAACATTCGAAATTCAAATAGTTCCGATTAGCTAGAAGTGCAAAACTTTTAGTGTGCCCCATGTATTTCATATTATTACCACACGGAAAAGAATCTGCAAATTTCAATTAACAAAACTGGGTTGTAAGTCCTAACATCTTATGATTACTCCATGTCATCATCATCATTATCATCAGCCTGTAGTAGTTCACTGCTGGACGAAGGCCTCCCCCAATGTGCGCCATTTCTCCCTGGCTTGGCTCGGCTTGTCGCATCCAGCATTTCTCCATGTGGTCGTCGTTAAATATTTTGAATAGAAATCTAGACTCGTAATAACATTGTCGCGCATTATGTAAATAAAAAAGTGTTTCACTAAAAAGTCCTGTCTACTTCATAAGTAGCTAGCGTCAACTTCGACAGGTAGGTACTAATAAATTTAAAATAACTAAATCCTACTTTTCTAAACTGGCAGCAATTTCTAGACGGCGTCGTGATGAAATTCACAGACATCTTGTAATAAGTACGTTGTGACGTCAACATTGACTGAATATTCGGTCGGGGCCTCCGCGCTAAAAACTATCAAAGGTGATAATGAGATACGCAACAGATCGCCGTAGGTAGGTACCGCATTGAGACGAACACCTCTCCATCAATTTGCAAATAGCGCTAACAGCGGCAGCGATTTTCGTTCAATCATGATCAAATCAATGTTTGTTTTATCACAATGCGTGACAATTATTTTAATATCATCAGTCTCCTAGCACGCACTATCTTAACAAGGCACGACACTTGTCATGATTTTTGTCATCACTCATGTAGAATTGGACAAAAATCGTGTCGTACCTCGGCTCGCAGTGTTCATTATATACTTTAAAATGATTGAGATGCGAAAACTAACGAAGAAAATAAATGGTATCGCGTTTAAATGTTTCTAAAACGTATGATGTAAGGTTGGTGTGTGGTAAATATAAAATAAGCAAAGTTCTAACACTATTGCGCAGACACACACACCGAGTGCGTCACACATACGAACCCCCGCCGTTTGTACAGAAGTACACAGACGTACCTTCAAGTATGAATTAGACAGGCGCTCCAATATTACGAAGTTTCGGAACAGAGGTCTTCCTATTGCAAGGTTGCAAAAAAAATATCCTATCCCCCTTTTTATCAATTATATAATACTTCGACCTGATCTGGGACTCTTCTCATCCAGTTGATTTCTGCCGCTTTCCGCAATTTATCACTCCACCTGGACCTCATGCAGGTGTCAGATAGATCAGGAAGTCTATTCTGTACTACTAAGTAATAAAGCGCGAGCGTGTTACCTTAACTGGGCACAAGTCCAAACTGCTATGCGAATTTCCATGGAAAAATGTAATCAGAACTTCGTCGTCCTGGGAATAGAACCTAAAAACTGGCGCTCTGCAGCTGCGCTGGCGGCCACTAGATCAATGAGGCTGTCTAAATATTTACATATTTATGTACTTTCTATACTTAATTAGAACTATCAACTGCCTCATCAGCCTAGTGGTTTCCTATGACATTTTCAGTTGCAGCTCGAAGTTTGGGATCCGTGCCTGGTTAACGGCAATAGGCTCGCGCTCTATTACATGGGACCTAAACATTGCGGTGCGGTGCGAAATGTATTAACTATATCTCAGCCTAAACCTTCGGAGAATACAGGTGTGATGTATGTTTAGAACTACCTATAATTTGCTGTCGGATATACTTTTGGGAAATATTTTCATAAATAAAATACGTTACCTGTCATGTTGAACACGTGGTTTCATCTGAGTACCTACTGTACAGCTTGTCTAATATATACCCTCGGGTGGTTTCCGTCTAGATACGTATTAGATGTAGATCAATGGCCTAGCCGAGGTTATGAACGCCGTACAATATATTATCAAATGACGTCATCGATGATAGCTGATTCCTTGTTGTACCTTCTGGTATTCCAACCAATTACACGCACACAAGAAACTGCGACGTTAAACTAATTACACTGCGTTGATACGTTTATGATATTGATTCAATGTGAGTCATAAGGTCAGGTGGCATGGTAAAAAAAAGAAAATCTTTCGTGGAGTATTTTTAAGTAGGTACAGGATTTCACCAAAACTGTTTGGTGAGTTGTTCTAAAGTTTCCAAGCCTTTAACCTTCTTGCTGCAGAAATTTCTACCTTTTGTTCCCGAGATCCGCGAACGAAAGACTTTCTACTGTATATACGCAGCTTGAAGGGTTTAAAAAATATTACTTATTTTATTTAAATTCCTGATACTTCGGTTTCAATAGGTTAATTGCTGTGTTTAATAAGGAATGAGTTTACTATTGATATTGAATGATGTGATTTTAGTTAACTAAGTACTCACCTGCTATACCAAAATCTTCAATCTGTCAATTAACTCATTACGTTAGTAATAATTACCTATGTGAGCACCATAAATAAATTGTTTTCCGAAATAATTAGTATTTGAACTCAAAAAAAAGTACAAAACTTAGGACCTCGTGGTTGAGTAATAACTACGCTGATCAATCGACCTGCAAGCTTAAGCTGCTCTTACAGCGGTCAATTTATAGATGGGTCACAATAACCCATCCTACCCGGAGAGCAAATTAAGCGTTTGGTTTCCTTAAAAGCTTAACTGTTCTATCGTTCGTTAGCAAATCAATATTGACCAGAAATTGTGTTGCGGAGGTCTGATTGCAGTCGCTTCATGTAAAATACTGATATTGGATATCAGTATTTTACATGAAGCGACTGCAATCAGACCTCCGCAACACAATTTCTGGTCAATATTGATTTCGAATCAGCTTGTAGTCAGCAGCTTAGAAAATATATATTCATAGAAACATAAATATCGTCACGTTAGTATCCACCGAAAGGTAAGGCAGTATGTACAGCTGTACCTGCATAATAGGAACAACCATTCAAAGTTCGCCGTTATGATTTTAGGTCCCATAAGTAATAGAGGGTAACGGACGAGAGCAAGCTGATGAGCTGGCTAGCGAAGGTTCTGGAACCTCACTAATTGGACCGGAACCATTTGGTAAGACTGGCCCCAACCGTAGTCAAAACGGCATTTCGGGAGTACGCAAGGGCGAGGCACATGGATTTGTGGTTGATCCTCAAGGGATTTGCACACTCTAAGAAGTGTATAGGTTCCTCATCCAGATGGCAAAATGTTATTTGAAACCATGCAGGCAACAATCCCGTCACTTAATGGGGGTCCTAATAATAATGGGTGTGAAGGAAACATCAGCCTTCAGGGCCTGCAAAAGGGAAATTGAGAGTGTGGAACACCTGTGTACACATGCGATGCAACGGCTAAAATGCAAATTTGCCTCTTGGGCAGGATTATCTAAGACCACAAGACTACAGGCCTTGCTGCCTCGGCTCTATATAAAATAAGATAAGAATAGGGGGTAAGCCTATCGACATTGAAAATCCAAATTCTGGGCTTCTACTAACACTCATAGAAAAGTTCAATGAGTCGACCTGAAATCGAATACCCGGGCCCACAACATCAGCAGCCAAAAGAAAAAAAAACTTCTATCTTGTGAAATGCCTTGCGTATTTTCACCAAAACATTTTTCCACTCATTAATCATTTCCGGGACATATAAGGTTGGTTCAAAAAACCAAAGGGAAAGTTACCATAAGGCTGATAAAGCTAAACAACAATCATACTTTCAATCAATGAAAGCTTCAGAAAAAACAAAACTAGTAAAAATGTACTTCAATTGTAATGCGCGACTGTCCAGTTCTCATAGTATATGCATAATTCCAAGACAAATGGAACTGAAACAAAGGCTGTACTGCCAATACTTTTTAAAAAATTGTTACGGATCTCGCTGCTGGGAAAATACTTCCCGTTTACTATGCTAAACATGTTTATAAAAAAATAAAACTCAAAAAATAATTTAGAGTGGTCATGGTTTCCAGTAATTTATTTAATTATATACATAATTAATACGATTCATTTGCATCTATTTAGAGCGTGATGACATCATGTCTTTAGATTTTGTATATGTATTTATGTCACATAAATTTCTTAAGTATTTGTACGCACTATTAATTTTGTAACTGTACCTACAAAATTCACACCCTTCGTTATGTTTAAGTGATTGTCACAACGCTATTATGGTGGTATTGTATTGTTACAGTAATTAAATCATTACAAGTGAGGCATCGCACCCGGCATACTAATGCGTATACCAGTGTGCGCCGGCGCAACGCCACGACAAGGAATACATTACAGCTTGCATTGCGTCATCGTTGTATCTCTGACGACACTACGTAAATCCCAACGTCGACAAACACGCCGCTTTTCTTACAATCACTATGTACACGCTTATAAATTAAGACGTAAGGTTTTCACACGGATAATATATTAATAGTCTGTGGGCAAGTTTTGATGACACCCCTGTACAAAGTGTGACGTAACGGAATAATTAACGAAGCAACACTCTCGGACAGTGGTCGCTCCGACGTGCAATAATATCCATAAGCAGCCAGCCAAGACAAGTATTTTGAGCCAATCTCATTCATTGCTTCCCCGCCGCTCATGATATGACCTTCGCGCCGGTCTACCCATTTGCTTAACTAAATAATTCACTTTTTTATTTTATTCAACATGCTAATTTCTTTGAGCAACAGTTTTAAATAATATTCTTATAATAATTTATAGTTATTTATAAGATCGACTTTGTGTGGCTACTTCTTATAGGTTCTTATATAGTTTAAAGTTCCTTCCATACTGTAGGAATAACAGAAACTGTAATTGTCGTGTCAGGCTATCGTCGGCTCTTTAACTAAATTAACACTATTTCCTTACTCTACATGCGGCTTCTGCAAAAAGTCCTAGGTAAGTGCTTACCCTCTTTTTATACAAATAGGCAGCATAAATTTAATCAGTAATTTCAGTCAAAGCAAAGACAGCGCAACATTATTTGAAAGCGCTGTCCGACCCATGAAGGTATTGTAAGGTATCGATATCCGGCTCTATTAAATAACATTTTTTTACAATCCCCGAAAATATTATAAAACGAGGAAACTGAAATGACAATACTTACAGTAGCGTTGTCCATGGCTGCTAAAATACTAAGAAACTATGATGGTTTAAGAAAATTGCTAGATTTTGGGGTAAACTTCATTAATATGTTAAATTCCATGAATTTTTAATGTTTCTTGGGGATGTGATTGGGATACCTATATGGCTCTTTTGGATCAGACGGTGTTTTTTAACAATTATTATTCTATGGATATTAAACGCATGACGGAATGTAAAAAGTTACCTACCTAACTCTACTTAATTCAGCGAAAAAATTACAATAATGGCTCGACGAATGTTTAATATGCATAATACCTAGTCCTAGTCCATTATGCGAGGGTAGGGTCTATCAATCTACATCACTAAATATATTAAGCAGTAAGTACAGCTATGTTTTTATCTGCTGTAATCTCCAAGCGTGACTGTAGAGTGCGCGGGCGCATAGAGTCGGCGTTCTCATCGATATGGACATCGCGAATTCGCAGACAAATCTGACAAAAAACCAGTCTGAATATTTCGGTCGGATCTATTAGTGAGTGTGTCTTCGAGTCGAGAGGCGATAATGAGGAGTGCAATGGTGACGTCACGCGGGAGTGCGGTGAGGGGAGTGGGCCGGGGTGGCGCGCGGGGGCGCGGGGGGCGCGGCGCGGGACACCGAGGACGCGGAGCCGCGCGCCCGTTCATTGTAGTTTTTCGATTATTGTTTAATTAGGGCGAAGCGGCGGCGGAGCGGCGGCCAGGGGGCACCAACGCGCGGCCCGCAACACACCTCTGTATGTAAATATTACATTTATTATTATTTTAATACAAATTATGTCTAATAGGTAATAATTATCATTCTTATTTAAATAACGAATAATTAATTCAAATTAATGAGTTTACGTCGACGTGATTTCTAGATGGGGTAGGTAAGTACATACGTCAATCTGTGGCGTGAGAAGATGATGCAATTTGTCTTCTCCAAAACTGTGGATCCCTGTCCTACAGTTAACGTTTAAGTAGGTATGCGTATTTTATAAATTTACGTTATTCGAAAACGGTTTAACAAACATACTTCTAAAGAAGAATTTGAGAATAAGTAGATAGGTACTTAAATCAAAAGTTGCAGACACCACCACTATAATACCTACCGGTGGGTCGCGCAACTTTTGATTAGATTGCCTCTCATTAAATTTTCCCATAGTAAATGAGTTTTATTGCAAACCGAACGGATTCAGGGAGTACCTACCTACTTTTCTCGTTTTAAGTGTGCAACAGATTGTTTTGTTACTTCCCTATTCGCCAAATCGATTGAAAAATCATCTGAATTGCAAGTAGCACGCAAATAATAGCAGAACTCTGTGTAAATCCGCAAAATATATGGTTGCGGTGCAGACAGTGAATCGGTTGGTCGCGGCTGGCTCGCTATCTGCGGGCGGCGACCGCGCCGGGGGCCCGCGGGGTTGGCGGCGGCGGCGGCGCGCGGCGCGCGGCGCGGGAAAGAGCGCGTAAAAAGGCGAGCGGTCGGCGCGCGCGTGGATCCGCCGCGCGCCTTTCACGAGGTCGACGCCCGCCGGGGGCCCACCGAAACCGACCCCCGGTCCCCGCCGGCGCGCCGCACCCCTGACCCCCTGCCAAATTTTCCCAATTCGCCAGCAATTCCCGCAGCAGCTCATTAGCACCGCCGCCGCGCCGCCACTGTTGCCTCAACCCTGCCTGTATGCATGTAAGATAGGGCGCTACGTCCTAAAGTGATGCGATCTGACTGCGGTGCGGACACAACCACACGGCTCGTGATCCCACAACATAGAGTATAGGCACCTACCTACTTACTGTCTTTCCAGGAAAGTTGAGTTCACCGCAGAAATAAGAATAGCCTGTTTGTTAGAGCAGAAAGAAAATGTTTTATGACACGCCTACTGTGCACGATCACATAAAAGACGGCGCTCCACCAATAAAACAATCGTTATTGTCGACTCCGAGGTTTTGACGTAGACCTTGCCCACATGATTTGTGGTAGATCAGGCATCTAGAAGGATTTATTTTAAGATATCGTGACATTTGTAGCCACCGTGAGTCCGTGACTAATAGTTGTTGCGAGGTAGGTATTTTAAGATTTGCCATAACTTGTCTCATTTTGTTAACCTAGTCTGTTAACAAAATGAGACAAGTTATGGCAAATCCGTAATGACGGCATATCTGTTAGACATTCCAATGCGGTATAAAAAGTCCTTCTTGTGTCTGTATGTAGCGAGTGGACGTGCGCACTCATCGACAGTATCCAGGCCAATGCCAACCGACATCGCTGTACCTAAACTAGAAAAGTATTGTCTTCGATGTTCCAAGCGATAACCACAATTTTGGCGTACACCGAATTGGCACCTTGTACCCGACGGGTAGAGTCCGTATTCGCATGGCGAACGGGCGTGGAGGTTGCGCGTGAGATATGTGAAGTCGCGGCATGCGGGTCGCGCGGCGTTCTCACGCTTTGAATATTCCTGCTCCCGGCTGCCCCTCCGCGCCGCGCGCCCCGCGCCCTCCTCGCCCCCCGCGCCACCATCGGCCCTTCAATGACGTCCCCTGACTCCCACTCCCGAGTGTCCTGACTCTAATTGAATGAACTTCACTAAGTCTGTTTACATCCGCGTCGATCTCCTTCGTCTACATTCACTACGTACAACGTACATACGTTGAATACTATCTAAGACAGTGTACTTGTTGCGCACGGGTGAAACATATCGCTATCTTATTGATTTTTTTTTTAAAAGATACAATATTGGGATAACAGATGACAATCATGTTAATATTCTTATCTTTACTATTAAGAGTGAGAATAGCGAAGAGCAATATTTATTACTTGTTTCTCATACTCCGTTGGAAACTTGTAACTTGATGCCAAAACTTGTTCACAAAACGAATCTATCTAATATAATAAAATTAGATACCTACCTAAATTGACAAAAGACATCAAAACGCGCAAAGCCGCACTTAAACAAAGACAATCATTATAAAATGTCGCTCTTGTACAGACAAGATGAATTATATAATTATGTTTAAATTTTAAGCGAGGCGTGCTCGCTTTTCCAGGCTGCGCTAAAACTCTTCATTATTTTCTTTCGTTTTCAGAGGTCACAATACTTATTGACAATAATTTTTCTAGCAGGCTGAGTAGGTATTAGTCACGTACGGCTGTGTGCGGGATGAGTAACTCTCCCACGGTTCTTAGACACATCGTAACACTAATCATCCTTGACTTACATTTTGAAAATCGTACCTTTTGTGTGGGAGTCAGTTTCCGTGAGAACTGAATAGTTTAAATTTCACGCGGAGCCTGGAAAGATTAATGTCGTGTTCAGAACAAAAGGATATACCTATATTCCATACTTGAAAATTCCGGTTCACTCTTAAGCACATAGACATCAATACTAATGAATAGTTCCTGATTTATATACAAAATATTTAAATGTCATGTAAATTTTATAAAATTGGTACATTTTAAAAATAAAATGCTTAAGTATTTTATATATAAATTCAGTTAATATAAGATAACTGTTCATTTATTGAATAAATGTAAATATTACTGTATACACAGTACCATTACAATATCATGAGGGAACTATACAGCTACTTATAAGTAAATTATAATCTAACATATTTAAAAAAACTAAACTATGTTGGTCGTTTTTTGTTTGACCTTACAAAATAAAGAAAATCTTGGAGCTAACATTCTCTTTCATTTATTTTTTGTTGAATTCACTGAATTTTAAATAGGGAACAGTGATTGGCCAAATTAATTCTCATCGTTCTTTTCTTTAAATCCAATGCAATGACAAGTTTTACTAGTTCACTGAATGGACCAGCTTATCATTATAACATCTGAACATAATATTTATTTTGTTAACACGTCATATAATTCTAAAGGCGAGGGAATTAATCTTCTTCCGCCAAAATTCCGAATAGTTTGTTTTGTCTCACAGCTACATAAAAATATGGGAAAATATTAACTCCCACGAGACCGTACGAAGCGCGGCCATAATCGCACGGTCAGCAATTAGTAAACAATATGTATACAATCTAAAAGTAAGAAATCTGTGTCCTGTTTAAAAGGAATTAGCGGATATGTGTATGCGAAATCAAAAAGAAAATGGATTAGAAAATTAGTTTTAAAATTAAGAAGTTTTCTGATACTTCCGTGAATATACTTATACATAACCATTTACGTGACTAATATGCGAAGAACTTTTTTAACCATTAGATGCCTAAAACTCTAGCCGGCCCTTTACCATAAATGCGGGAAATCATTCGAAAACTCACGTCTAAAAAAGTCCTACACATGAACTATACTTACGTTACGTCAAATTTAACGCGCGTTTAAAAAACGTGGTGTGTACAGGCCCTAACCCACAATGCGCCAGTCATAAATGTACCTATTTGGATTTTATGCAATAGGGGTGGGTTTTTCAAACACCGGATTGCTATTATGAATTTTCTTAAACGTTAAAACCATAAATAGTACTTGGTCCGACATAGGAATTGAATCAAGGATCTAATCCCTAAGGCTTATCGGTCAAGTTTGCGTTACAACTATACCAAGGAAATAATTAAGAATAACACATTAAATATTATCGTAAAATAAACAAACTGAATGCCTACCGGTAAATGATAACATTCCAGTTCTACCTCATTATGACAGCTTTAACCCCTCTCAAGGAAGCACTATGTTATAGTCATAGATTGATAAAATCACCCTTCTGGCGAGATAGAGCGCTAGAGCGTGGCGACAAATTGATTAAACAGAGGGGAAAGGGTGGGATCCCACTAGACTCACTTGAGCATGGCTATGCAATCACCAGATTACACACATACACATAAAGCTGTGTACCCACTGCGCGCGATTGCCTCGGGTAACATAATCAAAACTTTTAATCGCGCGCGCTGCCTTCCGCCAGTGATATGTCCGTCAGCTACAACTATCAGTCATTTAAAAACGATCCCTTGTCTCTCGGCCTCCAAGAGTCATTGTCGAGTTTACAACACCGTCTCTGTAACACGCGACTGCCGCGCGAGACCATATTCGATGGTTTACGGGCAGTCGATACGCAGCTTAAGTCTTTATACAACGGTTTAGGACAACAATGGAATACATTTACGTAAAATATAAGGTCTACGTATTTAGTTTAACGACCTTTAACGGCTTTAACATTTATATTGAATAAACACCTCAATGATATTACATTAAGTGCCTAATAGGTGAGAAAGAAATGTAAGTTTCTGATCTAACTAGCAAACATACAACTCTACTTCTAAGATTACTAACTTTTGTTTAACTTACTCTATTTTTTGTAATTAAATATATTTAGACATTAACTGACTCATTAGCCTAGTGGTTATAAGCGTACCTGCTACGCTAGTGGTCCTGAGTTCGACTCGTAGATCGAGTAAAGTTCTAAGTGAAACTCAGAGCTGCTGGAGTTTCAGATTTTTGCCGGGTTAATGGCAATAGCCTTGCATCTATCCACGGGACTGGATGGGCCTAAAAATACCGGCGAACTTGGCCTAACCCTTTTGGGAATACAGGCGTGATGGTATGGAATGTTATGTATGTTTAGGCAGACTCAATGGGAAAAAATTGAGACAGTTCTTAAATGTGTGAGAGTCTTTCAAAAACTTTTTTTAGTTCGGCAACCGAACTAAAGAAAGTTTTTGAACTAAAGAAAGTTTGAAAGCTCGCTAGGAAAGCTTTCTTTATCCTCTCTCTTGTCCTTAGCCTAATTTAGATGCCTGAAATTAGCGCCTATTTGATACTAAGTGCACCCATTAAGATAGTGATCATGAAAGACAAACGTAGAGACGTAAACGTAACTGTTCCGTTTGTCTATTTGAATGGAAGTGTAAAAAGTGCCTGTGGACAGAGCAATTTTTTTTGTATTCTTAATTGTTCCTAAGAATACAAAACTTGCTCTGTGCACTTTTTCCAACTATGTTATGATCGGCTTCCAGCCTAACTTGATGTGGCTCAATATCAGTAGGTATTTTACACGAAGCGACTGCATTCAGACCCAATTCCTCTGAGCTCCTCCGAACTCTCAGAAAACTTTCATAGAAAAACCCAAAGATACTCGATCCGGAAATTGAACTGAAGGACTTTTAGCGTAGCAGTCGGGCTTAGAACTACTAGACCAATCACAATACAAACGTCCATCTGGGATACTTACTAGCTATTTGGACAATCACGTCAGTAGAGTGACGTATTCACTCGTGTCAAATGCGCGTCGCTATTAGGAAGTGCGTAAGGCAACACCCTGCCTTCCACGAAACGCATCGAGCATACCGACAGCCCCTTACGACAGACTTATTCACTTATTTTTTATTTTTTTTATTTATTAATATATCTTGCAATCAGTCGATTAACTATGAGCAGATGAGATATAGTCGAGATGTTGTGTAGGTGCCTACTCCCAGTGGAGCCCGCCTTTGATGTTATGTAGTCAACTTTATAGGTGACTAGCCTCGTCAAATATGTATCGGCTCTTCTTCACTCGACGAATGTTTCAGGTATGGTAAGCTGTCCCGCTAGCTGATTTAGGTGTTTAAGTAGTCATGACAAGTAGTTTGCACCATAGCAGCTTATCACTTCTTTAACCATTGGCAAGTTCAGGATTTCATGGATCTCCTTTGTTATGATGAACCATGGCGCGTTTGTTATTTGTTTTAGGAGCTAATTTTGCGCCCTTTGTATTTTCATAATATTGGATTTGCATGCTGAACCCCAAAGTTCTATCCCATAAGTCCAGATTGGCTTTAGTGCTACGTTTTATACGAGAATCTTATTGTCCGTTGATAGCTTTATTTATTCACTTATAATAATAATTTCCGGCTCACTGACAGAGTGCAGGGCAAGCGCCTATTGGACAGAGAAAGATCCTGACATAGTCCGCCACGCTGACTCAATGTCGGTTTGCGAATGTGTACCCCGCCTTGGTGTTACAAATAAAGTTTCTATGTCCATTCCTATTCTATTAAACATAATCCTCTTCTGATATCTCCTGCTCGACTAAGAAACCGAACCGAAGACCTCTAGCGTAGCGGTCACTTTTACTACCACAGATTGATGGGGCAGGCAATTTATTATATTGAACGTAATTATATCTTCACAGTTAAATTATGACTTAAAAATATGGTACTGTTGAAAACCAAAGCCAAAAATCTCACCGGTTGTCTGGCATTAGTGAACTGGACCTATTTGGTGCTGCCATGGGGCACTCGTTATATTCCTGCTGGCCGTAGGCGTCTCCTTGTGAACGCCACAGAGCCCGATCTTCGGATTTCCTCATCCAGCCACTGCCAGCTGCTTTCCGCAAATCGTCACTCCACCTGGCCAGCGGGCGCCCTACACTACGTTTGCATAGTCGCGGTCTTTACTGGAGAGCTCGTTTGTTCCAGCGTTTGTAGGTTCACCGACAGATTAATTAATTCATTCATTATTATGTCCCTTTTTGTTTCTTTCTTTCTAAGTTTATTATAATGCGTCGATTGGTCACACCCGTATCTTTGCGCCGAGTTAATTGACAAGTGTCATACCGCCATATTAGGGAGACTCTCTAATATGGCGTGTCATGTTCGCGCGTTTGGGTGGTCACCCCGCCATTACCGATACCGATACCGGTACGCCGTGTGTCGTGGTTTGTTCTCGACTGGGACAAATATTTCGTGTGATCCACAGTTTATGTTTTGAATCTGGGTGTATCGTAAATGGAACAAGATTAGCATACTTTTCAAATATATAACTATAATATAAAAAAAAACTTATAAAACGCAAATTGCCTTTAAACTATTGCTCCGAAATTTAACATAGAGGTAGGATTAGATATTTATAACTACCAAAATGTGTTGCTTCGTATAGGCTGCGGTTGCCGCTTAAGTACCATCAGACGTCCCTTTTGCTTGTTGCTCATCTTCTCACAAAAAGAAACAATACTTTTGTTCTTTCCTGTTTGCAGAAATCTTAGTAACAGCTAATTCGCTCCATAGCTACAAAGAGGATAACCTATTTTATTTTCGTAAAAATAATATTTAGGTAAAATGCCGCTTTCAAACCGTATCTCTTCTTTATTTCCCGTTTATCAAAAGAATAAAACTAAAATTAGAATCTAGTTTCCAATCCGAGTTTTCAGGTCAAATAGAAACAATGAAATAGAAGTTGGTCCCTAAATTGTGTCAAAGTCTTCTGATTCCTGATAATCTAAGCAAGCATCAGGCCTGGCACCATAATCCCGTCTAAAAGTAGTTCGAAATTAGATCAATGAAATTATGTCTATGATTTTTTTTTTTTTTAACTTTGTTCGCGTTCGATGACCGATGGTTCGTCGGTCGTCTAATTTTGCGTTTACCTACTCTGTAAGTATGAAAATAACATTTCTCAATCATATAAAATCGTTCAAGAAACGTAATAAGCATATCAAGAAGCGTATTATTATCCATTTATAAATATAAAACTAAACTCGACCTATAAAACTATCTTGGTGCGTTCGATACGTACACACTGTCCTAATTTCATACAAAATGAGTGCACGTAGATATGGTGTGCCGTACATGTTTGTAGTAAACGCACCATCATTTATAATGATTGCCTAATTTCTTAATGGCAACATTACAACAATGCTACAGTGCGCTAATGTTTCTAGCACATGTTACCTTTATTAAGTGTTGTTGTTGATATTTTACTTACAGTCAATGTAAGTAGGCACTTAAAGTAAGTTTGTTTATATTCTGGAGAACAAACTAACACTAACTTCAAAAAGGAGGAGGTTCTCAATCGATTGGTATTTTTTATGTATGTCCACCGATTACGCTGTGATTTATGATCCGATTTACGTGCTTGTTCTTTAGTTTGATGCGGAATAGTTGCCAATTGGTCCCATAAAAATTTAACATAGTTTGGCCCAGTAGTGTTAATTTTATGAACATTTTGTATACTTAACTAGCCTCTGCCCGCGGCTTCGCTCACTTGAAGCTCAAAATCCAACAGTGATGATCTCTTCTTTGTATGTGTCTCTATACATTAGAGAGGTCAAGCTGTATCTCAGGTTCCGTTAATTTATTTGAGATATGAAGTATCCTATTTTTAAATTGGGAGTACATTCTTTTTAACAGTGATAACGAAATTAAAATCTATTCAGTAGTTTTTGCGCCAACCCGTAACAAACAGACAAGAATTTTAAAAATCACATTTTTGGGTTCGGAGACGTTTATATAGCTTAACCCACTTGTTTTTTTTTAAATATCTTCAATGTACAAACACAGTTTTTTTCAATTTTATAATAGTAGAGAAGAAGAACAAGATAAACATAGGATTTAAAATTTGAAAATAAAATAACATTAAAAAAATAACCACTGACATCTGTCAAGCACTACGATTTAAAAAATCTTTTTCCATTTCACTTCGTGTCTGAATTGTTGTCATCGGCAACCCTGCCATAAAAAAAGTTATGCTGGTTTCCCGCCCACCATGTTATAAAGTCTAGACATAAAGTTTTGAACGAACGCGTTTAGTAGAGTTACACATATATTTGGAATGAGTAAATATGGATACATAGTACGTCTTTTTAAAATATTTGATACAAAAGTACGACTTTGCATGTAGGTAGATTAAACAACCCAAAAATTGGACAGTCCAAAATTGTAGTGTATTTGATTTTTAATAAGTTACGTTATTTTATTAACTTCTCAGAATAATTCATTTCATTATCAGCCCGATGCAGCTCTGCAATGCTGGACCCAGGCCTCTTCATGCACCTTCCATTAGTTTCGGCTCTGGGCTAGTCTCGAGCATTTCTTCCCCGCCAACTTCACGATGTCGTCGCACCATCTAACCTGGGGTCGACCAACACTCTTGGACCGGTCCTCGGTTGCCAATCCAAGATATTGCGACTCCACCTTGCATCCTCCCTGCGACTTAGGTACATGAGCCCATCTCCATTTCAGGGAAGCAATTCTATGTGTTGTGTTACTTTAGTTCGCCTTGATGATTTTTGCGTTGATCACGCGATCTCTTAGGGAAATACCATTACTCATTGCTGTTTGGGTGGGTCGTCTGCAGTTGGCGTTGTAAGAGTCCAGGTCTCTGCCGCGTTGGTAGTACGCATTGGTCGAACAGTATCCTCAGGGCACATCGCGTTATAATCTCCTTTTAGCGCTTCAGACTGTTTCCCAAAGACAGCCTATCCGAACCGAATACGTCAGCTGACTTCCCTGCTTTGGCCATCTGTGTTGAGAGTCAGCATTTGGCCAAGCTAGACGTATTCCTGGACCCTTTTACGAGAATATGATCGACCTACTCCGACACTATTATTTGTGTTTTGCTCATATTCATCTTAAGTCCTACCGCTGATGAAGCGGAGTGTAGGTCTTCCAACATATCCTGTAGTTGGTCCAGGGAGCAAGGGTATCAGTATTATATCATCGGCAAACCCTAAACGTGTCAGTTTTTCCCCGTTAACATTGACACCTTTACAGGTCCAGTGCATCAGTCGGAACGGAACACATCTTATTATTCCTTTTGCTGAAGAGAACACTTTGGGAGAAATAGTATCTTCTTGGCGTACTCCTCTTGCGACTTTGCCCTCTTGCCACCTTTTGTGTGAGGTCGTGGAGTTTGACCTGTAGTGTCACTCCGCTGTAAGTTACTTTTAGAATTTGTACCTGTCGTCAACCAATGTACGTGTCAAGGAATGTGATGAACTGCCAGTGCTCTATCGAGTCAAAAGCTTTTTTGTATTCTATAAAACCTACGCAGAGAGGTCTGTTGTACTCTATACTTTTCTCTATTAGTTGCCGGACAGTGAAATTGTGGATTATTCCTTTTCTTACAACAAATTATTTCCATAACTATGACTAAATTATTACTTATCCGATGTTTTAATGTAATATCTTGTATTCTAAAATACACAAAGATATTTAAAAAATGTGATAAAAGCCGACTCACGTTAATTTAATTACTTTTTTATGTGAGACATAACTGATAAAATACTGTAACGTTGTATCTACACTCCTGCATTGTTCTGTAACATTTAATTATAATCAGATAACTTCTAAAATAGTCACATTAATTGATGAATCATAATATGTTTCATAGCACAATAAAATTTACAAAAGAATTCTACGGGTTCAAAATATGAACTGATTGAGAGGGTTTTCTAAATGTGGTCTTAAATCGTTTAAATTCAATAATCCACCCTCATTAATTAGGTGAATATAAAATTGCCCGTAGAATTTGCTTAGCAATTTTGTAATATGAATCATATTATGATTCATCAAAAGTGGCCATTTTGACCACCCTGGTGAAACAAATTACTCATAAGTAGATTATCTATTCTGTAATTAATGTAGAGCCTCGGATATCAGAAATTAGAATATACGAGTATCTATGTCGGTACCAAAAACATAATACTTATGTCACTTTTACAAAGGCTTTTTTTACCTCGCAGCTTTTCGGTCGTCGTTAAACGCTAATTTTCGTCCTTTAATTTTCTAATATTTTTCCTTGTGATTAGTAGGAGATTTAATCAATGTGTTCCATAATAGGAAGGAATTTAAATAATGTGATTGTGATATGCGACTAGTGCTTGTACCTATAGGTGGTGCGTGGCGGTAGGGCGCGCGTAGGCCGGGGCGACGCCACACACACTTATTTTTAACCCGTGGGGCCGGCGCGCTCAAGCTCACCTTTCGATCTATTCCTGGCTGTCTTATTTTTAAACTTTTGTCTATATTACTTTCCTTCCGTCTGCTTATTAGTGGATGATTGAGAAGCGTCGCAGGGGGCGCTCTTCTCAAAATATATCGCTATGATATTTCCGGTGTGCCGGTCCCCGCGACCACGTGGCGGCCGTGCCGTTGCTCGCTTTTGTCATTATAATATTTATAAATCAGGGGTGGTTCCTCCCTACTATCAAAATAGAATATTCCTTTATTCTTAGCCCCAAATGGCACCATGTGTGGTGACTTATCGAGAGGGAAGTATTTACGTAAGATTATGGTTGGTTTTCTATAAACGAACATTGATCGCAGCTCGGGAACTTTTCACATAAATAAGATTTAGGAGATAAATATTCTATAATTGGGACTGTTTTGATAAATAGACGCTGGTGGGTAGTATTTTCGTTAGTTGTACATTACCCTGTAGTGTGAACATCGGAGAAAGTGAATAAAATTTAATTATAAAATGTTAAAAATTTGTTGCTTCACTTAAAAATTAAATGCAACTTTACCATTTAATAGTTGTTTTAATTTTAATTAAAAGTGTCGTAAATTGAATGATAGCCGCTCAACACAAATTATCACATGATGCATTTTCTAAAGTGACCAAATATAGATATAGGTACGGTTGTTTGTTCATTAACACATAGCAGTATTTATTTGTCGGACCGATCTTAAATGGTCATAAATGAGTTGATATGATGTCCCTTGTTTTCGTTTTGTGACGCTTTCACTCTGAGGTTAAATAACTTAGTGTCGGAGAAAAACAATCCGCTGTAAACATTGCGTTTGTCTCTACTTATTAAATGAACGACGTCGTCTGTTTTCTCGCTTGGAAATAAATTTTAATAAAACTTTTGAGTTAGAGACTAGTTATTCTTCATACAATTGGGTACTTGACTGTTGATTGATTTATTATAAATAACAGGTTTACTAAAAAATAAACCTTACTTACTATTAATTTCTGGTTAATTTAACCGTTATTAAACCTGGTTAATTTGGATTATGAGAGCACTGAAAATTTAATTAATACAAAAAAATAATTTGAATTTCAATTTCAATTGGATTTAACAGATGTATATTGTATTAATTGTAGTTTGGTAAAATATTATTAATTCATTTTTATTTTATATTGAGTGTTCAATTGGTTGTTTTTAATTTTTAATTTAGGTTAATCAAATTTAACTTAATTAATCATATATTGTAAAGGTGTATACTTACCTACTAAAAACTATACTTTTGTCCGAGGGGGGGCCTGGTAATCTGCGTGACAGGGTATCCTAGTGCAGATACCAGTCTCCAACGAAGGATTGTTATTATTACTACTTTGTAATTTAATTAAGTCACCTTTGTGGAAGAGAACAATAAAGGAATTTATTATTTTGAAAAAATAAAACAATCGGCTAATAAAGTTCCAAGATATAAGTAAGCACTTAAAGTTTTTGGTGGAGATTAATTGTCCCTTTCCCGCAAAACGAGTGTCAGTATATGATTTGTATGGCATGGTATGTTGTGACGTAACAAAATTACTAATAACTTCCTTATGTTTTAACCTATTTCAATAGGCGCTATTTATGATAAACATTTTCATGAGACCATAAAAAATCAGTCAAGTAGCCAATTTGAGTAAAATCAATCACGAATTAGTTTTCGCTATTCTTGTTGTAATAAAGGAAAATTCTACTCACTCTACGTGACGTTACCATAACTCAGAGCTTTGAATTAAGGCGGGAAAAAATGGTACTACCTACATAAATATTCCCTAAGAAAGTTTTTTACCCTATAACAGTAAATTTCATGTACTTAGACAACGTGCCAGCAATAAAAGCTAATAGTCATAATAGCCAGAAAATAATAATTAAACAAGCTGCCCATTAAGTTACAGCTAACGCGAAATTTTGACAGGCGCCGTTGTCTCATAATGTACAGTCAGTTGCAATGGCGATTGATTACTTTTCAACTTTATGCTCGTAATAATAAGATTCAAAAGTGGTCGCCCGCCAACGTTATCAAGTAACTGTACTGTTAACTACTAATAACTACTTGTCAGTATAAGAAACTTATTCTTCTTGCACGGCGTAATATTGTTTTAAATTCAGTAAAATATTTACTGCCGTGAACTAGTGTAGCGTTTGCAAGAGCAGTTGTTTTTTGTTTGCGTTAGCTTATGTCCAGGATTCAATGCCCAGAAAATTTTTGTGGCTCTATGCCTAGCGAATGGCAATACACTCACTATTAGATGGGACTAAAATAATAAAGCAGCGAACCTACCTACAGCAGAAAGTACATCTTTGTGTAACCTTTCGAGGTGCACATAGGTATTTATTTATTTATTTACTTCAATTAAAATGGTGGTATGGTGTATATTATATGTGAAAATTGAATAAACAAACTATGTATTAGGTATAATTTCGCTTGGACACACACAACACACATATACCAACACACACAGATACCAAATAGGCTCTTTAGCTTTCTGTTTAGCTCAACTCCTAAATAGTGTATTTAAAATCCGTGGTTTCAAATAATAAATACACGGATTTCAAATAAAAAATAATCATCTAAATCGGTTCAGTTGAAATTTCTGGGGTAAAAAACATAAAAAACATACAGTCGAATTGAAAACGTCCTCCTTTTTTGAATTCGGTTTAATTCAATTCGGCCTTATTTCGGTTTTTGTAGTGTAAAATACCGAAATAAATCGTTCTTTTTGATTCAAAGTTGTCATTTTTAAACCGGTTCATAATATATTGTCTTAATATAATTGGGTTTGAACGTGATGGAGAAACACTTAATGGTATTTAGAGATATCCTATTTATAGTACACCAATTACTTATAGCATTATGATCCCTTTGTAGCAGATCACTGTCCACTGCTGTTATGGTTGTTTTAAATAGCTTTGAATCATAAGCAAAATGTTGCTATGTTTTATACCATAATTATATTAAATCATTTATGAAAATATTGAACAACCAAGGACCCAAGTGAGAACCCTGGGGAACTCCGGAATTAGCTGCGTACGTATCGGATTTATATCCTCTACTACTACATATTGCTTTCTATCAAGCAGATAAGACTTAAACCATTCCAAAAAAATACAGAAATACCATATACCTAACTCAAATTTTTGAATAAATACCTTATAACAAACCCTATCGAATGCTTTAACAAAATCCATATAACAGCACTAACCTGTGTACTTGAATCAACTGCATTCGTTAGTTCGTTGTGATATGAGACTAGATTAGTACTTATAGATAGACCGTGACGGAATAAACCCGTGCTGCTCATTTACAAAGACATGTTTAGCATGACTTCTCAAGAATGGGTACAATAAAGCTTTGGCAAAAACAGATAAAATAGAAATGGGTCTATAATTAGACGCATTTCTTTACTCCCATTATTGTAGATAGGAACAACTTTATCGACTTTCCACAGCTTTATTATTGATGAGAAGCAGTGGAAACTTAAACTTCTTTAAGGCGTATTTAGAAAAATGTAGTTTAACTTGGTTCCACATTTAAATTGGTTTTATAAGATGGGGTCAGAAGTGGTGTTATAAGGTGGAATCAGAAGGTTCATTGTACGTTGATGAGAAATATGATGCAAATAAATTACCTACAAACAGGTCCACTGGATACGCTTGCAATATGAAAGGTTATAGTATGGGGTATATGAACTATATTATTGCGCTTATCTTTTAAATAAGAAAAAATCTTATATTGTCCTCAGTCTGCTTTATGTAGTTACTATGTACATGTTTTTGCTATCATTTAACATCCTTTGTTTAAAATTTGAAGTGATATTTGATCTTAAGGATTCCCAAACACTAAGGCCCACTTGCACCAAATTATTAAATGTGTTTAAATTGTATTTAAACACAAAATTTGTATGAAAAATTGTATTTAAATATGATTTAAATACATTTAAGAAGTTGGTGCAAGTGACCCTAAATGTATGTAGTAGTTATATTATTTTCTCTTGCTATGTTAATTACTTGCTTACTAAACAATCACACATTTCCCATTTTATAAGATACACGATTGAAATTACCAAAAAAATAGTGCTCAATAAGGTATTTAGCACATCTTGCCCGCCGCCCCTGATGACAAGAACTACTTCTATCCTAGTAAGGTGATGCCTGATCCTGAAGATAATGAAACAAATATACAATTGTTCTTAGTTTAGAAACTATGAACATTTTATCTCTATTTCCCTAGAGTTGAGAAAAACTTGTTTGATGCTATAGAAAATTAAACAAATACAAAAATATTGACAAAGCTATAGAGCTTTGAAAATTTCAAGCAAGTGTAGAGAGAGTAGAGTGTCCAGGACTATTCCTCAGTTTCCAATGCTACCTACGTTTGTTAAAATTAAGGGTCTCATTAAGTCCTCCTATTCAAATTCTCCTAGTGACTAAATCGTGGTTCTCCAATTTCCTCCCTCATAATTACAATGTGATAATATAATCAGGAAATAAATAGACGTTTCCTGCGTGCTGGGCGCCACATGTGGATCCCCGTCAGTGGCAGCCCTATCAAGTGACGTACATTCACACATCTGGTGAACTCGGAACTGAGTCTACATCTGTCACTAACCAATATCTAGCACCCAGTAACGACACCACCATCTCACAACTCCCCACACTATTAAGCAACACATTTGGTCCAGAAACTTCATTACATTTTTTGCTTCATCAAAATAGAAATCGTAGGCTGTTTATGAATGAACGGCCCTTTGACGTGTCCTTGTGAGTTATGAATGATTATTATGTGAATGAATTTGTTGGGGTGCGTTTGGATCTTTGTCGTCCAGCTCAGCCAGCCAGATATATCAAGTTTATGTTTTCAATAAACTTTTTGGTTGATTTTTACTGCCAATAAAAGTGTAGTTATTAATTCTGTAGTGACATTTTTATTGAAATATAATAGACTCATCTGTCTTTCTAGTTCGTACAATGTAAAATTGATTATAGGTATATAGAAGTACGAAATAAGCATCGTAAATATGTTTCCTTAATGGGTCCTTAAAGTGCTTTACAAGGCAGGTATCGCGACAGTAGCAAATTTGTACGCGGCGTGTTTCCATAACGAAGTAAGTATGAAAACGGCTAAGTACCTGCCTTAATTATAATAATTACAAAATAGGCATCTGTTACCTACCGATTGCCGACAATTGGTTACGTCCCTGTAGATCTCAGAATGTGAGTCATAGCTAGTCGATACCTTGTGTCTGGTTCACAGTCAACGAGTCGTGGGCGAAGTACAGATAGCACAGCATTATTAGGTAAACGAGGTCCGGGTGCGTGCAGCAGGTACTGCAGATAGAATGCGCTGAGTCCGTTCGACTGGTTTCTAACTCAATGTCGTGTGGAATGCAGCTGGCGGGTAGGGTGCGCGGGGCAGGGCGTTGCGGGCGCATCGGACGGTGTTGTCGCAAGTGGCCGCTGCACTTGTCGGCGCGTTTGACTGCCGGAGATATTCGGCGCGGTAACGGGCCGCGGCCTTCCTGGAATTGGTTACCTGTCGCATTCCTCCGGCGGTCGTCGCAGTCGCACCGCTCTCCGCTCGCCGCGCGCGCCTCCGCCCGCTGCCCCATGCCTGCATAGCGATGCAACCTCTAATCGTGCTCGCGTTCGCGTTCCTGCAACACGTTCGACTTTGTCACACGTCCTTTGCGATAGCATAGAGCAACTTTGTGGAATTCGCACCACGTTCTATTTAAAGAGGATTTTAATTTTTTCTCAAAGCTCTTGACGTTAACTCAGAACTCGTGTGCAGCAACAATTGAATGGTTTCCAATTTAACTAAAACTACTTAGGCACTTTATTTTTTTTATTTTAAGTTGTAAAACTATATACTTACCTATGTATTAACTATTTAATAGGTAGGCGAACTTTAAATGTAGCCATTGGTTTCTTACCAGATAATATTAGGTAGGTACCATGAAATGTTTTGATCTATGAAAAAAAAGGATTTTTTAAACATAATAATTATAATACAAAGGAGCCGTATCGCATTTCGCAGAACATAGGTATTTATTGTTTTAATTTAACCTTTAAATTAATTTCGATGTGCAAGGTAAATTTAACCCTTGCGGCCATATTAAGCAGTTTACAGTCGTCGTCGTCACGATATCTCGCGTATTTCAAACGGTTATTTGTTTTAAACTTTTTTCATGATTTTGTGGGTAATAGGAATAACTAAGGTACTAACTAATAACTAAGGACTGCTACAAATATGTAGCTTAAGGAAATAGACTTTATTTATAATGACGATATTAGATGATTCTTTATAATATAAGAAAATGAGTAATTATCGCTCTTATCGTCGTAGCATGGTTGATAAGTACCTAGTTAATGCAAAGCTGGTTTCCGGCCACTTAGAATACATTTCGGAAGACTAATGTATATAGCTACTAACAGTAGTTACCTATATTTTAGTGGTCAACATCCGGTCGAAAGCTCAAACATTTGCACCTTGGTGTGTGTTTCGACTTTTGCGCGTAAGAGCCCATTTTCCAAGGTTGCTGCGGGTTGGCAATGCATCAGCAACTCCTTTAGTGTTGCAGATGTCTATGGACTATGGGCGAGGATGGTTACTTACCACCAGGTGGCTCGTCTGCTCCTTTGCCGACATAAAAATGATAATAAAAAATATTATCAAATATTTAGCTAAGACTGAGTGTTTTAAACTGAATAACCTAGAATCGGTCCGGACTCCGGAACCAGCTGATCAAATTCGTTTAATTCCTTATCCCTTTTGTGTGTACTTATAAGTATTTCCAATGCTTCATAAGTAAGGCCATTTTAAATTTTAAGCTTCATTTAGACAAATTTCCTGTTATTTGCACAAACGCGTGAATCGGCCGATTAAATAAATATAGGTAGGTAGATAAGGCCCTAATTCAATCAATCCTGTTCTTAGTAGGTACCTAGGTATTTTAAAAACATTGCATTCGAATACCTACTTAATCAATAACAGAGGAATCACTTTACAATCAAAATTAAAGAATCTTATTAGTATTAATTCATCTAAGCTCCGGAGTATTAACCTATCCGTTACAAAAACGTCGTTGATATCGGTTATTGACACTTACGTCACGGGTTGTAAATAGGTGGTAGGTACCTACCTACTACGTAAATGATCGTGATCGGATAGAATTCATGATTGCAGTACCTACGCATTTATGCGCATTTTTATACTTTACGATTCTTAAATTGATAACCTCGTCGGTGGCAGTTGGTGGGCCTCACGCACACATATATGTATCACGTATTACGCTCTAATAGATCTTACTCACACTACCTCCCGATCGCTGGTCACTACCATCATCCATATTTTCTACTCGCGCGACTCATACACGACCATTATGAACGGCCATTTTCGTAGCCAGCTGAACATTCCACGCAGTGTAACGTATATTCTTGTGGCCTCTGCTCCGCTGTGCGATCCTAGCAGTGGCAGAAACATACCTACGGGGCGCATGTGTACATGTATGTGTAACTGTTACTATGTACGTGTGTATTTTATATATGTACAACCATTGGTTCACGCAGCAACGTGTACGTAAGGAGGCCGAACTTTCCGAGAAAACTTTTCAGCGGTTGTCGTTGCGGCTTGCTGAAACAAAGCCAGCTAGCTTTGTCCTGTTACCCAAAACGGGTGAGGATGTGAGAGTTAAATTCCTTTTAAGTACGAATTAATGTTATTACAGATGAATATACGATTTATAAATATGTGGTGTGTGTTAGGAGGCGTGTCTGCGTGTGTAACGGCACCCTCGCGGCCCCAAGTAGGTAGCCGGCGCACGCGCACACTGCCGACCGATTAGGGAAATTGACTACGCACCTACTCGCAATCTATTGTTTTAATTGGAACCACCACGCCAATGTAAAGAGTTTTGTTTTAATGAGTTACCAATCTCATTTTCCGCACTGTGTAGGTAGGTACCTAAACCACAATTAAACGAACCTAACCAGGAAACATAAAATATTATTTAAGGTCGCTCCGGCCACATTAGTTTCTGGGTCGCATAATACAGTGTGAAATTTAATAGATGCGACAAATTAAAATATATTATCCTATGTGTAACAAAGAAAATTTAGAACATGTGATCGTTTCGCTCAGCCCGCCAAATTCAAATTACAATTTTTCGCAATTTGTAGGTCTATAACACATTCTAGATTCCTAGCCGTAGTAATTGCGCCATTAGCTATAAGTACAATATTCACAACTGAGAATGAGAAAACCTTTGCTTGTAAATCGATATTTTAGCTAAAAGTATCTAGTGTCAATCGTCAATTTGGGCCAAAATTAACGATTGACCCTACTTTTAGCTTCTTTAACGTTTATTAAGCAAAGTTTTTAACGCTCAGTTGTGAGTATTATATTATAGCTAATGCCGCAATAACTACAGCTAAGAATCTAGAATGTGTTATAGAACTACAAATTGCGAAAAACCAATTGAAATTTGAATTTGGCGGGCTGAGCGAAACGATTAGCCTTAAGGAAAATAATTATACTTTTTTTATGTTGTAAAGAGAGTTTGGCAAAGTCTCGTGCGCCTCTACTACTCATTTTCTCGTGAATAGAAAGATATTGTTAAATGATAGTAATTGCAAAACGTTAATACTTTACTTATGTAGGTACCTAACAGATTTAGTGGCCAATGTATACATATATACACTTAATTTAGTATTTTTAGTTCGGTTCTCAATATTGCTATCTTATTCATAAATGTATTACACAAAGTAAAACATTACAAAAGCTTTGCACTCTTAAGAAAACTAGCTTGTTTTCGAAAAATCTAATTTAATAGATATTAGGTAGGTACTATCTACTATGTACATAGATATCTACTAGATTACCCTAAATTCTGTATTTAGGTAATGTATGAAATTATCATATAACTGTTTCGTTTATATTGCAACGTCTTACGTGGCGCGTTGAATGGTCTTATCATATACCTAATAAAATTGTAGTTTCACCCAATCGAATCTTCGGTTTTTCTTACCGTAGACAATGGTGTGATAAAAACATTATCAATATTATTTACTAGTAGGTACATAAGAGACATTATCAATATTATTTACCAGTAGGCTGGAGGTGATTACCGATAATATATAATGTATATTGTTTTAAACGACCACATATTTACTCACTATCTTTGTTTTTATCGAATATGTACATAAAGATATCGCAGAAATTTGCCAACTTGTGCGATTTACATCTTTGCGTAGATAACCAAAGATATCGGTAGTTAACCAATCATTATTGTTCTCTTTATAGAAGATATAGGTAGTAGGTACCTACTGGATTAAGATAATAATCACTATTAGCCATGTATTTGCCACAACATTATCAGTGCCTACTTAGATACATAAAAAAACGGTGTAGTTACTATTCCTTCTGCTATCAGCTTTAAATCACCATCAAAAAGTCATCGAGATATAAAAAAGTACCTAATTGCATTATACCTAGGTATATACGAATATTTAATTTAAACAGTTAAACATGTTATTAATTAGAGTCGATAATGAAAGTCGCACGAGTACATATTCAAAAGGGTTAAAAAAAAACAATAATGAAAAACATATCTAATAATTTAAGAAAATTTGAGATTCTGAGAGTTTACTTGTTCGAAAGCGATAATCTCTCTACCAGTCGGATTTAAAACATATTTGCGCATTTGATAGGTCAATTTTTGAGGAAGATTATAGGATAAATTTAACATCCCGCTGCTACCCTCAGGAGTTGAGCAAAGCGCGTGTAACCACGAGTCACCTTGATATGATATAAGTAGACCTAAAGGATTTCTGCTGTTTATAATATTATATACTTATTCAAGTTGATCACGATCATATTAATAATATCCATAATTAGAGACAAAAATGTAATGAATATAACACGGAAAACATGATAGTTTGGTATTGCAAACAACGCAGCTAATAGAATAGTTCGCACGGCGCTCGTCCGCGTCAGCACTTGCTCATGCCATAGGTATTTAGCTCCCGTACTCTGATACTTGGAAATGGCTTCCACGTGCAGCCACTACCTACCTACAACACTAACGACAGTATCATTTTCCTATAAGTACTTGTCCGCTTACACTGACAATATATTTTTCCTTTGTCAACGTACTATGCATTTTGATATCGGTTGTACCCGAAAGTATTTTCGTTGGACTTCAAACCTTATTTTAATGGTATAAGTTGTATTTTAATACTCACCATGCATATTAAATATTTGGCAGTAGTAGTAGTATCTGTAAAGCATCGTTATCGTCGCATGTGGAACACGTGGGTCTAAACTCTATTTCCGCCCTTCGCTTCCCTCGGGTACCTAAACCAAGGACAGTAATAAAAGTCTTGCTTAATTGCTGATGTTATAATTAACTAAGTTTCTATTTGCTTAAGTTGACGGTAACAGAATTTCAACCTTATTTTGTGGTACGAAAAAGTTACTTTGGTAATTCTGTGGCTACGGAAACCCCAGTTTTGGAGTAAAATTTGGAAACAAGGAGCTTCGTAAACTTAATAATGACTGACATTAATAATGACTATAAAATTTAATTAGCTTAAAATAACCTTTGTTCTTTAAACATAAATAGGTACCTACCTACTTACCTTTGACGCGTACAATCACACAGAAAAATGGTACTGTACCCACTTGTAACACTTATATTTTACCAAATCGGAAATTACCTAATATTTAAATATGCCATCATGTTATTAAGTACCTAATTCTATGAAGAAGTGTCAGATGTATACTTACCTATTATTAATGAGTTTTAAATACATGGCAATAGGCTCGCCCCCTATTACATGGGACCTAAACATACCGGCGTAATGTGGGTGAACCTTAGTACACCTCTGCCTAACCCTACGGGGAATACAGGCGTGATGGTATGTTTTAAATACTTTTTTGTTAGAGTGACTTACTTCAATAAATTAACTTGTATTAAGGTCTAATCACCATAAACAAATAGATTTAAGCAACAAAAAAGGTCTTGTAAGCTGGAACAGGTGATTCAAGTTTCAAATAATTTCCATTAATAGATTAAGAAGATAAACAATAATACTTTCAATACCAAATAGCTTCATTAGATATTGCAGTTAAGTATCTATATAAGTACGTTAATTCTACATTCTAACATTAAAATTAAAAATATTATATGATAATCATCTTACGGCGATAATACAGTCTAAAATGTAGAATAAAATTGAACACCTTGTAGCCACGTGTAAAGGTGTAACAAACAACTACTCTATATAAAACTTACATACCTACATATATTGCGCGTGCGCACAATCTAGCAATAAGCACCTACGCATCGCACGCTAATTTCTTCATAATTAATTAAAAACACGCCACCTGGCGTCTTTAATAGTATCTACTTAATAAAAATAAAATGCAGTCAAAATTCTACTACTGCACCTGCACATAATACATTAAAAAAATACAATTGCCAAGGCAATGGCTCCCGTTCCGGGGTCAATGCACTCCACCCCTTCCTCTACCCACTGTATGATAATTAATTTTATCCACATCGTATAAATAGGCACTTGGAGTACCTACCTATATGTAATCTGCATCAAATTCTATGTTATTCCTTCGATAAGCGCGAGCTAATCTATTGCGCTTAGTAGCGATATTTTGCCAAGCATGATAATTGTGTGTAATTATCTTGTAAATATGTGCGCGACTGTACCTACTTAATTCTTGCGATTACTATTTTGCTTTCTGAAGCTGAAGGATCAAAGAACGTGTGTCTGTCTAACTTAAATAATAATAATAATAAATTCTTTATTACAGAAAATAATAAATTCTTTATTACACAAAATAATAAATAATTACCTTACAATTACCTACAATTACACATTGATTTTTATTTAATTCAAGCGACGTAGGTAGGTAACTTGTACTTATTCTAAGAATTGTAGGTAAAAACAAACCATTCAAGCTTTTCTGATGAATTCCTGACTTATCTACTGACTTATCTATGTTTGCTTTCTCTCATATTCTTGCAATCCTAAGGCATATTAGTGCGAATGCTACCTACAAGCAATTATTTATTGGGAACTATATCGATGCAATTAATTTCAAAACAATGAGTACCTAAGTACTTATGTAGGTATAGTAGTACCTAGAATTACAACTAAAGTCAGAGGTTTTTTCGAAAAGTTTTAACTAACTACTTAAGTATTAGGACCAGTTAGTATCTATAGGATCATTTTCGCAACTCTAATATTTGCAAGCTACGAAAGCAACGAAATTGGAATTAAGTTAAAAAGATTGTAGAGCGATGATTTTTTATGATTTTAAAAGTTCTCTCTCTCTCTCCGCAAGACTGTGCCGCTCGTCTTCAAAATGCTTTTGGGAGAGAAGCACCTTGTTTAAGCACCGTGAGGTGGTGATGGTTTGCTGAATTTGAGAGAGGCCGAGTTTCTTTACATGACGAATTTCGTGAAGGGCGGCCTTCAACTGCCGTCAACGAAAATAATTAAAGAAAACCCGCGGATTACCTATGAGACAATTCGAGGAGTAGTGGGGATTGGTATGAGCCAAATTCAGAAAATTTTACACGAAGAATTGAATGTTCGGAAACTTTGTTGTCGTTGGATCTCTCATGAACTGACAGCGGAGCAGAAGCGGGCTCGCATGGAATGGTGCTCACAGATGCTACTGAAGTACGACCACGGACATTGTAATGCTGTTTATGACATTGTCGCAGGAGACGAAACGTGGATTTATTGTTTTGAACCCGAAAAAAAAACAGCAATCTTGTGAATGGGTGTTTGAAAATGAGAACAGGCTAACAAAAGTAAGGCAGGCGAGAAACATTGGTAAAAAAATGATCGCGTTTTTTTCTCAGCTACGGGTCCCATCTGTACAATTCCACTTGAAGATCAAAAGAGTGTTAATGCCGAGTGGTATTCTACCATTTGTTTACCCAGGGTGTTAGAAAAAAATCGCGAAAGACGACCCAAAAGCCGCGTTCTCCTACATCATGACAACGCTTCTTCACACACGGCCAACAAAACAAAGTCATTTTTAGCTTCCGAAAAAGTACAACTCGTCACCCATCCTGCGCATAGCCCGGACCTGTGATTTCTGTATTTTCCCCAAAATCAAAGATTTGATGAGAGGTTTCACTTTTACCAACTCCAAAGAGGCAGTGATAGCGTTCAATCAACACGTAGAAAACATGCCTCAGGATCTGTGGTCCTCCTGTTTTAAAAAATGGTTCGATCGCATGAAAAAATGTTTGAAATGTAAAGGAGAGTATTTTGAAAAGCAATAAATATACAATTTTGATTATAACATGTTGTTTTTTTCAGTTACGCAAAACTTATAGTGTGACCTACGTATACTGTATGATGCGCGGGCGCAGCCGGTGGCACAGGGCAGGCGTCACGGAGGCGGTGTGTGCGTTCGCGCCTCTAGGATTAGTTCTCGGAATTCCGGGAATCTTACCCTCACCGCCGACGCCGCTGATAACATTCCTTGGCCCACCGTATTATATACGTGCCCAAAAACAAAACCGTTTCTCAGTTGTTTATTACATTTTGGGAAAGTTAATTTAGTTTATTTTTGAAACGATTCTTCTAAAAGGCCATTTTCGCGATGTTCGGATATTAGATAGTTACAAACAGTTGGGTACATAAAGCAGTCCGCATACAGGTACAATATATAGTTACCAGCCGTATCAATGATACCCGGGGGCCCCGGGCAGCAAGGAGCCCCGAGACGTGAAGCCAGAGCTGGGACTCTCCGAAATGAATTACGGGTGTTCATGTCGGGTAGTAGAAGGAATTGGTAATTATTAAGGTACGCCAAGCTACGCCACTGGATCAAAATCACTATGCGAGTCTGAAGCTACGTAAGTAGTACTTCAACAACACTTCTTTTAACCCCTTGGGCTGCACAGGGAACTTTCTTTCTTCAACACTTCTTTTAAAATCAATTAAAAGAAGTGTTGTTGTGAAAAAAATACTTACCGAAATTAATGTGGACAATTATTATGATGTGTGCGAAATACTTACGACCACTGCCTTACTGTCTTTTTAGTTTTTATATTAATATAATAACCATTAGGGAGTGGCAGGAAAATGTAAAGTGCACGTTGTCGATTTTATAGGTATTATTTTCCAAATCTTGAATTTCTTCTAAGTTTAATGTGTAATTATAGGTAGTAGATAATTAACCATTAAGTGTTCGTGAACGTGTGTGAGTTTAGGCAATTGATATAAAATTAAAAATCGGTACTTTTTGGGTTTACTACTAAGTATGCTCCATCGAAGCCTAAATAAAGTTTCCAACAGAATACTAGACACGGGTGAACACAAAAAGTTTGGTGCCATAGTACCTAAGTAGGTATAATCCCATAATGGAAACTATTAATACTTGATTAGATACTATCCTACTTACCTAAACTTTACACAAATAGTGGCAAATACTTACACAAAAAGTGTGATGGCGCCATATAAAAAAAACCATTAGAAAACCACTTGCACACAACTTCAGACATGCAGTCTTATTTTGGCCGAACTGTAATTTGTATTTTTTTAAATTTCAAACTTCGGGAAGTCGTTATTCCTAACAACATTCTTTTGGTTAGCCAGCAAAGCTCTGGTAAGAAAGAAAGAAAAGAACACCTTATAAGTAGAATATTACTACGTTTCATACCTGCTTCTTACTTTAATATTTAAGGCTCGTTTATTAATGTGACGGTGAAAAAGTTTTTCCACCCTTAGGTATACTTAGGTAAGTAGATAAAACAGCTTTTGTAAAGAATTCGCTAAGTATTGGGACCTACTTATAGGTATCTATTGTGAGTTTTTATGATTTATTTATACAATAGGATATTTTTAAGTTACTTTTCTAATAAAATAAGTACTTTAAATCCGAAATATCTAACACCGCAAAACCGGCGATTTTTAGACCATTACTTATACGTTACTTGGTTAAGTAACTCTAATATGTTGGGACGCAGGATTGGTTCTCTCAGGACACGCTCCTAATGAATTGCACATTTATGCGCTCTACTAAAACTACAGAGTATTAACTAACTTCTAGTACATATTTTGTATCAGTATTAAACATCAATATTTTTAAAATATTGACCCAGGTAGAGCCGTATCGTTCCGCCGCGGCGGGCGATCCTGATTTCATATAATTAATTTTATTTAGTGTTCCCGTTATGAAATCTGACTTTTTACACACTAAAAAGCAAAATCGATTTTTTCACTATAATTTTAATAGATTTTTGTTAACCTCATAAAGACATAAGCCGCGGGTTCGACGTCAAAATTATCGTGAGGTCGGAAAATTTTCAACAATTTTCCTCGTCATACGCGCGAATATTTCACAGCTTTTATTTTACAAAAGTGATGTATAGACTTGCGCCTATGCATTGGTGGCAAAAGGTTCAGGGTAAGAAAGTTTTTTTTTACCACTTATGTATGAGTGCGAGGGCGCAGTGAAGGCGCCGCCCCGCGCCCGCGCCGCCGCCGCCTGGGCGGGCCCCCGCGCTCTTGCCTTCACGCTCATTCCAATGTACTGATTGCAATTTTTATTGCATAAGGAGGTCCTACAGGAACTCCTCTAACAAAATAATATATAAATTCTTAATATTTTTTTATAGATCCAAAATAAAACGCTCCGCACTAATGTAGAGTTCAACAGGGAATAGGTTGGTCCCCCGACTTGTGTTCTTACTCAATTTCTACTCATTCGAAAGCGCGCTTCAGCAGCTTTCCGAATATGTAAAAAACCTGTGGAAAAATATTCAGGAAAAATGCTGAAAATTTTTCAAAGTCCGGAGGGCGTCAGACTCAGTGCGAATATTTATGATTTTTTTTCTATGTGTTCCGAAGGTGTGAAAGTGTGAAGGGTGGTCGTCCCGAGGGCAGATGGCGTGCGCGGGGGCGCCTACACCCTAAACGTACACAAAATGAATTCGTTTTTCATAAGAAAACTAGGTTTATGGCATAGCGGGTTCGCGGTGGTGTGCGTGTAAGAGGCGCGGCGATTGGCCGCCGCGCGGCTGTGTGTGTGCGCGCCCCCGCTCGGCCTCTCACCATACCTACCGCGCGCCGGCGCGCGCGCTCACGCAACACATCCACGCCGCGCACACGTACTTACACACACATGCACACGCCCGCCCGCAATACAACCTGCGCCCGATATGTATATCAAATAATATTTTTTATTAAATTTCTTTAAAATTTTTAAATCTAAAGAGCTGAATTTATTTTTATGAGTTTTAATAAAAAACATATTTTATCGATAATCAAATAATTTATGCCTCTAAAAATTATAAAATAAAAGAATCGATTATTGGATAATATTGGATCATTAAGTATGATCCCTAAGGACATATAATATTTTTTTCAAATGTTTCTTTTACAAACTATAAGTAGTAGTACTTATAGTTTGTAAAAAAAACATTTAGATACATTTATATATGCATGACCTCAGGGGCCCTAGTCTGCTATTTCAATTGACTCAGAATGACCGTCCAATGGCACTAAATGACATAAGAAATGACAGATTTCGTAGAGAAAACTGTCAAAAATCAACCATTATGAAGTCACTCAATCACAATTCTGACACAACTAAATAGTAGACTCGGCACCCAGCTTGTCAGAGACTAACCTAAAACCATTCTTTATTACTTACTTAGGTAGATACTTTTACTTATGGTAGCTTTTATTTTCCTATTAATAATTCAATAA
The DNA here is from genome assembly GCA_947256265.1 of Acronicta leporina. Classification (NCBI taxonomy): domain Eukaryota; kingdom Metazoa; phylum Arthropoda; class Insecta; order Lepidoptera; family Noctuidae; genus Acronicta; species Acronicta leporina. Next base: position 10,213,507 of record OX366522.1, on the reverse strand, counting down.
TTACTTTTTCCTTATTTAATTAATTTTATTGGGCGGTTTTACTGTCAAGAATTATTTTCAACAGACAGCCTTTGATTTGCTCACTAAGAGGAAACCTGGCAATAAGTACCTGATTACCAAGGTGTGACCATTAAATCAATTATATATATATAAAAAAAATTGTTAATCTTTTAATAAGTATGGACTTGTAACTTGGTCTGAAATAAAGATTTATTTATTTATTAAAAATATTTCTTATATTAGACTGTATATAAAAAATAGTACTAATTTAGATAGGTAAGGGTCAGAGTGATAAAGTTTTTTTACTACTTAGGTACGTACCTAGGTACCTATGTATAATAAATAATTAATTAATTATCAATTAAATGTAAAATATATAAATTAAGTATACAATATCAATTTAAATGTAAGTAGGTACAAATATTATGTACAAATATAATGTAGGTAGGTAAGGTTTCTTTAAATTATTTATTATTGAGTCCAATTTTGGAAACTAATACACAGATAGGTAGTACTAGCAGTACTTAGTCTATTAAAACATTTGAAATATAATTATTATGTCTTACTTCAATAGTTCAGTGATAGCATGGTATTGTATTCATATAGGTAGCAGCCCAAAGTTTTCCTATACATACTTAAATAATAAAACCGGCCAAGTGCGAGTCGGCCTCGCGCACCTAGGGTTCCGTATCTACTTAAAAATATTTTTATTATAATATGATGTAACTAAAAAATGATGCTTTTCGCAATTGATACCTATAATCTTCAAAAATACTTATCTTCCTTTTTAAAAATCAGTTAAAATTATTTAAGTAGGTATAACCCTTTGACTGCCAATTCATAGGCATCTGTGCGTCCTAGGGCCGGAGGCTACTTCCTATATCAATTGTGTCAGAATGTGAACTGATAGATGTTGGAGGCAAAACTTACTTGAGTTTGCTTCCAAAACCATCTGAAGTCTTTGAATGAACTACTTTCAATAAAATAGCAGAATTAGGGCCCTGTTGGGTTCCTACAACTATCTGAGGGAGTTACTTCATCCCTACGTTAGCCTTTTAACACAGAACTGTTATCTACCTTGTGGTTACGAAACAATTGGATGCACTGATCAATCTATTTGCAAGTGTAAGCTGTGCTTGCCGCGGTCTATGGATAACATCGAAACCTCTCCATATTTCCAAGAGTACTTATACGAGCCCCATCGTTGGTTGTTAGTCAGATGTTAAGGAAATCTGGAGGCAGTCATGTAGAATATTGTTATGCAGCCGCATCTAATTATCTCCATCGTAAATCAACCCCAATAAAGTTGGGAGAAGCCTAGATTAATGATGGATTTTACGTCACACTTAAAACTTACTATGTTATGATATCAAATTTTCAGAGGGCCTGATAATATCATTACTATAGGTAACACAATCTACGTCGTATCGACATAGTGCTTTAGTCAACTAACTGGATAAACTCTTAGAACCTATGACTAATAATTAATGTGTATCCTCAACAACGCCCAGGTATCTTTCCTTCTTCCTTTGTATTCCTTGGTTCAAGGTCCCAGAAGGGTGTAGATTTTATCCCGCTGATGTTTAACATAGGTAGTATATACCCCAAACTAAACATTGTATATAGATATTAAGAAGGCTGAGTTACTAAATTATTAAAGGTTTATCTGTTCAGTAATAACCATTTTAACCCTCATAGGTACTTACTAGTAACAATTACTAAACTGCATTTTCCTAAAAAGCCCGCTCTCTCTCTCATCCAAATACTTATTATATGTTTAAATCTATTGCTTGTATTGGAAGGCAGGAAGTTACAGATCAAATAGATTATCTACTTTTAATTATTACTTTTCTAATTAACATTGGTAGTAACATCAAAGCTTGTCCATCAGCTATCTTATCTGCTTGAGTTGACAAAGATGGAGCATCAAGATGGAATTTGGTCAACGATAGACATCTTTGGTATTTTTTTAAATATCTTCGATTTCAGTACTGTAGGCTTCTATAGAAAATAAAATATCTTAGTTGACAGCAGCAGCAACCTTTAGTTAAGCTCATTCTTAAGGCTGTATTATTATGAATAACTGCGATCCCTTTCCCTTTTCTACAGAAGCACTTCTACCGTTTCTTCAGTCTTTCGCTATGAATCTTTAAGTTGTGCCTAAAGAATACAACTATCATTCTTCACAGCTTAAGCATATTGTGGCCACATAGAATCCTATAAACCCCGGTTCAGGGGATCCTATAGTATCAGAGATCCAGTTATGTTGGTTTCGTTCGAAGGAGTAGCTTTAGTAGGGTTTATTATCCCAAAATTTGCAATACGAAATGCGGATAGCTGTCATGTTCGATAGAGTATTTCAAATGATAGATATTATTAGGTAATATTCAGCTATCGCGATATTTTTAGAATCGTTTCCATACTGTGGCGGGGGATTTGAGGTGGTAGAACTCTGCTGCTGCAATTGATACCACTCCATTGCGAAATATTTTAACTTTATTGCGTTTGGGTTTGAAGAATAATATAGCCAGTGAAATGACAGTGAGTACACAACTGATACATTTACATTTGTATTTAACGTTGTGTTTCCCCGAGCGAGTGGGGTTACCGGAGGCCCAAACTCTCTCTGAGACTCTTCTGGTGTTGCGATTGTCCACGAGCGGTGGTAATCGCTTACCATCAGGCGATAGATCTGCTCGTTTGCCCCTATGCCATAAAAAATGCGAGTTAATAGGACACAATAACAGGGATTGCTGGCGGCTACCACTTGCCTACAGGTGGCTCGTATGTTTGTTTCTTAAGTTGGTAACAAAAGAAACTTTTGCCCTCCAAACTTTGCAAAATCACAAATTAACTTCAATCTTAGCAAGAGAAAAGCAGGGGAAATTTGGGACATGATTAGTTCAAAATAGAAGATTCTGGACTCACGAGATGATTAACTTAATATGACGCAGCGAATATTGCATGAGTCATCTATTTATGATGTTCATGCATGACCCATAGCAAACAGACACTTTATGCATTAATGCAGTGCGTAAGCCGCATAGATTATAAGTCATCATAGTGTTTCGTGTAGCGGGACTATAAGGATTGGACCACCCTGTGTTTTGTATGGGTTTCTTATGGCCGCTGATCCACTGTAAAGACTATAGATATGTAGATACTTCTAATGGAAATGACTGTGACTGGTTGGATAGAGTAATGAATTGAGCAGAAGAGATTGATGGTGTATATAGGTAGTCCCTTGATAAGACCACAACTGCTTTCATTTAAAGGAATAATAAAGTAGAGAACTATTTTTTACTATTTACCTTTAGGTATATGATGCTAATGCATAATATGTAGGTAAGGTAAACGGCCCAGTAACCGTTAAGTTTTGAACTTCGCCGACTTTGCAGGTCTGCTATGCTAAAACTAGAAGACTTACAATAATTATTTTTACATTTAAAGATAGTAAATTTATTCTTGTTTTTTATGATTACTATTTTCAAAATTAATATAAACGTTAATATACAATAATACAACAAAATCATTAAAAAGGGTCATTTGTACCAGTATCCGTTAGATTTGTACTAGTAATCGTTATATTGTCCCATAATCCGGTATATTTTACCGCAAATATGAACTCTATTGCTTGATATTAAAGTTCACATTATAATACGTATCCAAAGAAAATATATATTTTATAAAATCTAAAAGTTTTTAATAAAATCAGTCTTTATCAATATTATTTTCAGTAAATTTTACTTATATAAATTTCAATGTTATAATTAGAAAATTGGAACCAGGTATGTATATAACCCACATAGGTAATATAAGGTATGAATTAACTTATGGCTAAACTCTGAATTTATGCTTGAATAACATTAAAGCCTCAATTTCAATAGGTTTACCTGCAAAAAAAAATTGCACCAACATTAAAAACTTAACAATCTTAGAATGAGAATACAAATCTGGTAGTTTTTGTAAATACAGCTTGAATAATTTGTTAAAATGATACAAAATTAACAAACATCTTTGCAACAAACATTTGGAGATATACAATGAGATCATTATGATAAAATTATATTAATAGGCTTCCCCCTTAGTCTCGATCGCCTGTGCCCAACGGTGTGTCAGGTATACCAGAAGATCACCAGCCGACCTACCCTTACGAAAGCCGTACTGCTGGTCACAAAGCATCTGGTGATCCTCTAAGTACCGAAGGAGCTGGCAGTTGATAATGGACTCCATTATCTTCGAGAAAAGGGGGGTAACGGCTATCGGTCTGTAGTTGGTTGGATTTGAGCGGTCGCCTTTTTTAGGGATCGGGTGGACCAATGCTGTCTTCCATGATGTTGGGACAACGCCAGAAGAGTAAGAGAGCCGAAAAAGACGTGTTAAAACTGGTGCCAACTCTGGAGCGCACATCTTTAACACAATAGGAGGGATTCCATCAGGCCCACTTGACTTAGATATCGAGGGATACAAATGCTAAACGCACTGCGCGTTGGTGGAACCGGATATCCGGCATACAGCCAACGAACCGCGGTATGGTAGGCGGCTCTTCTCCCCCGTCATCAAAAGTTGAGTTGGACGCAAAGAGTTTTCCCAGAAGATCGAGAGAAGAAGGCAGGCTCAAGCCTCACACCAATTCTACCGATTTGCACCGACTTTGCCCTTGCAATGTCTCTTTTGAAGGACCTAGAGGCAGTTATACTTCTTTTTTAATGCGCTGGTATTTACATCCCTTGCCGCCACCGCATCAGCCCAGGCTCGATAGGCTTCCTGCTTCCGACGAGAGGCCTTTTTGGAAGACGAACCGAACCAAGGTCGAAATTTGCCACTAATGGGGACTACAGAGGATGGAATGAAAAGTGCCATACCCTGCAGCACCACATCAGCAACAAAATCTGCAGCGGCGTTGGGATCATCCGGCGAGAAGCAAACCTGTCTTCAAGGGTAGGACGTAAAGAATGACCGCATCCCATCCCATTCTGCTGACTTGTAGTGCCACACACGGCGGCTACGTACAACTCGCGATCGCGACGAGCACATGAGAGGCACTGTACTCCGGACAAGGCAATGATCCGACGAACCAAGCGGGGCGCCTACGGATACATGATAGCCGTCCGGATGAGAAGTCAGCAGAAGATCCAGCATTGAAGGCTTCTGACTCTCCACATCTGGGATTCGCGTGGGCGTGGTGACCAGTTGTGTCAGGCCATAATATGTTCTTATCTCAAATAATTAAACGGAACCTGAGATACCTAGGGCTTGACCTCTCTAATGTATAGAGACCCATAGCCACAGCAAGTAAGAGCTGACCCACTGGTCAGCTCTTGCTGATTAAAAACTGATACCAGTCAACGACTCAATGTTTGAGCACAAGATGTGTTGTATACCCAAAACTACCTTCAGCTGAGTTTTTATTACAATAAGGCATTTTAAAATGTCTGTTTTGAGTACTATCCTGTATGAAAGGTGCGTGGTACAAGGGGTATAGTTATAGGCGTAATCATTTAGAAATAATACAGAAAAAAGGAATCCAATCCATGTGGTTTTAAAATTACGTACACAGTCATTTCAATTGAAGTCAAAGGAAAATAAGCTCTTACTTATGGCAATAAGAATCATTACGGATTTAGGTGCAACTGTTAATATACGTCCTAGTACCCGGCAGATCTTTATACCACAGTTTCAAAGGAAAAAGAGACCTATTGCAAGGCAATAAGGATACAATAACGGGTATCGGTACAATGGATATTACCGGTATGATGTTTGCACCAATATCCGGTAGAAAATGGAAAATATATGCCGGTTGCTGGGTCAACTAGGGATTAGTGCGTACCAATAAATGTGACATGCAAAAATAAATACTTCTCAATTAGATTCACCATAATTTATAGTTTATATCGTTAGAAAGTTCACTCAAATATTTCAATAAATTAACACCCTTACCGTATGGTCATCCGTAGCAGCATGCCAAGCTGAATAGTACGACGGGGTGATCTCGCAGTTTAGAGACCGGACCTCCAATTTTCTTAATATTTTTGGAGAGCACACTTTTATGGTTACACAGTTTTGCCACCATAAAACTTTTTGATCAGTGTTGCAATTATTATTGTACAAAATATTACCAAGAATGTGTTACAATTTACAAACTTTAATTTGTGCTTGGTAGAAAGGTGGAAAACAAAAAAAACTATCTAGTTACCGGGTATTGGGACGCTGCCGGAAATACGTACTTCTACCTTAGATAGATGATCACTACGCTTGTTTAAACTGACATCTTGCTACATATTTATCTAAGCTTATCATTTATTTACTTGTTTCCATTTTTTATTTCAAATTTAACGCTTTGATTACAAGTATATAATCAGAGCGTTAATGATACAGCTCGCTAACAATTCGCGTCATGTTCGTCAAAAAAGTAACGAAGTCGACGCCCCGAGCGTAGAATACATTATTATAACCGGATTACAGGTGGTAACACCAATATTTTGCAAATGAAAACGTGTCGATTACGGCGCGAGACGAGCGCGTGGGTTTTCCTTTGATTTTCTCAAAGAGCGCGTCACGCAGACACCTGCGCACACAGCGGCGGCGCTTGCGCAGCTGTCACTACGTCATCACGTAATTCAATTATTGTAATCGATTAATTGCAAACTGTCTGCCTTGCGGCCCGCTTCCACTGTTTCTGGAGCACAGAACGGGGACCCAGCCTCGATAAACGAGCGCCAAGACTGTCTCGATCAGCGTATCCTGCGCATATCTGAACCAAACATGTAGACGCGTCTGTGAAACTCGTGGCACTGCATTTGATCTATCCTTAGTTTATATAATTAAATGTTTTTTGTTTCAGATGTTCTGAAAGCCTGCACGTCGTTGCTCAGTGAGTGGCTGTCTCAATATACCGTGATTTATAATACCTATTGTAGGCAAACGAAAGATGACAAAGTGGTGTTATAAAATACTTATACTAGACACTTTAGCATAATTATTTGGTATATTTAATGAATGACTGATATTTTAATAGCAATCCAGTCGAGTATTTTAATCAACAAAACAAATATGAAACTTATTGACAATTATCTCTTTTCGGATGTGTGATCTTGATCAGTTTGTGACGTATCCATTCAGTGTTCACTTATTATAGGTACGCACTGGAAATGGGTCTCTGAGAATTGTAGTGCGCGCGGTGCATTAACGCGACTTAGGTACGATACGGAATCAAGGGGACATACCATAACGTTTCTATAAATTACAGGACAAACAGCAGGTTCCACAACAGTCAGATTAGCGAGATTAGAGATATAGTTTTGATATTGCTTGTTTTAAACTTCTATCTCTAGTAGTCAGGGTTGGCTTCCCTTCTTCCCTCTTTTTCTTCTTGCATTTTTAAAAGATGCATCTCGCTATACGGGAAGACCTATGTCGTTGGCCATACATACGAGAATTAAAAAGTGAGGTCTCAAGATATCTTTTTCTTTTTAAGAAAAACATTGCCCCATGTTCTCCTGTGTCGTGGATGCGTTTACAAATAAAAATTGTAACTAGGTAATACAAACGCCCAGACCCAGAATCCCCTGTAGATCATATAAATATTTGATCCGTGTGGGGATCGAACCCACAATACGTGTCGCAGACGCCGATCGCTCAGCCGCTACACCAAACGTGTTGTCAAATGAATGATGACAACTCGCTAGTTGTTGCTGGCGTCTATAGTTTGTGGTTGCCGCCTACCAGCGCAGCGGTTGGTATGCTCTGCCATTTTATAACAATAAAATAATACTGCTTATTATTATAAACAATATAATAAACTGCCTCATTAGCCTTGTGGTCCTGAGTGTGACTGCTACGCTAGAGGTCTTGGGTTCGATTCCCAGGTCGAGCAAAAGTGTTATTGGATTTTTCTATGAAATTCTCAGTAGCAGCTCGGAGTTAGGAATTTGTACCCGGTTAATAGGCTCGCCCCCTATTACATGGGAACTAAACATACCGGCGAACTGTGGGTGATACATTAGTAGGTACGCCTTCGGGGAATATAGGCGTGATGGTATATTATGTTATGCTTATCATTATATTCACACCTTGAAATTTGGGTAATTCCTTATGCCTTCAAAAAACGGATTAGAATATTTATTCCGAATATGTTTCCGTCCGTTCCATTAACCGGATGATATAGTTAGACGCTCTGCTAACTTCACATAAACTCACACGCACGTTTAGAATTCAGTAGCTTTAATTTATTTTGCATAATAGGTAATTACAATAATAAGGTGCCTCATTACATAGGGGGCACGTTGGAACTGTTCTAGCCGGCTGTGGTCCTGATGAAAAGAATATTTATGAAGGAAACGAAATACTTATTAAATCTTAATAACAAGCTGTTGAATTGTTTAGGTGCCATTTAAGGTGACTGTGATGCATAACAGTAGGATTTTAAAGTAATCTTATATTTTCAGCGATTTTTTAGATTTTAATGTGTTTTTATATTTTAAATTGTTTTTTTTTAATTTACCCTGAAATATAGCAGGTACCGATCTACAGTTTGTATACTGGTGGGCTCACAAAAAGCCTACAGTAAGGCTTTAATGTTTATAAAATCAGCAGATTCCTAGCAATCTGAATCATATAATAGCCTTTTCAGTTCTGTTAGTCTCACCCTAATGGGCGACCATGATACCCTTAAAGACCGCCAGTCACATGAAAGTAACCAATTGAAACTCTAGGTAATCATCATGAAATACAGCAGAAAGGGAGGAAATATAATAATTCATTTTATAACATAGCAATAAAGTTGACATTAGCTTGACCGATCCTACTGAATTACTGATATGTTCTTCAACATGAAATAATTTTCATTAGAACACCGCTTTACATCCGGTTGAAACACTTTTATTGAGGAGACGTCAGTTACCGTCCCCTTATCATATTTGTTTAAACTGTAACAACTCCAATAGATAACGTTGAAAAATATTGGATTGAACAGAGATTTTGGTACCATATCTATTGGTAGCACTTGATAGTGTTTAAAGTATAAGCCGCTTACCGGAGTCACCAGTTCAAAGTAAGTTTAACGATATTAATAGATAATATTAGAAATGTAAGTCCAATTCAAGGCATTATCTATGGAAGTAATATTTTAGTCAAAAATTCTAGTCTATGCTTCAAAAATTCTATGACTTACTTAACTAACTATAAGTTATATTAGTATGTACACCTCTGGTTAACCCTTTGGGCAATACAGGCGTGATGATATGTATGTGATATAGCTTGGGCTTGTGAAGTATTTAAAGAAAAGAAGAAGCTACTAAGCTAAGAAGCAAACTAAAAGAAGCATAGGGCCCGCGTAAAAGAACACATTGCCAATGTCAAACACCGCCGTTCCAGAAAGTCAGCAGTTTGTGAACATACCCTAGACAAGACCCAGCACTACACCAGATTTGATAAACCACAAGTCCTCGTAAAAGAAAACCGATTCCTAACCAGGATGATTCGTGAGGCTATTGAAATAAAAAAAACACCCAAATTTCAATAGAGAAGATGGTTGGGTCTTACCAGCTGTTTGGAATCCCATTATACAATCTATAAAATCTAAATCCAAGCCCAAAACTGCAAGACCAAAGGATACGGTGAGCTCGTTCTGCGTGAATCGGATCACTAATAATTAACAAAAATGTAAGGTAGCTGTTAGTAATTTTAACATCAAGACGTCCAACACCTCAGTCTGCCCGTGACCATGGATGCTGTAAAGAATCCGAAACGTCGGGAACTAAATAATATCAATATAAGTACCGCGATAAAATCCGTAAAAAGTAGTTTCATTTCAAGTATTTAAAGTTTTTTTTTGTGATAACGTGGAATCTATTTAAGATAATGTACCTAGCTTATTCCTGAAAAGGGTGCACTGTCGTCATTCTCAAATAGCATTGTAGAGCAAAAACACAACGGCCTTTGATAGTAGAGGTTAAACAGACTGACACAAATTGATTTTTTATCAAGAAAAAATGTGACGAAATTTCATAAGACCGTTACTCCATGTATTTGTTATCTGTTCCAATAACGTCATTTCTATTGAGATGTTGTCTTACCCGCAACTACAGGAATACACTGAATTGAACAGCAGCATTTTTTAACTCACTCACCAGAAATAATCATCGAAATAAGCACCTAAACGTTAATAACAAACTTAGAAAGTGAGAACTTTAAACTTAGGCTTAGGTGATGGTTGAAAAAAATGTCATTTCTAACGTACGACGTTAGAATTGACATTTATTTTTAACTAGCTTTTTCCCGCGGCTTCGCTCGCCAGAAGCTATAGTAGAATTAGAAATTAATTCCAAAAAAAATATATAAAAAACCAACAGTGATGGTCTCTTCTTTGTATGGACCTCTATACATCAGAGAGGTCAAGCTGTATCTCAGGATCCGTTTAATTAATTGAGATAAGAAGTTCACCAGATGTTAAGTTAGAGCATATACTTTCTACCAGTGATAACAAAATTAAAATATATTCAGTAGTTTTTGCTCCAACCCGTAACAAACAGACAAAATTTTAAAAATCACATTTTTGGATTCGGAGACTTTTATATAGCCTATCCCACTTGTTTTTTTTTTAAATATCGTCAATGTATAGACACAGCTTTTTTACAATTTTATAATAGTAGAGAAGAGAAGAAGATATACCTATTGTAACCTCAAAGTACTTAATTATTATCATGTAGATAGGTAAAAAGTACCTACTTATTAATATATATATTTTTTTTAAAAGCGAATAAAATTCTTATTTGTCCTGTAGAGGCAGATTTTCATCATGACTGCGCACGGCTACACATCGATCAAACTATACATAACCAGATTATGATGAACTGTCATTGTATGAAAAGCCAGACTATCTGAAGTCAGCATATAATGGTTGTGTATACAACATTAGTTTTAGAACTTATAAGCAGAACCAGAGATACGTATCTAGTATTTTTATGAAAATTTCAAAACTGTATCCCTTAAGATGACAAAGTTGTAAACTTGTTATGTTACCTGTACGAAAACATGCTCATCACGTCTTATTACCCCCTCCCCGCTGTGCGCCCGCGCCTACTGCCACTATGCACCTGCCGTGACTTGTGTTGTACGCGTATGTTTGTGGAAACATACTTCGATGTCGCGTGGTGTCCCTCTTGTAACATTTTTAAATTTTTTTGGGACCAAATGTAACATGATGCCAAAATTATTGGAATCGACTCAGTTACGTAGTCTGAATATTATTATACCATATTCATATTTCGCATATAGATAGTTAATCATAATTGGTACCTAATAACTTTACCAGTTGTCCTAATTCGCTAGTGTTATTGTTAATTAAGTACTTATTTTAATTCAACTACGTAAACACTTTTGAAAACATGACTTTTTCCTGTTGTAACTAGCTAAGCCGCAATATTTAAAACATCAACATAAAACAGATTTTTAATAAATTCCTTTATTCCTCCATCTGTGGAGTCCAATTAGAGTATTATAACTATAAATAGTCGCAACTTATTGACGTAAAAACCTATATTTAAAACACGTCCCGGAAACGACGTCAAACAATTTATCGGGATGTGGGATTACCCCGGTACGTAGCCTTATGATTTTCCTTTTACGCATTAAAATATTTATTAAAAACATGGTTATTATGGTTCATATATTATTATCGCTACACCTAGAAGTAAGATTAAGTGTCTAAATATAAAGTTAGTTACATTATTTATATTTTAAATAGCCGACTTGATCCTACGTATAATCATATGTTACATATTATACCAAAACATACATCGTCTAGTTACCTATTGATCATCTTATGTGTAGGTACCTGTTCCGGTTTATGAACATAGATACACTAAATTGAAAGCCACGGGAGGACTCATTTTTAACATAAAAAATTACTGACTACACTCAATAGTTGGGAAAGAAAAACTATCTACTTGTAGCAAAATAAGGGCTGGTGCAAAATCAGTGACAAAAGTGTCATGGTACCCATCTTCTATACTAAAGGTCTTCCCTATTGACTTGCACAAGAAACGGATATATGCCCCTTGTATCCTGTACAGACGAAAAAGTGCTGGAGATGGGAGATCTCCAGCACTTTTTCGACTGTCTACCTCGTTAGATGTCGTCCCACATTATGACACCCCTACGTGGTCTCCACTCGAGAACAATTTTTCCCCAGCGGACATCAGTTCTAAGCGCTATGTGCAGCTTATTTACTGTCCTTGGGTAAAAGCTTCGTCTAATAACTGCCCAAGAGTCCCACTAGAAAGATATACTTAAAAATAAACTTATTTGTTTTAAACAGAAGATCTGTTGTGCTTCTCAGAATACACCTCTGAATAACACCGAAGATTAAAGATCCTGTCAAATTATTATTAACAATTATATGATCACCTGTACTTCAGATACCTACATCTCTTTGGTGTATATTTAAGAATTGTCACTTCAGTAATTACCATATTGGACGCGCGTATTTTCACCTTGGTTCCCCCATCAATTTACACCAAATGGATTACCCATTTGGTGTAAATTTAAGCGTATACTCAGTGAATTGAATCTATTCTCCAGGTTTGTCAGATCTGTGATCAAATCTCCCTTCAACTTGAGCTTAACAGGGCTGATTGTTTTTATCACATAAAAACAATCTGCCATTGTTCTTGTCTGTATTCCCGAAGGGTTAGGCAGAGGAGTACTAATTCACCGGTATGTTAAAGTCCCACGTTATATTATTGTCATTTACCGGGCGCAGACCTAAGCTTCTAGCTGTTGCTGAAAATTTCATAAATAAACAATAAACCTTTTCAATAAAAAAATAAGGACCCAATAACACTGCTCGACCAAGATGGCAAGACCTAGAACCTAAGACCTCTAGCGTAGCAGTCGCGCTAAGGATCACTGGCTCACTAATGCGGCAGTCTCATCGGACTAGTGAGGACTGTCTTTATCTTACTTTTAAATAACATTTCACTCACACTTTTCTCTGATGATGTCATCTGATCAAGTGACTCTATGACGAGGTGCACTCATCATATACTCAATAATAAAATATAATGAACAGTGCACACAGGTTCCGCATGAACATGACACCCTTAACTCATCTCTCATCTTAACTAAAGTTGCTTTGATTACCCTACCGTACAGAGATGATCAATAGATATTCACGTTTCCTCCTACAGACAAATCGAGTTTGAATCAAATTGTATCTAATCATGAATCAATTTCGGAAGTTGCTCTGTAAATGTCTATAATATCGTGTTGGACAAGCACCGACTCCGGCCCCGTCGACTAGGTGGCCGTTTATTAGTGAAGTACATTACATAGGGGAGCGGACGCCATCGCAACACATCAAAGCACTATCGACTTCCGGCGTAGACGCGGGTTATCGGGCGACCTCCGAAATTCCCGGCAATTAGCTTGCGCGTGCGTCCCTTTCCTCCCGCTGCTACTCGCCACTTCCGCTCCAACCGACACCTTCGTAAGCAAACATTCTTATATATAGATATCGATGCCGCATTTTGTATGTCACTCATTTGTCTCCTTGATAACCACTAAATACTGTGAACCTGTTCGCTGAAATTGTATTTTCTATTTATTTTTTATTGATAGTACTAGTCGGGTTCTCGAATGAATTTAAAATAATGGTTACACTTATACAATGCTGAAATGTTGCAACTCTACATACATAATCTCGAAAGTCGGTCCTAAAACAAAAAAATGATTTTTCATCTTATATAATTGGAATCACTCTGTACACATTCAATAAAGGACTTTGAACTTTCTTTGTCAAACAGCGCATTCCTACACATTGTGGAATTTGTCACTCCTTCATTCAAGTACCATCGTGTAGATAAAGCAATAAACATAAAAATATACTTGGTAGGTGCCTTAACTGTCTGAAGTCATTATCTGAAGAGCGCGGTAGGTACGGTTGGCCACTAAATAAATACGTAGAACATGAATGAACGTTTGCTCGTCGGATCGAGTCGAGCGCGCACTTCCGGCGACAAGTAATAAGGACACCACACGATACCGACGATACAATTTCGAAACGGGAGAGTCTAAGGAGGTCACCGGATAAGATTACGGTTAACTGGGTAAACAAACCGTTTACATTGATAACTCGTTAGAATTTAGCAATGGCGCCTGTGACGTGCTACAATCAATGGATTTTGTTGGTCGATAAGCACCCTCGCTGAAAACATCGCCGATAAATGATGACATGAATGAAACCCTTTGTTGGCGAGTCAAGTTGGATACCGTTACGTCCGGCCGAGTCCTACAGGCGGCCACAGATCCCGTGGCGACAGCGAAGTCCATCATGGTTTTGGAACTTACGCTTTTACGACAGAGACCTTCTGATTTGCATAGAAAGAAATTGCCTTTTGGCATATGGCTAAGTGGAGCAGACAAGTGTTAGTGTGGAGACCGCGTTTAGGCAAGCGTAGTGTAGGACCAAACGATGGACCGACGATTTGAAGAAGGTGGCTGGCAGCGGATGAATGCGATGTGCCCAAGACCGAGATGTTTGGCACTCTTTGGGGGATGCCTGCAATCAGTGGACGGCATTAGGCTGTTATGATAATGAGGCTAAAATATTTAAAACTCCAGACAACCTCAATGGCAACGTTTTTTAACGTGGGAGAGCCATGTTTCGGCACGTCATTCGTGCCGGCTCGACCGGAGTGATACAACGGCCTTACAGAAAATCGGCATGAAACAACGCTATGGTAACGTAGAGATTGACAGCCGATGAAAGTGAGCTCAATAACTCAATTATGTAATAATTCTGATGAGAACTGTATATTGCTATATATAACTCTGTCAAGTCCTATTCGCAAATAGGTGCTGGTATCTAACAATTATTTAAAAACGGTCCCCATTTTGCTTCAAATCCATATTTAAGAGAAGTTGGAGACAAGGCTTTGGAAGGCAGGGCTTTGTTTCTTTTATACAAATAAAAGAAGATATGGTTAAGGATGAAGTTCGTAAAGAGATGAAGACTGATATAGACGAATGGAAAACATATCGCGCTGACCAAATGCAAACTGAGATAAAGGTAGGAATGCTGATGATAAACTTTGTATATTAGTAGTTTCAACAGATCATCGATTATCGGTGATCGGTGTAATCACGTTGATTAAAAAGGTTGTTCTCAAACGCAATGCTTGACATTTAGTAGCCATACTTGCAGAAGCGATTTAGACCATTGTTATGCGAATGTACGTATGTTTATTACGCAGTGGCATCCGCAGATCAAACAATCATATAGACAGCATTTTGCGCTTTGCGCACTGATTAAGTGCTATCGAAACACACCACAATCCAAACAACACCTTACAGGATATTTTATAGAGACCATTTTAAAATGATGACAGTTTGCGTGCATTACGAAGAATTCTACAGATTGCGCGCAAAGCGGGACGTCCAAGTCTGTAATCCATTTTATCAATTGCGTAGGTAAATGTAGTATATTTTGCACAACACAATGAAACCGTTTTTAGTACTTCGCAATATGTCACATAATGGTGAATGAATACAACTGACGAATAACGGACATTCGCAGTTTGAATGATACACTATTTGTTAGATGATTCAGGACGCAGTGATGTCAAAAGTCAACTGGGTCGGGTCCTGTTTTAACCGATATTGTTACCGTATTGTACATATGTGTCATGATTTTACATGATCAATGAATCAATGCTGCATATCAAATTAAGTGGCGTAAGTGACTAATACATTTATCTACCTATTCATAAGTGTTTTGCAGAACGCAACTTCGAACCAGCGTCACTGTTATTCATGTATGACGTACGTAGGTAATTTCGATCTGTGGTGTAACTGAATATACATAAACATAACATAACATACCATCACGCCTGTATTCCCCGAAGGGTTAGGAAAAGGTGTGAATTATATTTTACACCCACAGGTTGATTTCTCTCTTGCTAAGAGGCAGCCTATTGGCACAAATCAAAACACCGTATTATTGCAATACAAATAAAATCCCAGTAACGCTTCGCTCTGCCTGGGAATCGCAACCAGGACATCTATAATAGCAGTCATGCTCATCAGGCAACTTATTAGGAACTCAAAATTAAATATCTAATACTGAAGCTTCACTTTAATAAATTAAATTAAGACTCGGAAAACAAAATATAACACACATTTTATGTATAAGTATTTCAAGAGCAAAAATTGCGTAACATATTCTACGATGCCAGTAATTATATAATGTTGACTAAGCAATAAAACAAAAATAAAGCAATTGTTTTATGGGGCCTGTTATAGCGTGCTGCAGTTTTACTAGTTCTGTTTTTCAAGCTGTTAATAAACATCAAAAGTTTACTCATTACACCTGCCACCATAATAGAGAAATTACTAGGAAATGACAAAATAACACTATTGTTATTTCTCGACACTCTACATTAAATCCTTATCAAGTTTACTATCACGCACGCAACAAATGTATGGGACAGTTGAACTTTTTATTTATGACATATTTTCTTTATCGACAAGACAAGAGTAAGAACTCATGTTGGAAATATTTAATGGGGTGATAATTCAATTCTATGTGCGTTACATTTTTAGAGCGTGTCTATGTGTGCGTTAGGTTGGTAGTTGACTCGTTGGTCGCCATCGACGTTTATCGGGCGCCTGCAATCCGCGCTGACCCCGCGATATCCTCGATCTACATTACCCCGCGCCCCACCTCCCCCCCCACATACCACACACGAATTTCAGCCCTTTACGTGACGTCTTAAAGACCATATTGGTGCGTACTTGACGGTGGGAGCAGGCGCATGAATGGACAGGCTTGTGAATGAGCGGACTATGTCCCGCGGGCGATAAGCACTATCGTCGGGGCCAGCTGACGGTCCATGTTGACAAACCCTGTTCCACTTTCGTTGCTCGAGTCGACTTAGGTTTATCAATCGAATTAATACTGTTGTCGCTGTACGCCACTCAATCTTTGTCTTCGAAATATGAACGTAGTGAGGCGAGACCTTCATGTAATTCATAATAATGCGTATAAACGCAAATACATTGCTGATAATATTAACATAGCCTTCTCCTATGTATTTATATTGTGGGGTCGGCTTCCAGTCTAACCAGCTGCGACTGAATGTCAGTATTTTACACAAAACCTTCTATCAGATTTCAGCGACTCAATGTACCGATATATTAACGATAATCCGGTAGTCAGGCTTTTTGGTCTTCTGAGTACCACAAACGAATTGTCATAAGTGTTTGTGTGACAACCGGGACCGGCTTTTCCTGATGTCAGAGGGTCGGTGGAGCGTCGATGTGTTAAGAATGATCCATCGTACATAAATTGAGGCGCAATAAGAACCTTGAAGTTATTACTTATGATAGCTACGAACCCTTGACAGTAAATAACAAACGCCGAAATATTTTCAGTATTCAAACATAGTATGGTTCATGTAGTGTCGTGGGAATCACACTTTACAATAATATCAAAGTACCCGATTGAAAACAAAAAGCGGTTAAGCTAACTTCCTGCACATTGTTCGTATTAACTGCGGATACAGAGATCCTTGTTTATTTATATGTATGCAAATATCTTTCTACCATGGCTGAAGTGATTTCATGGGAACGAAATAATTAGCTCCTCAGAAATGGCTATAATCGTACGTAAACGTCATTGTTTTGTTTTATCAGCCAGTACAAAGGCGAGTAAAAAGGTCGAACATCGCAATCTATAACGTAATATGTGTCCCTGTGACACACTAGATGCGCAAAATAATTCATAAACAACCTACTTAATATAATACGCACAATTTGTGCATTAAATATTTATTCAATCTGGCAATTTTCTGTCTAATCGAAAAATTTGACACTGCGGAACGGAAGAGAGATGTGAGCTAAGTACCTATTTAAAAATAAATACTTAAATTTACATTCGGGTCATTAGGTTCGAAGATTAGAAGCAATGGCCGATAGCCAAAATTTGACTGTTCTAATTATCAATAATACCTAGTTCAATAGCTAAAACAAACTTTAGTGTTTTTTAAATACGTCTACTTTACTCGACAACGAAAGCTGTCACATTCCTTTGTACTGCTCTTTATCACTCCATTATTTTATAGCATTTGAACGGAGAAACCGTAGAAAAGACGAGCGGGGCGTAAAAACGGGTAATATTGGGAAGTATGGGCTTCTTTTCCATTAAAACTACCCGAATGGTCACCACACGCAAAGAGGGGAAAACCTGTAGATACTCTTAAGGGTACGCACCGTGTAAGTACCTAATAAGTACTTATTGGTTTGAAGGGAGGTTCATTAGTTAAAATCTAATTCTACGTAATATCTAAATTGTCTCTTAAATTCATCTTTGATGATGCAAACTAAGCTACTGTCTTCAGGTAGGCATGAATTATCGGTATTTAACAAAAAAAACCATAAATAGATAACTTCAAGCAGTTGTCGACATACGTCAGATTCTACTTGCCACTCAAGATGTTGAAATAAAATAACTTTTAACAAAAAGTAAAACCGTCCTCAAAAACACAAAAATAAAATATTATGTGCGAAACAGTTTCGGAATTTGGTGGCGAAAACAAAAGATCAAATCAATTGCACCGTATTCCGAAACTGAGGTAAGAGACACACACACAAAATTATGTCGAGAGCCACGCATATTCGCCTTCTTATCATCGTGTGACAGGTTAAGGTTTCCAAATTATGGTTTAACTGCATGGTGGTCAGCTCAAAGCTGGGCTGTGACAACAGATTTTCATTCGCGCAGCGTTTATCGTGAAGTCTACTTCAAACGGAGAAATGTGATCTTGGAACATGGATCTTTAAGTTGGTGACTAAGTTTTATCTACTATTAGATACAATAAATATCTAGATACTAGCGACCTGCCCGCAGTTTCACCCGCATTAATGTGATGTTATGAATGGCCATGAATCACTCCGTCCATTAGTGAAAAGCACATGAAAATCCGTACAGTAGTTTTCGAGTGTATCGCGAACAGACAGACAGGCAGGCGCGGCGGGGGACTTTGTTTTATAATGTAGGGATTTATTCAGATAGAAAAAGTAGGTACATTTCCTGACTAAATATCTCTTAGATAAAAGAAAAGGATCTTAATGAAATAAGTATAATTATACTAGCTTCTGCCCGCGACTTTGTCTGCGTAAAGTTCAGAATTGAAACCCGACCCAGCATAAAAGCCCCTATTACAACAAAATAGCCCATTTTGTTATTCCAGACTATAATCTAACTCTGTGCCAAATTTTATCCAGATCCGTTCAGCCATTCTGGCGTGAAAAAGTAACAAACATCCATCCACAAACTTTCGCATTTATAATATTAGTAGGATTATAACAATGCAGCCCAAAAATCGCGTTTAAAAAAAGCTTTATAAACATTATGTTTTAGGTGCTTACACAATTTGTCTCTTTAAATGGAAAATATGAGGACTATCTATTTGGGTTAATTATTTCTACTAAGTACGCAAACATACTGTTGAATACTGTTGAAATTAAAATTCCGCAGATAAATTGTAGATTATTCAACTTATCAACAATCCTGGTCGTGGTACGAGGGATCAAAGTATAGTAAGTACTACATATACACGACATAATATCTCCAAGGGGTTAGGCAGAAGTGAATATAAACACCACTGGTTCGCCAGTATGTTTTCAGACAGATATCTAATCAGCCTCACAAATCTAGTGGTCCGTGCGACTGTTACAGGTTCTGAAGAAGACTGAACTCCCCCCGTGCGAACGCGCGGGCCGAAGCTAGTAAATTATAAATGTTAATCAATGTATGAGTCACCACCTTGATCTGTTGCAGATTTTGTTGCAAAACAATATTCGTCAGTTTGCTTTTATCATCGTTAAGGGTGAGTCACTTTATTTTTTTAACAATAATGTTATATTTCTTAAGGTTACCTATACTCAGAAAACAATATAAAAACAAATTGAGTCACTACGTTCTTATTATTTATTAATCAATGACTAAGCGTTGTCTTTCATTATTATCCCGATAAGACAAATATATGGGTAAAATAACTGATTACTTAAACTCTCCAATTGAAATTGTAAGGTACAATTTGACCAATTTTTCCATTCCTACTCCCAAAAACAAGTAAACTATGCTCGGAGTTTGGATTTACGCCCGGATAATAGGCTCCCTCTTGTACGGGACTTAAAGCACGCCCAACCAACATACACACATCAAAAAAAGTTTGCGATCACTAGCTTAAGCTGATACAATTTTTTAAATTGAACTTTATCAAGAAAAAATATTTATTGTGTTTTTTTTTTAAATAGAAATACTCTGTTAAATAAAACACACACCATTCAAAATGGTTATGTAGCGTATCGTAGTGTTCAGTCACTTTCAAGAAATCTCCGTAGTAAAGCGTAGCAGAACCTTTCAAAAAGTGTATGTAGCGTATCGTAGTATTCAGTCGTTTTCAAGAAATCTCCGTAGCAAAGCGTAGCAACGCGTAGCAGAGCGTAGCAGAACCTTTCAAAAAGTTTATGTAGCGTATCGTAATATTCAGTCACTTTCAAGAAATCTCCGTATCAAAGCGTAGCAGAAACTTTCAAAAAGTTTACCTACGTAGGGTATCGTAGTATTCATTCACTTACAAGAAATTTCCGTAGCAAAGCGTAGCAGAACCTTTCAAAAAGTTTATGTAGCGTATCGTAGTCTTCAGTCAATTTCATAAAGTTTTGTAGTGCATATACAACTCTAATCTCCCTTTATGTTAATTGTTATTACCCCAATTATGTAATTAGGTTCTTCATCATAAACAATACCTACTCACAGCAGGGTTTACTGGAACATTTTAAGTAACAAATTGTATAACACTGACTCCTAAGTCACAGGTTTCCCCTAGTTTAGGAGGCATGGTTCCATCTATCTAAGCTACCCCAATTATTTAACTCATAACTTAATCAATAAGTAGGTAGGTACTTTTTAAAAGGTTATTTGCGTTAATAAAGAATATTATTATTTATTTATATCGCAATACAATACAAATCCTACAAAACCTACAAACATTTATCTATCTAATCATGGCAAGCTTTTTCATTACTGTAGTAGGTAATTAGAACTAAGTGACACATCCCACAAGTGACATTATAATATGAGTTGTACGAAAAAGGAAGGGTAATTCACTAGATTAATGTGACTGTTTGTAGTGCTGACACGTATGAAAAAAATAGGTCGCACCCGCCGCAGCTCACCTCTGAACAAATATTTCTACATTGCGTTAGCCGAGCTAAATATGAAGAAAATTAAGCTCTAAGTCCATCTAGGTACTATCACTCCTTGTAAGAGAAGACCATATTTGCAATTCAATCGATATAAGAATTAATTGCTTGTATGCACAAGAAAAGAGCTCTGAATTACTTAAGTATATGCTTGCTGTACATTGATTCAACGCATGTGCCGCGAAGGCTAGGAGCTAGAAACGTTTAACGACTAACCAAATGGCAACCATTTAACACAATATTTATCACAAACATACATTAGACATTTATTTGAATATTTGATTCATTTACAAACGAGTGGAAGCTTATTTATCTACTATCTATTAAAAGGAAAAGAATGATGATGCCAGGGAGCTTGTAATGGGACGAACGATCTGTCAAATAGTAATGTCAGTTTGGATTTTTCTGTGCAGTTTGGATTTTTTTCCGGTTATACATGGGATCTAAATATATCTACCGGCTAACTACAACTGTAGGTTGCATAACATTACTAACTTCACTTCTGAATAAACCTTCGGGGAATACAGGCGTGATGGTTTGTTTTGTCCGACCTGTTATTTTTAATAAACTTTGCCTCACATTAATTAACGAATTAAATGGCACTATCACCTGGTGACATTTATGTAGGGGGGACAGTCTATGACCGTTATCTGAAAATTCTAAGGAAATCCCTATTAATTAATGAACGTGTGTATCACAGTAATATCTAATGACCGTTGTAGACATATCTACCTGCTGCCTTGTTATGTGTATTACGAGACAGGTAGGTAAGTGCCGTCTCACTTTATTAACAAAAAAATATATAAAGACCTAGGTAGATCCTATATTATTATACCTATATTATTTTAGTGTTAAGTAGTTAAAACAGGCTTACTAAACGTTTCGCAATAAAGTAATTTAAAACTAGGTTCCCAAATATTAGAACACAATGCCTGTTAAACACACCTTAAATTATTATTTCTTTGTAAAATTTTAATGCCTGTTACTGTGACTACCAGAGTTAAGGAGTTTACCTAAACTCAAAATCTCACATGTGTATCATAAATGCAAAATCTAAACTTGCGGTACATAATACCGATTTAGACATAGTTATGTTTAGGTAGATCCTTCTATACCAAACAAAAATATGCGTTAACTGTAACAGCAAAAGATTAGAACATTAATGCAGAATAGATGGACAGGACTCAAGGGCCGGTAATTACAACGGTGGGGAATTCTCACGCGGGCTGTAACAAGGCAGCCGGGTGCGCGGGCGCACCTGCCGCGCGCACGCGCCGCCGCGCCGCGCCCAGCCACCCGCGAGCCCGCAAGCTGCAAAAGCATCCTGTATTGTTGCACCACTAACCTCTTACCCGGGGCACTGACTTATCAAGCCTTTTGATAAATACCACTTAAGTTTTTACTATCGAAACACTAACAAGCACTCAAAACGATATAAATCGGAACTTACGAGGACACAATGTAACTTAAACATTTAATTAATCATAATAAATATTATATATTTAAAATGTTGTAAGTGCGTTATACGAGTGTTCTTATAGGTATGTATGTGATAGTTGATGATACGGGTTAATTTTCTTGAATAGGTAACCTCATTTCAAATAGCATAAACGTTAAGCACAAACACTGCAAAATTTATACATCCGTTAACAATGACCAAACCAGGTGTCATCCTTAAGTCTTTTGAAGAAGAATTTAGCGCCCACAACTTCCATTCATAATTTCTATCATTAGATCGTTCATGTGTTCATAAAACGCGATTTTTATATATGAGCTGTTAATATCCACCCTCAAAATGTATAGTGGAAATCTATTACTCACTTTTATGATTTTATAGCCAGTAGCGTGTGGACTTTAACGAAATTTTGTAGCTTCGAAGACAAATTCCTGTCTCAAAAAACTCTCGTAAAATATCATAAAACTCGCTATCGGACCATCTTTTTAACGCTTATCGTAACGGACGATCGCTCAAGTTTTAACGCGTCTTTGTTGCTTTACAATGGAGATTTGCTAAGTTTTTTATGCGTGCTTTCTTTATACTTGACAAGCGTCAATATATCTGCCTAATGTTATTTCCTGGGAATTAGGCAGAATCCTAGTACTTCGTGTTCAACATTATATTGGGGCGGGAATGGTCCCTTGAAGAACTCCAACTTATAATTTACTTTTGCTGTGTTAAAATTTACTAGTGAACGATATTATTACTTTAAGGAAATGTTGAATAAACTTGTTACACTTGCCTACATGAAAAATATAACCTACACGCATTTATGTCTACATGTCTCACTACTTCAAATCGTCGCAATGTTGACAAAAAATCCTATCAATTTTCTTTCAAATGAAATGCAAATGAAATATTTTATTTCAATGAGACCGTTATTACAGGAACTTTTGACTTATTAAAATTAGTTGCACGGCGGTCTCCAATAGTGGGACTTATGCATAGAGCAGGCACGCAACTCCACAAAAACATTAAACACCCAATTCTTGATTAGAATTTATTTCTTCTGTTCATAAATTAGTTTAATCAATGTGAGAATTATGCAGTTTGATGTGCAAGATAAAAATAGATCAGGATCAGTAATTGCATCCCAAAAGGATAACATCTGAATCTGGATTGCCATGACATGTAGGAGATATCCAGTGCCGACTGATGGTACTGTTCATGACATGAGTATCAGCGTCATTTAACTTCACCATATTATAGAGAATAAAACAACCCAACACACAACGACCTATCAGCATGACATTTACCTATATGAGCATGACAGCGTATGAGCACCAGGGAACGACAGACTCGGCTCTTTCGATCTCGGCTTATCGTAGGGTTAGTGGAATGTTTTACGGTTCCTAAATCCGAACCAACAATTGTAAGAGAACGAAAGAACTGTAGATTGTCCAATTCATAATTCATATGAGGGGCATTCATAGGGGCAATGTGATAAACTTTATTGAATCATACGATTCTGCTGTTTTAACGGTCTTTCAATCTAATTCCTTTATTAAAAGTGAGTGGCTCTTTCGTATGTGTTGTTTGATATTCCCAAATTATGGAAATTTGTCCTCTAAACCAATAGAAAGTGAAGGTGTAAAAGTTTGAACGTAGAACACTCGTTGACACTATCAATTTAACTAAGCATTGCATATTCCAGGAAACATCCGCATTCTATTGGAACGTCTTCTTAATATGTAGCATTATAATAAATATTGCTGTGAGTCATTTGCGACATTGCACCACATTCATTAACATTCCAGTAATCGCTAGTACTTCTTCAATCGACTACCGCCGCTCATTGACCACTGATTGCCTCTATTCGGGTTAATCAATCGACAAGTTGATGAGCAAATCAGATACCTATATTTTCTGATTCATCAAATGGTTCCGACATCTGTAAGGAAATAGTCATGACTGTAACGCGATTCTCAGAAAATTCAGAGTTTTCGTTTCCAAGCGTATCCGGGTTAAGACGATCCATATTTGGTATGTTACTCATAGTTTACTATTTGCTACTGAATTCGATATTAGTACCTATTAGGTAAAATGAAATCGATTTTGGAGTCACTAATATAACATTCTATGGTTTACTTAGTGGTCGTAAGCATGTTTGCTGAAGGTAAGGTCCCGGTTCCGGTGATTTCCGGGACCTTTTAAATTATTCATGCATTCATTCCCTCGCGTCTGCTTTTTGAAGTTCTAGTAATCCAAAGGGCCTTTACGTGACATGTGATTGTTAACATATAAGCTCAAAATTGGTCTGAAGTGGACACCTGTTAGAATTTGTTGTAGCGGCTATTTGTCGCAGGCAGGCGCACGCGCAGGCATGCGTACGTGCTGGCCCCTCCCGCTCCCTCGACCCCGGGCCCGGCCGTGTCGCGGCGCCCGCTCACCATTCATCGGAATGCAGGGACTGTACTTTGGTACATCTCATTATGAATAGTCGCTATTTAACCGTATTTGGGTTATAGTTTAGTATACTCGTTATCTTTACTATTGAACATCTATTCTACATTGATTTCACTCTAAATTTAAGTGACGAGTTAATATGTAAGAATAAGTATGCCCTGTAACTCTCAAAATTTAAAACAAATACATTATAAGACATCAAATCTAGGTATAATTATATAACTTCAAAGTTTTAAAAAAACAATGTTCAGAAACAATACACCTAACGATTTTAGAACCATTTAATTTTGAACCTTTCGTCCGAATCCATTTACAACTCCATATACGATTGAAGAATTTGACGAGATCTTCTCAACAATATTCAGCATTTGACAGTTACAGTAGCATCGGTTTTAATACAGCATTAGAGTTCACAGTCGAATGTACACATTAGGCAGACGTTTAAATCGACACGGACGTCATACACTGCTGCATATGTAGGGAAATTAGAATGAAGTAGTTGATGTTAGCGGTATTATAGACGGTCGCCGGTAGTGGGTAGTGCTAGTTCCGTAGCGGAGAACGTTCGGGTGGCGCGGGCGCAGGGCACGAGGCACGCTAGGAATGCGCGGCCCTCGGCGCCGGTTTACAAATAGAAGGGCCGCTAGCGCGGACTGCACGTGTGATACATTGCTACGATTAATCTGTTAGCGCTGATGGCTGTGCCCGCGTCGAAGAAACGATGATATCGCACAACAATTATCTATTAACGAGACACAGCCCCCCAACTTAATGATATCACTTCACGAGGGTCCCGCGTGTGTTTGTGTACAAATAAATAATAGTGCAGCAAAGCTGACAATCGACGTATCGAATACTTCCTCTTTTTTGGTTCATTCGGTTGATGGCACCAAAAGCATCAAAGGATATGAGACTTTAGTGGCGAAGATGGAAAGAATAGTCACTGGGAAGTGCCAGTCCGGGAAGGGACGACAGAAAACACGTGAGTGACATCTCGGAGGGTCGTTTGTCGGGCACAAGAAAGCAATCGGCGGCCCTGCGTTCGCTGACCCCGGCCGGACGTCACGCCTGACGAGTGCAGCTCACCGCCGCCCGCGCCGGCTGCCCTCCGCTGCGCTGCGAGACTGCTCCCGCCTGCCATGCAGCTGACTAGCCCGGATCACATTCAAATTCAATTCTTATAAATCATGCAATCAGGCGAACCTTAATCGAGCTTAATACGCCATTGTCCTCCTCCAAGACTTTGTAATCGAAAGACTGGAGGGGTGGAGGCAGGCGCTCACTTATTGGAGCCATGTGGAGTGTCGGTGTACCTATATGTGATCAGTGACATGCAAATGGTTAGTGGCAGTTATTGTAGCGCAATGTATATATTTTATCATTTTGAAGACATTCGTTGGGCTAAAGAGATCGATGAGTGAGATTTAGACAATTTTGTTACAGTTCTTCTTCTATGACTATTGAGCCCGTAAAACAAAAACTAAAAGTGAGATCATTTGTGAATACTTAACTATAATGTACTTACTTTATATTAAAAAAATATATAAGTACGAAACGGTTGGGTACGTATTACGTATGAATTTTGTGCTGTGCGAAAGTAGAAGATTTTTGTTACAGGTGAGTGCAATCCTTATAATGTAGTTAGTAAAGTTATTACTAATTAAACTCCAGTAAGAAAGACGAACATGCAAGAAGAAAATGGATAGATAAAAAAATGAAGTCACTTGGGTACAATAATTTTATCTTATTACTGATTTCTGAAGCTTATTAGCTTATTACCTAATTTTTATAGTTTTCTACTACAACTGCTTCTCCAAACATTAAATTGAAAACCTTAGTGTTCGTATTCCTGAGAATTAGGTGATGTTTCAATATTTGTATATGACTAAATGAGCGCATTTTGACTCCAAATAATTTTATAAGCTGATTTTTTATAAAATAAAAATATTTAAATTTCATTAAAACTACTTACATTCAGATGTACCTATGTAGGAACTATTTTAAATGTCCATAGTTATTTTTAACATCTACCCACCCAGTGCCTAGGCATAAAGGCCAGACTACTAAATCTGGGTTTTCCCCTACTATAATGTTGCCAACTTGTTCATAACAAATCTACCATCTATCAGTTAATTACTTTTAATTATACAACTCAACATTTATTATAATTAGATACTATACCTGATTGTAAAAATTCTTGTTTGTTGCTATTTATTGATAGTTATAAAATATATTTGTTGCAGGAACAAAATACTATATAAGTACTTATTATAGATAGGCAGATAATGGAAAGCTAATATTTTTGGAGCCTATTTTTTAAAAATAAACCTGATATTTAAATAAAATATTATTAATAAGTATGAAAATAATTGATAAAAAGATATATTAATATTTTTTTTAGGTATACATGATTTTAACAAGCTAAGTAAATATTTTTAAACTATATTTAAATGAATTACTTACATTAAAAAAAAACTTTTTTATAGCTACATCCTTTTGTTTGTTGACTTGGTCTTTGTAACAACTATCCATAGTGAGACTTCTTAAAGAGTTTTACATGGTCTTTGTACATTGATACTTCATACATAGGATACCTATGTAATGAAGTATCAATTTAGGTATCTATTAGTATCGTTCCTGTGCCATTCAACCCATCAAATAAATTTAGGTAGGTAATTAACTTGTATTTTTGCATGATAATTCATTTTAATATTTAAATGATGTTTTCCAAATATTTAAAGGGTTAGGATATAATTATTTTTGATGAATTTATGTGAATGATTGGCGCCAACGTGTGCGGTAAATTGTTGAAATATGTTTGAAAAGAAGTGAATTTTATCTAAGAGCTAAAGTGGGAGCAAGATTAGATAGGCTCAGCCCTACGTGCTGATAACAACACCGGATTCCAACGCGATTTACACACATAGTCATATTGGATACACACACTTATACAGACAAAACATCTTTCAAAATGTATATAGGTATTTATACTTACTTTTGAAAATTATTCTCCTTGATACCTACATCCACCAACATTTAACCAACAACATATTTTATGAAAATAGTGTTCACCTACCATTTTCTTCAGATAGATAGATACATAGGTGAATAAGTTTCATGTTTTAATTAAATGATCAGTACCTACCTACCTAATGACTAAACAATTATCACCAAAAAAATATTATCTTTGTTTCCACACTCAATTTTTCATGGGATTTGCATCAATCCTATTTAACAAGATAAAAATAATTATTTTAAATTAAATTTGATTTCATAAGGTAATATTTAAGGCTTTTAAAAATTGCTGGACCAACATTGATTCAAGAATACAAAATTGGGACATGAAAAAAATCCAAAATTCTAAATACATACAAAAACTTTTTATATTCTGAGGATTAAGTATATTTAATATGCATTACTAGACAATATAGAATAAAATAAAATAATAAATAATGTGTTGAACGACAGTAAGAAATGTTTTACCACGAAAGAGCGCGCACGGCACACGAGCGCTCGCGCACGGTTACGGCTGCGTATGGCAACACTGGCACGCACTTCCTGCGTACTTCTTTCGCATCTACCCGCACTTTAACTCAGCGCCTATTAGAAATTACAAAAAAAATAAACACTTTTACATATTTTTTGAGTAATAATGCCATTTTATTTTGCCTTAGTGAAGTCAGTTCTCGTCCAGTAGAAACATAGTAATTTACAACATTTTTTTTAAAGTAAATTATTTAAATTGGTTCTAATATGTCTGAAATCATTATTTAATGATCTTAGAATATAAACATTAATAAAATTATATAAAATAAATAATATATAATTTTTTAAGGGACATTTTTCTTTTAATATCTGTTGTGTTTCTTTGTCCAAGATAAAAAACTGTCACCTATTTTGTCACCTTTTGAAATTAATGATTATAATTTCAATTTTAGCCTTTGTAAATTAATTAATTACATAAGAAAAAAAATATTTGAAAAAATATAGGTATAATTGTGAGAGGCAGACCAGATGTGTCTATCTTTTAGTTAGAAACAAGTTTATACAGCAACTTAGGTAGACATAAAATAGGGATAATGTTTTGTTGATGAAAGACAAATTTTGCTTTGAAGAAACCGAACAATGACCATTTCTTTGCAATTCAATTACTGGCATAATAGGTAAGATAAATTCTCTATTGTGTCCACTGAATAAAAGCTACTATTGAACAACCGGGGACTAGAAACTTAAAAAAAAAGTTTCCATTTTGTGTGTAACTGAATGTAAAACATTTATTTATAATTCCAAAAGCATATTTTTTTTTTAATTTGTTTTTTTTTATTGATATCATGCCTACTTAATTTTTTTTTATTTATTGCAATGCCTGGATATTTAGAAAGTAAAATGATAATTACTCCACCTGTTATTTATATTCCTGATTATTTTTGTATATCTATATTAAATTCCGATATCATCAACATCTTGGCCTCATTTATAGCATTTTAACGATGGGTAGGTAATCCCAACATATTTAAGAAAAAATAATGTGTATACTTTAAATAATTTTATTTACTAATCTTTTAAATAATAAGGAGAATAATATCTTTTGAACTTAACGTTAACTGAGTCTTGTCCACAATTTACTTCTACTTACATTTAATTACTATTTCCTGTTCCATTAGGTAAATCATTTCCTTTGAAAATATTTAGTACTTATCATCAATTATAAACCAAATATTAGTAACCATTCATTACCTAAATTATATTAATTACATTGTGATATTTAAAAATGGAATGTGTTAACACTGAAATGGTCAAATTTCAACTAATTAGTAGCCGTATTAAAACATAGGGTCATAATGAATGAAATGGTTAAGTTCAATATATTATTATTTATGCATTATTTGCAACTTCTGGATAAAATTTTTGCTCTTTTGCCTACCGATGGCGTAGAAAAAGGGTTTCAAATATTTTCGAGTACACTACATTGAATATGAATACTAATGGAGTTTCTTTTGTTCCTCGTGCATGTATGTTTTGTTGTTAAATATTTCAATTTTAATAGAATGTGCTTGATTGAGCGGTGGTCGGAGCTAGTGTTAAGTGGCAGCCACGTGGCACGCGGGCGCGCCTCGTCCACGGTGACGGTGCATGTCAGTTTTCTGGAAAAATTGTCAAATGTAGCACACCGGCGGCGCGGCGGCGGCCGCGAGTAATTTGCGAGGAGCGCGCGTGTGTGTGGAGCTGTCGCGACGCGATCAGCGCACGCGCTCGTGTGCGTTGTGAAGTGAAGGTCGAATATTTCTTCCCTACTCCTCGGTCTATTGGTGTTCACGAGTTGCCGCTGTGATAATGAGTTATCGTGGTCCTGCTCGCTCTGCAGCCGCGGCGCGTCCGCGGAAAGGGACGGGTGGCGATGTGCGCGTGCGTCGGAGCCTCCGCCGGCGCCGGCGCGGCCTGCCCTCATCAGTCTCCCCGCAGCGGGGAAGCGGTTCGCGTGTGCAACTCCGTGTCGGCTCGGGCTGCGGGCTGCGAGAGCTCTGCGTCGCACACGAATATTTTTAGATAACAGCACAAATAATTTATTCGCAAGGTAGTGATCGCGCGCACTTTTGCGGATATCGGTATAAGCGCATGCGGGCTCGCGTGCGCTGCGCGATGCGGTGGACGGCGGCGGGTGTCGGCTGTGCCCGCCGCCGACGGAGACGTCCCGATAGGTAAGCTGCGCACTTCCTGCGCGCGCGCCGCCATTTTCGGTCGGAGCGTCACTTCCGCCGGAGCCGGAACCGGCACCGGTGCGGGCCCAAGCTGTGGGCCCCGCGGCGACGGTGCTGCGCGCTCCGACGGTGCCCACCGCTCGCCGCGCTCGGCTCAATGGGCGACGGCTCTCGATTCATAAAATGTCGGTCGTTCCATTCACGCCGCGGCGCGATGCTACGGCGACCGTTCACTCGTGACCCTCGCGTCTTCGAATATTCATGTCTCCCTCGATAACATCGTAACCTCTGACTTCTTTTTGTATTATCACGTTGTTTAGTGAACGCCGCTAGTTGAGCCCGGACTTCGTGCGTTGTGTTTGAAACAAGTGTCCGTTCAATCGCTGCACCGAAATCAACTGTGAAATTTAGTGCATAGTGAATTTATTAGTGATTTTCCGTCTGTATCAATGGAATGTTACACCCAGTAGCGTAAGACTAGAAATATGTTTTAGTTTTTCTATTCTTATCTTATTCTTCTATCCTTTAGATTTAGCTGTAACTTGGTAAAGCATCTAATAATCAAGCAACACGCGATTTTGAATTTTGTTAATATTTTTTTAAATGAGGGTAGCGACATTTTATTACGCATATTATTTCAAATTTTTATTCGTTATACTCCTGATTTCAATATGATAGTGAAATTCGCAATGATTGTTAATCTTAATAATACTTTATTGAGTTTGACATAGCTGGGGGCTTGCGTGTATGAGGGGCACCTAACAGTGAGATGTGTAGCGAAGATTCGTGCGCGAGCACAGGGCGACGGCAGCACGTTGCCGACAGGACGTACGTCACCAGAGCATGACGTCTGCTCGCGCATCCCGCTCACACACTAGCCCTGCTCTCTTCTAGTTTTGCTTAACCCCCGGCTGTTCATTGCCCTCTGGCACTTGCTCTGCCCTACCCTCGTTGTGCTTATTTAGATGATTTACTTCATTCCGCATTCCATCTCTATTAAAGCAACTGTAAATGATTTTTTAAACTTTCACGCGAGTTTATATACAATGTTGTTCGAGTTGTGTTTCAACTGGATTGTTAAATTGGTTTTGCAATAATATTATTTTACATTGTCAACAACTTAATTTTCAATGATAACCATCAGTTTCCAATTGATAAGCTTCGAATTGTAATGTTGACGTAAGTAAAATATGACATTTGTAAATGATCAAAATATTATTTCATCATTCCGATATGAATTTTCTAGTTAGCTTAAATTTAGGAAACTGTATTTGATAATATGTTGAAAATATTTCAATTTGAATTTGATGTTGTTATGTATTACTTTATTTTGGCTAAGTCAACTCATAATAACAAATATAGAACGTATATTTTGTAAATGGCGCGTCACCGGCGGCGGCGACAGCTGCGCCGGGCCTCACTTCCAGAGCGCGTATAATATAACAGTGTCTTTCCCAGATCATGAGTGCGTGATGAGTCAGGTGTCTGTGACGTCAACGACACCTGTGCCCTCGTCCCCGGCTGAGTCACAGCATCTCTTGTGACGTAGCCGGTACACATGACGCCCTTCGGTCCTCTCACCTTTGCTCTCATTTTATCGTGCATTGATTACATTGTTCCGGTGCGCATAGTTTGCTCAGTACGTACCGGCGCGGCGCAGGCGCATGTGAGCGACATATCGGCGACGCCTACAGCCCACCGCACACTGTGCGATGTAGAGAGCGCGGTGCGCCTCCGCTTCCGGCCTAGCACAGCCCGCGTGGGCGACAATTTCATAAGCATTTCCTTCGTCACGCTTCCTCCCACCGAGGACGTATCCGTGCCGTACACCTCGCCACAAATGGATATCTACTGGCCAAATGTGCCACATCAGACATTGACACGAATTGCAACACACGTCGCGACAGCGTGTAGGATGGATCCGAGTGTAATATGAAAATGTCACCTTACTAAATTGGTCAGTCATTGTTGTATCCGCAGTTATAACTGCGACAGTTCCGTCATTCATGCTTGCAGCTATTGAACGCTTACGCCGCGTCCATCATACACAATCTCCATAGTTAAATCCCTAAGCGATTGTTGATTTCCGCTGGCCACATCGTCAAGCCTCGCCAAGGTACACATAGCTTCGAACTGTGCCAACATTCTCAGCCCCACGATAAGCCATTAAGGGTCGATCCACAAAAAAAGATCATTATAAAGGATGTAAAGACTGCACCGGCGCCGGGGCCTTCCCAGAACTGGGGCCATTCTTATTTCACGCTCCCGCCTTATTCACGGGCTTTTTTGTACGGCTTTGGTCATTTTTTTTCACTGGAGCGGTTCTCCTGTGAGAATTTCGAGGAAATGGTTTATTGGGTTACGTATAGAATGGGGCTTATCTCGGGGCGTCGATCGAGCGCTCGCGGAGCCTGGGAACGCACCGCAGACGTCGCGCGCGCACCGTTATGCGGCTAGCGCGTCGCATACCGCATACCAGCGCTTGCCGCCCGCCGCCCTCGCACATGACATCATCAATATCACCATTTGTGACGTCCACTTTGAGCCCATACAATCATTTTTCCGTTTCAAATTATTGCCAATAATAAACATATCAATTATGTAGGCAATAAAAACGGAGACTTAAAAATTGGGTTTTAACGACCGAGGTATTCTGCTAAACGATAAATGAAAATAATGTCAGTGGGTTTATTATTATTAACATGTCACATTTGGTAGAATGGCAACATGAATAAATAAAATTTTCTAAAAGTATCAAGATTGACAGGGTCGGGTATTGTGGCTCAGCACTTGCGGGTTTACGCTCGAGTTGCTCGAGTTGCTCGAGAAACGTGCATGGGCTAGCACTATCATTTCATTCTGTGGTCCATCGTTCAACATATTAAATACATTTCTGTGAAAGTTCTGAAATATAGATAAAATGTTACTTTTACAATATAACTTAAATTTTATGCGTGCTTGAGCAATAAGTATAAGTATGTCTTTCTTACACGAATCTATTTAAAAAAATACTGTATCCTTCCACCTATCTATAAAGTCAATAAATAAATAGAAAAGGCAATAAACAAAATACGACATTCACACAAAAATAAAACATAATGATTGGACGGCACATTAGGAGAGTCGGAATGGCGCCAAGCGGTATTTCTCACAGATTGTCTAAATTACTGCTGGGAACTCAATTTTTATTTTCAATACAAAATAAATAACGTTGATTGTTTTTAATATTTTTGTCATTGTTGTGTGTTAAGCGTTAGTGGTTTTAATATATCAATCATTTTTTTATACCTTTTCAGGTGCGTGTGAGTAAAGTATGGTTGCAACCGTCGCCTGCGCAGACTGCATGGTGCAGCAGTAGATACCCACGGGAAGTTGCAAGTTTAGAAGAGCTGCCCGCATTTAAGGTACGGTAAGAACCATTTTTGTTATAGCTAATCTCTGTAAATATTATATTTGAAAATTTCAATAACCAGTTAATGGCCATTCATTTAAATCATCATTCATAAGTGTAGGTTGTTTTCAAATTATGAATTTAATTTCAAAACGGGTAAGTATGTATTAAACGCTTCAAATAATAATTAACAATATAGTTTATAATATAAACTAATTGTTGCAACAATATTATTAGGTATGCTTAAATTACGTAGGTACAACGCATTTTTTTACAACGCTTTTCTTAGAAATAGTACATTATGTTTAAACTGCTTACGGAAACTACCTAAATTACAAATTACGAAAAGTATCAACTTTTTATATGGTAGCTTATTAATTTACATCTACTTATTTATTAATATATTCGTGCTCTATGAGCACTATTAAGTCATTTTCTGTTTCCTGGCTTTATATGTTTCCCAAACAAAGGAATTCCTTTTAGTATCCCTATTTTAGTATCCCTATTTTAATTCCCCTACACTGAGTAGGTATAATATATCTAAAATAATCAATGACATATAAAAACCATTTAAATAAAAAATCTTATAAAATTAAGTCGGACGGCAGGGACTTCATGATAGGGAATTTGAAGCGATACCTACTCAAATGATCGTTTCGGTTCATTTAGGAGTAGAAGGTGCGCGCAGGTCAAGGGCCCTTATTGAGGGCAAAGGGAAGTTATAAATCTGTCGACGCTAACAATGGCGCGATAACGTGCACCTTGCGCCCGCGTCGATACTGGTGCACCCCCCCTGGCCCCGCGCACCACCCTCCGTCGCCCACCAAAACACACTATCAACCGTAGACACGTATGGGAAATACCCTCATTTACAATACAAACAATTATTCCTATTACACGTGTGCCATCGCCCTTATGACGGAGTTGCCATTGCTAGATAGTGTCGTTCTAATCACTCTTAAATTTCTATTTTCCTTGCATGTACGGGAGAATTTGCGAATTTATATCACGCAGACAACGAATGTTTGAACCCGGATTACTTTGTGGCAACATCAGCCACGTACCTATTGAGCTTACCGGGCGCACCGTCCTGCCGCTGTAGGTATTGGCGACAGTTTCGCTGATAGGGCGGTTGGTGATAGTGGCCGAAGTGAGGGGAAAAGAGAGGTCGACGAAACACCAACCTTATCGGTCATTGACCTTCACACCTAAACTGAGCCTCACATCACATCTCGCTCGGCGCGCGTTTACGTTTTGCTTAAACAAATTTTCAGGGACCATTACGTTTCCGTGCCAACATTTTTTTATATTGTGATATTAACGTTTACAAACTTCCGTCAGCCAGCTAAACATAGACAGGTCGATAGTCATTAATTTAAGAAATTAGATCAAGCACACTAAAACATACATTTAGCTGTTTGTATGTATATTGTTGGTTAAATTTGAGTTTTTGAAATATCTAGTTACATAAAATCGGTAGATTTTTGTTGACAGATGTGTGCTATTTAATGTAGGTATGTTGTAATGAAGTAGGTATATAAAATAGGTAGGCAGTATTGTGTGAGCTAGGCGCCAGTGAGACCTTGACCTGTTTCCCGGTGCTGGCGGCGGCGACGCGCTCGCACAATGGACTATTCCACGACATCGGAGCCGACACCCGACTAGCCGCCCCCCAGCCGCGAGGCCCCGCGCACCTCGCCGACGCTTACACACACAAGTACTTTTCAACTGTAATTTTCTATCAGACTAGATAGGTACTGCAAGAAACTAGCAAATACATCGTCTTCGGAAAAATAATCTTAATAAATGTTTTACTTCAATTCTATGTCGATATGTAAATTTATTTAAATAAAGTAATAGCTAAAAATGAATATTTTCTCACTACAAAATAGGTGCCTAGTTTCTAAAACATTTCTGTCGTTGCCACAACTTGTTGACTTTAACGATAATCGAAATAATCGTGACACTGTAAAGTCGGTCATGATAGCATGTAAGACGTCTGTGGGGCGCGAGGCTAACAAAATTCGGGGGCGGCGCGGGTCGTGGCCGCTTGAATAAAACATAGATTGGCGCGCCTTGGCGCCAGCGGCGCGCGCGCATCCAAACAATACGCTGAATCTAGGTGCTAGACGCGACGCCGTGGCCTCCGCCGACACCTGAAACACTACTGATAGCCTGAAAACGTAAAACATACAACGTCGCACACGCTTCGAACTCGGAGCTCAAACCGCGCTCAATATAACACTACTCGTACACTCATACAGGTACGCTATTATACCTACTACGTGATCGACAACAAAAACTGCTTACACCTTCACATTCTTACATGAAAGTATGAACAATAAAGCAAAACAATCGCCGGAAAATTCGACTATAAACGCGATAAATATTTTTTTGTAAACGATACCTACCCCACATGTTATATGATCTGCCGCAAGAATGTCTATTCTGTGTAAATAAATTCAGTAAATGACTACGCAATCACTGAGAATGCGAAGTGTCTGCAACGTGTTGTGTTGTGAAAGAATTCTGCTATGTATGCTACTTTTACAAAAAAAAATGTCTAGGTATTCACTTGGATTAATAATAGCAACAAAAAAGTTGACTTATGGCAGGAAACATTCCGGGAAACTCATTCGTGTGATAGCAAGAAAATTCGTACACAAATAGGGAACCATTACAGACAAAGGAACTTTTGCTACGAGATAATAATTGTTTCTGATAAAAACGATCCTTTTTATGTGCCAGGAGAAAGTTAGGATGACACAGAAGATATTACACGCTCTAGTTGTATATCTCGTTAAAATATAATGAGTTCAATTTAGTATCTAAGTAGATATAATTGTCTGTCAATCCGTTCAGCTGTCGTAGCACTTTCGTAGCATTTTCGTAGCGCTGCAGAATGTGTACCAGCCAGCCGAGCTAACGGTACTCCGTAACCGTTTCCCACGAGGAGGCCCGCCACTAATTATTTAACAGCTTCAAAAATCATGTCATATTTACATCGAATGCGTGGTCGTGATTAACAGTTTAAAAATGTTTAAATGTTCAGACTTAATTACCGCGATTGGTATGCAGGACTCGTACCCATACGTACACGTTATTAGCTACGAACTGTTTGTATGGTATTAACGACAACGATTCTATCGCAGATGCGACATGAAAGTCGTGGGACATCGCCCATGAAGGTGCTACGCGAGCGAGCGGTTGAATTGTAAATTAATTCTAATTGTTAATCAATTTTGACAATGCGGCACTTGGATGAAACCGTCTCTTCTCTCGTAGGTATTCATTTGCGATATGTTGCTTTACTTGAAAATCTAACTCGTAATACCCTGTCAAAATGTCACCAAATCATTAGGTATCCTAATCAATTAGTTCTTTCATCACTCACTTGTCTTCACTATTTCCTATTTCCGAGCTACAGACTGTTCACCATGTGATATCACAAATAGAGCTTAGTTATATATCAGGTTCAGATATTTACTTCGACTCTTAAACATGATGAATTTACATGATACTTCCTTTTTCCATTTTGGTCCTAAGTTACGGCGGAGTGTTTGGCTGCCCTCGTGATCGTGTGTGCTGCACGTAGTTATTAAAGCCCGTTGTATTAATAGAATGCGAGGTGTAATGAGTTTGGATGCTATGTGATGTGCACACCGTGTGTTTCCTTGTATTTCGGTAATTGCCCCGAGATGTTATCGCGCTCACTTATTAATTATGAGGAACAGAGCCGCGCATTTATTGACCTTATCTCCGGTGGACGGCCCTTGCGCTTTCTTTACCAGCTTATTCGTTAATGAGCAAGAAGCCAACAGCGGAACGAACGCCGCTGGGAACCAGCCAGCCCTACAGATTGAGTTATTACATCCATGTTTTGAAACACTGTCACAATAACACCACATTTACCTTCTATTACTGTGATCATTCTTGCGGTTTCATAGAAATTATATGACAGACAGTCGAGTGGAACCGACCAATGATGAAATAATGAAACACCCCCGCCTCCCGTTATGTAGTAAGTGACGTGCTTCGAATGTCCGTGATATTAAGGAGGCTCGCCTCCTTAATATCCCGTGCATTATAATGTTACTTATTGTCTTAGCTTAATAACAGACAGTTCCTGCAACGGGCGTCCACTCGGGCAAAGGAATCGGTTCCGAAATAAGCTCATTACATCACGCTCCCCACACGGCGTGCGCCCTGCGCGGTTATAAATAGCGAGGCGGTGGTCCCTTAAGGCGCGGGCGTAACATTTCCGGGCTGGAAGTGTGTCGCTTCCGCTGCGAGCGGTCGTTGACGCCGTGCATTGTCGCCGCACATTCCCCGCCGCGCGGCGTCCGACGACGTTTTTAAATAGAGGAGCGATTACGAGCGTCTGGCTGCTTCGCCGGGCACATGACCGCGCGAAAGTGCAGCGCCCGCCGCGTCACGGGCTATTTGCGACACCGGCCGCAGCCACCGCCGCTGCCGCCCCCGCTCACACTCCACGCTCCACTCTATCTACAGTGCCAAACATCTTGGTCTACCCCTCCTTCTCGGAGGGATCTAAGCCGTGAAGATCTTCTCTTCCATTTCGACTTCTTCTCCTTCGTTTGGTCTGTATTTTTGCGGTAGCTTCCAGTGGTAAAATTGGCACTCCAATCACCTTACACCGCTGAGACCAATCGAAACAAAATCTGATTAACAATATACAAATCTAAAATATTCTTGATTTTGGGCCACTGCTGCAATCCTGCTGCAGACCACAGACCTCGTCCTGTTAGTCTAAACCTTTATGTGCGTTGAAGTCTTTTGTTAGAATCCTTGATAACTCCCTCACCACCAATCGAAAATATGTAGATATTATTATCAGATTAAATATAATTACCTACACCTGATATCCAATGATTTCGTGTAGATGAATCACGAAACCACTCATGTTATACTACCTACCTAGTAGCGGTGCGCGAACTCGCTCGCGAATGGCTGGCAATTATTATAATAAAGAATACGAATGTTGTTTTGTCGAAGGATCTCGACACTTGTGGAGGGTAGGTGGTGGTGTCCAGGTGTAGCCTGTGTGTCGGCGCTGGTGCGTCGGGTCGCGGCTGAATAAATTCGGAGGGAGGCGCACTGGAATGCGGGAGGCGGCGCGGCGAGGTGCGGGACGGGGGCGCGCGGGGCGCGGGGGTGGGGGGCGTGCGACTGGCGCGCGCGCCGCTGTCCCACGGTCGCGCGGCCCCGCGCCCCGCGCCCCACACACTTTCTTTCGCGCCATAAAGGTCGTTTCAAATATTTCGGAATGCTGTTTGGTGACATTTCACCTGCGGGCGGCGGGGCGAGGAATGCAGCCTCCGGCATTCGGCCGCACGCCTCGCTCGGCGGAACACAGCCGCACGCGCATCCCCCGTCCGACATACAATAGTCACGCGAATCTCACTGCAGACATGGACATCAGAGCTTAAGACACTGTTAATCTCAACTTCTTAAAAATGTTAAAAGGAAAACCTCTCCTTGATAGAACCGCTCCAAGCTATTATATTTATAACTTCTAAGATAAACTCAATAGGTTTGCGTAAAGTAATGAGGTCATCGCATACCTAACTTGCATGATTATTATTCATGAAGGGCTCTTGCGTGTCATTTTACCTCTTTGATTACGGATGGCTAAAGCTCATCGGTCTACTTTCCACGCTCATGTGTGAACCGAGTTTCTCCAATTAATAGATTCGTTCCAATAGCAAACACTGAGTCGGAGAAAGCAGTGGCGGTATGGGTCAACGTCCGGCGGAATTTACACCGGCCGACCGCCGCCGCCGTGACGTTCACGAACAAATGTGGCGTAACGCTCTAAAATTTTAAAAACCGCGCTCGTTTTCCCATTCCTGGAAGGCGAGGGCCTCCTCGCCCGGCCGCAGCTCAGCCACGGCGAGCCGCGAACGAGCCGCAGCGGTCACAAGCTGTGTTTATCGAGTCCCGCGTCGCTATGAATGGAATGCGGCGACGGAGGTTGCGCAAGCGACTAGCTTCGCGGCGCTCGACGCTCGGCGGAATGCGCACGCGGCGAGGAGGGGTGCGAAGCGGCGCAGCCTGTGGCGCTGCAGCGGAGGCTGCATCTCGCGGCCATTCACGCCGCACTACACCCGCCGCCCGCCAAATAACTCACCGTTACAGCCGTGGAATGCCGCTCTATCTCTATACCCGCCAGTGTAGCCAATCATAACTCATCATCCTCATTGCCTTTTCATAAGTATAAAGCCTACTTTGGCTGACCAAATGCTTTATAGTCTAGCTATATACCGTTGTGCTTTTGGTAGCTTTATTTCTTGTAAAGATTCCAGTACTTACTTTATAATCTTAAGTTATTTTGGACTTTAAGCTAAATTAAAGAAAACTTCATCACATTGAAGATATTACAAAGATTTATTATTTTCAGAAATTCTCTATTCTAAAGGACGTACAAAACAACTGATGTAGAATCTGACATTTGAATTAACAAAATCGTGTTATTTAAACTAAGACGGGTCTAGGAACTAAATAAAAAACATACTTAGTTTTATTATAAAGTACCTAGAATTGATCTGTATAGGTACATGATATAGGTATTTTACTATGTGCCTAATAAGCGTGACAAACGGCACGACATATAAGGCACGTCGACATTTGTACAGTCCGGTTGTAAATAGAACGGCTATAGATCCGCTTGCAGGCTCACCGCGGCAGCGCGCTGCATTCTGGAGCACAGAATTGTAAAGAGAATAATGGTAGTTGTTGCGGCGTCAGCGCGGCGTCGGCGGCGCACTATCAATAGTCGGCGCGTCACCCGCCCCACATACTTGTCGCGGCGTTCGCGGCGCAGCCGGGACCACGTTTCGTCACCTCATGCGCTAAATTCCATTTTTAAGTCCATTGTTCCTCGTCTGCGACGTCGGACGACCCCCACGCGTCCGCTCGCCACTCTCTGACGTAACAACGATTCTCATCGTCCCACACCGAACCATTTGATACGACAATGTTATGCCGCGGACCTGATGTTTATTATTCACACGATCCAATTCTGTCAAAAACGTTACACACTTCCGCTCGCCACACATTCTTATTGGGGCGCCTCGCTCGTAACACTTGCTGCGTCTAAGCGTTCTTATTAGTCGTATTTATTTATTTTATTTTCTACCTGTCTCCTTGAGCTATATAATTTGGGGAAATAGAGTCCACTTGCCGGCAATAAATATAAGAATTTTAAGACGGTGCGACACATTCAATATTATCGCAACTGTAAATAAGCTTTGCGATAAAAGTTACACAATTGTGCTTTTTCTCATATTTGTCAGCATTTAGAGCAATCTTGTGTGCCTGACACCCTAACCCTGACAGTTAGGAGGGACGTGTGCTGGGGAGGGGTGAGATGACACCTGTGGCCCACATATAGCGCGCCGATTGAGCTCCCGTCACCTCTACAGCACCGGACGTGACGTAAGCGTCACTCGTGCACCTGCGCCTCTACATCCCAGCACTACTCACCTGCCAACACCAATGCTCTGCCCTCTACATAACTCTACCACCAGGAAACTTTCAGTCACAGGTTAATTTGCTTAAAACATGACAACTTTAATCAAACCGTTTATGTAAACTCATGTTGTACACGAGAACTTTACTATGAGTCTATGACATGTATGTCATAGTAAAGATAAAGCCATTATATAAAAATAACAATGTATGTTATGTGTTATTGTTTATTTCCTTCTAAAGCACTGATTCACGCACCCAATAGCCCCGTAGTGGATGTAATAGGTTCCTGACTAAGGTTGGTTAGGTAGTGTCCACGAAGTAGAGGCTGACAGTCAAAAACAACATGCAGATATAGCAGATACTTTACGTGATGTAACTATCTGTATCAATAAATTGGCAAAATAATTGTGGTGGCGCCGACTCCCGCGCACGGCCGAACAAGGCCGAAGAAGGCCGAAGCCGCTATCCGCACCATTTGAGGCAGCAGCAGCGCACTCACACCGCCTCGCCTAATTAGCCGAGTTGCGGTGTGGGTGAGCCCGCATTGCTTGCCACGGACCCGCCGCGCCGCCTTCGTTTATTACTATTTTAGTCAATTCACTTCCATATTATAAACATAATAATGAGCTCAAATATGTTGGTCAAAGGATGTACCGCAGCGACTACCTACTTACTCGCGCTTCGGCACTTCTTATTTGGCTCGTATTAAAGTACGGTTTTATGTGTTACAGATGGATGACAATTGCGATGAAAAGAAGCAGAGTTGATCGCGCTGAACGACTGACTCAGCATGATGTCATAGCACGCGGTGATGCGGCTAATAGGAGCGTCCCGCCGACCACGTCACATCCCATTCCCGCCGCATACTTCACCCAATCGAGCGATGACAAATCCATTCATATTCTTTCATTGCTACTAACTGTTGTGTTAAACAGTGAATTCTTGCAATTCCAACGTAATTAAAATCTATCAAACGAAACTGCCAAACACCACGTTCGATACTAAACCACTGTGGTTTTCCTTTCCTCATAGAATTTGCGCTTTAGGTAAGTAACAAGTAAATTAATAAGGTATTTTTCCTACAGATATCGTAATGCCTGTTACAAACAACTACCTACCTTCGTTTTGAGAAATGAAGAGAAGAACACGAAGAAAGAACAAAAGGAATAACGAAACTGGTTTTCATAATGATTTGACAGATTGTACAAAATTCTGAGATCATTGTGAAAGCTGATTTTGTTCCTAGTTCAGCGAGAGTCGCCGACGCAAGAAGACGAAAACTGGATTTTGTTCCTGGATGTGTTTTTAACCAGAAGATTTTAGTTTCTATTATTCGCATTATGTACTAATAATACATACGATTTTGACCAGTTAAGACAATGTCTATTCCTATATCAACGAGGCAAATCTCACATGGCTAACTCATTCACTTCACATGAAATTACTAGAGATGTGCCGACTAAGGTAGAAGTACGTATTTCCGGCAGCGTCCCAATACCCGGTAACTAGATAGTTTTTTTTGTTTTCCACCTTTCTACCAAGCACAAATTAAAGTTTGTAAATTGTAACACATTCTTGGTAATATTTTGTACAATAATAATTGCAACACTGATCAAAAAGTTTTATGGTGGCAAAACTGTGTAACCATAAAAGTGTGCTCTCCAAAAATATTAAGAAAATTGGAGGTCCGGTCTCTAAACTGCGAGATCACCCCGTCGTACTATTCAGCTTGGCATGCTGCTACGGATGACCATACGGTAAGGGTGTTAATTTATTGAAATATTTGAGTGAACTATCTAACGATATAAACTATAAATTATGGTGAATCTAATTGAGAAGTATTTATTTTTGCATGTCACATTTATTGGTACGCACTCATCCCTAGTTGACCTAGCAACCGGCATATATTTTCCATTTTCTACCGGATATTGGTGCAAGCATCATACCGGTAATATCCATTGTACCGATACCCGTTATTGTATCCTTATTGCCTTGCAATAGGTCTCTTTTTCCTTTGAAACTGTGGTATAAAGATCTGCCGGGTACTAGGACGTTTATTAACAGTTGCACCTAAATCCGTAATGATTCTTATTGCCTTAAGTAAGAGCTTATTTTCCTTTGACTTCAATTGAAATGACTGTGTACGTTCTTTTAAAACCACATGGATTGGATTCCTTTTTTCTTTTTTCTGTATTATTTCTAAATGATTACGCCTATAACTATACCCCTTATACCACGCACCTTTCATACAAGATAGTACTCAAAACAGATATTTTAAAATACCTTATTGTAATAAAAACTCAGCTGAAGGTAGTTTTGTGTATACAACACATCATGTGCTCAAACATTGAGTCGTTGACTGGTATCAGTTTTTAATCAGCAAGACAGCAGCAAGTAAGAGCTGACCAGTGGGTCAGCTCTTACTTGCTGTGGCTATGGGTCTCTATACATTAGAGAGGTCAAGCCGTAGGTATCTCAGGTTTCGTTTAATTATTTGAGATAAGAACATATTATGGCCTGACACAACTGGTCACCACGCTCACGCGAATCCCAGATGTGGAGAGCCAGAAGCCTTCAATGCTGGATCTTCTGCTGACTTCTCATCCGGACGGCTATCATGTATCCGTAGTCGCCCCGCTTGCTTCGTCGGATCATTGCCTTGTCCGGAGTACAGAGCCTCTCATGTGCTCGTCGCGTTCGCGAGTTTTACGTAGCCGCCGTGTGTGGCACTACAAGTCAGCAGAATGGGATGGGATGCGGTCATTCATTGCGTCCTACCCTTGGAGACAGGTTTGCTTCTCGCCGAATG
The DNA here is from genome assembly GCA_947256265.1 of Acronicta leporina. NCBI lineage: Eukaryota > Metazoa > Arthropoda > Insecta > Lepidoptera > Noctuidae > Acronicta > Acronicta leporina. The sequence goes on along the minus strand of OX366522.1, from coordinate 10,168,940 downwards.
ATCCCAACGCTGCTGCTGATTTTGTTGCTGATGTGGTGCTGCAGGGTATGGAACTTTTCATTCCATCCTCTGTAGTCCCCATTAGTGGCAAATTTCGACCTTGGTTCGGTTCGTCTTCCAAAAAGGTCTCTCGTCGGAAGCAGGAAGCCTATCGAGCCTGGGCTGATGCGGTGGCGGCAAGGGATGTAAATACCAGCGCATTAAAAAAGAAGTATAACTTTGCCTCTAGGTCCTTCAAAAGAGACATTGCAAGGGCGAAGTCGGTGCAAATCGGTAGAATTGGTGAGAGGCTTGAGCGCCTGCCTTCTTGTCTCGATCTTCTGGGCGTCCAACTCAACTTTGGATGACGGGGGAGAAGAGCCGCCTACCATACCGCGGTTCGTTGGCTGTATGCCGGATATCCGGTTCCACCAACGCGCAGTGCGTTTAGCACTTGTATCCCTCGATATCTAAGTCGATATCTCAAGTGGGCCTGAAGGAATCCCTCCTATTATGTTAAAGATGTGCGCTCCAGAGTTGGCACCAGTTTTAACACGTCTTTTTCGGCTCTCTTACTCTACTGGCGTTGTCCCAACATCATGGAAGACAGCATTGGTCCACCCGATCCCTAAAAAAGGCGACCGCTCACATCCATCCAACTACAGACCGATAGCCGTTACCCCCCTTTTCTCGAAGATAATGGAGTCCATTATCAACTGCCAGCTCCTTCGGTACTTAGAGGATCACCAGATGCTTTGTGACCAGCAGTACGGCTTTCGCAAGGGTAGGTCGGCTGGTGATCTTCTGGTATACCTGACACACCGTTGGGCACAGGCGATCGAGACTAAGGGGGAAGCCTATTAATATAATTTTATCATAATGATATCACTGTATATCTCCAAATGTTTGTTGCAAAGATGTTTGTTAATTTTGTGTCATTTCAACAAATTATTCAAGCTGTATTTACAAAAACTACCAGATTTGTATTGTCATGCTAAGATTGTTAAGTTTTTAATGTTGGTGCAATTTTTTTTCGCAGGTAAACCTATCGAAATTGAGGCTTTAATGTTATTCAAGCATAAATTCAGAGTTTAGCCATAAGTTAATTCATACCTTATTTTACCTATGTAGGTTATATACCTACCTGGTTCCAATTTTCTAAAATTTATAACATTGAAATTTATATAAGTAAAATTTTCTGAAAATAATATTGATAAAGACTGATCTTATTAAAAACTTTTATATTTTATAAAATATATATTTTCTTTGGATACGTATTATAATGGGAACTTTAATATCAAGCAATAGAGTTCATATTTGCGGTAAAAAATACCGGATTCTGGGACAATATAACGATTACTAGTACAAATCTAACGGATACTGGTACAAATGACCCTTTTTAATGATTTTGTTGTATTATTGTATACTAACGTTTATATTAATTTTGAAAATAGTAATCATAAAAAACAAGAATAAATTTACTATCTTTAAATGTAAAAATAATTATTGTAAGTCTTCTAGTTTTAGCATAGCAGACCTGCAAAGTCGGCGAAGTTCAAAACTTAACGGTTACTGGGCCGTTTACCTTACGACTTTGGCCCTAGTCGGAAAAGCCGATCATGGTTAACTGCATCATCGTTAACAGCTGATTAAAAAAAGTAAATAAACATATCCAAGTATGACATTATTATACAGATATCTGTATTTTTTTCTTTACAGGTAATTAATTTTAGAGACAGATGATTACAAAAAGAAATGCTTAGGTACTTTACATTTCAAAATGTGCAAGGTTGATTCTAAAATAAAAATATTATACTGTCCCCAGCTGTCAAACATTAGATATCATCATATCAACCAAAAGAAAACAATCGCTATTATCATTATTTTGTTCATTCTATTATGATTTAATGTTCATTGTTAATTATTCTTCCTAGAGTTCTTTTTTAAATTGATGTTTGGACACACACACGTTTTTCCATCTCACTTCGTATGTGACTGAATTGTCGTCGTCGGCCAACTCGCCAATAAAAAGAAAACATTATTTTGTTTTTGTTAGTTCGTTCCATAGAACATGCTAAGGTGACCATCATGACCAAGAACATGCTGCCTAATCACTGTCATTGAATTTTTGACATTATTAGGTACTCTGAGCGCATTTTTTTTTCTACTGGACTGCGCATGGCCAATAAATTTTGACAGAATGAAGTCTGTCGGGGCAGCTAGTTAACAATAATAATGTACTTCCTCCTATATAACGGCTAACTGAATAAGCTCTCGCTCGCTCTCTCTGATAATTATAACAACGAAACCCTAAAGTAATTTTAAGACACGAAAGCATATTTTTTATGATCAGTGGTTTTTTAATGACATAGGACGGCAAACTAGCAGGCCGATCACCTGATGGTAAGCGATTACCGCCGCCCTTGGACACCCGCAACAACAGAGAAATTGCAAGTGCGTTGACGTTCTTTTAAAAGGGGTTTGGCTTCCGGTATACGCACTCACTCGGTGAAACACAACGTAAGCGTTATTTCACGCCGGTCAGTCTTGTCGAGTCGGCCCATTCGTGCCGAAGCATGGGTCTGTATTTGAAACTTACTTACTTAACTCTAAGTAGAATTGCGATTTGCACAGATTTACCTTTTTTGTTTTAATGACGATTTCCGTCCCATTGAGTTCTAATGCAAGTAAGAAACATTAATTTTCCTAACCAAGAAAAAATTGTAACTTTCAAACCGTGATAAGAAGGTCGTAGGTACACATTGTATCTAAGATAGGTGCACATACACCCTTGATGCTCTTTTGTTATTGCACATCGATTTTATTAAGTTTTGAAATATTCTCGTGTTGCTATTACTTAAAAAAAAACATATAATATTATGTACAAAATAAATATAGGTACCTAGTCCGTATGCCGTAGGAAAAATACAAAAATTATCTGTAATCAACAGACAACAGACACAATAGCATGTTAGTAACAAAACATTATAGACTTGTGCGGAAATTTTACTAATCATCTGTAAATGTTGTGTAAGAAAGTTATGGAAATGTGAATTCTGTGTAAACAAGAAAGTTTATGGAAATGTAATTGTACCTACCTACTTTATCTATTGATGTAAGTAATAAGGCTCTTTAACAATGATTATATTGATACAAAAAAAACCATTCTCACTTAACCCCATTGCTATGCGATTTTTTTCAGCCAAGTCTATCGATATCTATGTACCGTATATCAGCCAAGTCAAAAGTCACGACTGAACAAGAAGACTTCGACAAGACAAAGACAAAGACTTCGACGTAGACTGGTTACTTATACTTATACTGTCTGTGATATGATGAACCCGGTTTCTATACGGGCGATACTACTCGATTTCCCCGGCTGCCTCATAGGCCCAAACGCGTAACATTGCGTCGATTAACATTATTGTTTTTTTTTCTATAAAGCATTCAACATCCATTTTAACTATGTTACCAATTAAGGTAAGTTAATGTCTAAAGAATACCAAGTACCTAGTTCTCGTCAACCTAACCTGTGCGCGGTGTGCGCAAATTTACTAATCTTACGTTTTTTCAAACTTATAACCTAATGCTCTCTTTTTTTAAGACTCTTTATGTTCGGATGTACCTAGCAGTTAAGATTCTCACCGCGCCGATACACTCCGTATTGTGGGTTCGATTCTCACCCAAGACAAATATTTCGGGTCTGAGTGTCCGTTAAATTGTAAATTTGTGAAGTTACCCGTACGACACAGGGATTGTTAGTGTGGGAGTTGTCTTTTTCTGAACTTACCCCGTATTTTTCCTACAAATCCTGCTATTTTTCCACTTAGTCCCGACATTTAGAAAAACAAAACTGGCAACACTACTTACTACGACCAGAAGTGACATTTATAAGCCCAAACTAGGTGTAATGTTGAAGCGTCGGTAGCCTAATGGCTAGGGCGTCGGACTTGTGATCATGTGGTTGCCGGTTCGAACCCCACCCATTGCACTACCGACGTGAACCCACTCGTAACACAAGCAATCTAGCTTAACACGAGGGGTTAACAAGAATACTAGTACCTAATGTGCGACCCGCATTGCTAGTAAGCTTTAATTAAAAAAAAAAGGTCCCTAAGTCTACGCATCTCGCATCTCGAAAGCATTTGTTATTCATATGCCTACATAGGTAGGTACTTAGATAATATCAATTGCAATATAATGCTAGCTCTAAGGGAGAGAGCGTATCACTGCATTAAATACCTACCATTAATCGATTTACCATGTTATATGACCATTATAAGTAAATTACACAATAGAGTAATGTTGAGCAAAGAGTCCAAATGTCCTATAAATATCATGGTAAGCCACCATTTTCACGCCGTTACTGTTATTTTACTTGACCTTTAAATATCATACGCCATACCTAATCAGACTATTAAAGAAGGTCATGTTAACTTAATCTGGCTCTGTTCAACAGCATTACCTTCCTAATGCTAATATTTCTGCACTAAGCGGAACGATACGGAAATATACCCTTTACGTACTTCTCATAATGGTCGCGATTCCAGAAACGGTGAACCAGTCTATACTTCCATCAGTTAAACGTCAAGAGGGCCACATCCATGGGAAAATGGGACCATTGCCTTGGAGTTTATTTAGGACAAATAAAAAAAAACAAAAGATCCTCTATGAGTGACGACTGACGACATAGGTAAGTAGATCAGATACCTACCTACACGGATTTTTTTAAGTCATTGGTAGGTAAGTAAGTGTTAAACTTTCAGAGAATGAAAATTAACATTATTATAAGTATCTAAGTATGTACACGATTGTCACTAAGAGACCAAACCAGAAATATCGAAAAATTTCAGCTGCTTCATTACAAAAATGCATTATTTACCCGGCGCAAATTAAACAAAGATAGTTAACTGGCGAACTTCAGACATTTTCAAATGCTTTAAAATTAATATTATTCACATGAACAAGCGTTGAGCAGGTTTGTTGCCTAAGCGCCTACAGGTGTACGGTTATTTACTTTTTAAAATATTGCACATATTTGTTAAACACACAATACAAGGATGCATAGATTGGAAACGCTGACAGCAAATAGATAGGTGCTCTAGACCCAGACAGTCGTAGGAAATCTAGACTGAAGTGTACCTACCTAACTTAGCTGGTTCGGAAACAATTCATAAGTAGTTGCTTATTCCAACAAGAGAGAATGCGAATGCTGTGATGTGAAGATGATATAAACTTTTTCAGAACTTAAAAACTTAATTTACCTATTTATACAATTATTTTCCTATTACACTATATGCTTACACTATTTACATAAATTACATAAAATTAATATATATATAAACTAAAACTAAAAAAATCTGCGTCAAAGTATTCATCGGCATCGCTGTCGTCTGGTAACGTGCCCAGAAGGCTGGCAGCATTGCCACGTTGAATGGCAATGCTTATACGCTCCCCTAGAAACAAACCAGACCTCTGGTCACGCGAATTGTCGACTAGTCTCCTTGAAAGTTCTTTATAAAGGAGACGAGCACTCGGACCCGAGCGTTTCGACCCCAAACGGCTCAAAAATATAGTTACCAGAAAGGTTACTATATTTGCGCCGCTTGAGAGTCTCTGCAGCAGCAGCAGCAGCGCCAGCGCAGCCAGCTGAGCTTGAAAGATGTGATGGCGCAAGGGTATCAACACAGGTTGCGTCCCATACCAAAGGCCTACTCATTTTCCAAGGCAAAAGGGACATACCATCTGGTCTTTTCCCATCGTCTCGTACCAAGCCATTAGGTTCTAAAACAGCTGGTACGCCGGCGGTAGCAAGAGCACGACGAAGAATGTCGTTAATACTGGCATGCCGCGCTATGCGGCCTGCACTCCTGCAACACAATAGGCCATGATGTCCGAGGCTGTCGACAACCTCGCTACAGTGACAGCGATGCGGAGCAACACAAGGAGCGCCTAGACGTAGACAGGTAGCTAGCCGAAAAGTTGTGTCATCCAACATAGTCCCTGTATTGGATGAAGGAAGTGCCCGAAGCCAGAGACCTGATTCCCATTCACCCACAGCCATCAGACGAGCACGCTCCGCAGTATTGACTGACGTATTAAGAAGTTCTTTCCGCGTCAAACTGCAAAGCGGCCCGTCCCAAAGCCTTTGGGAAGATGAGACCAGGAGTAAATCCGAACTGGGACAAGCCATTCTCCAAACGTTCATTGCATCAGCCAAAATCGGTACTTCAAAATCAGCCAGAGAAGGTCCTAATATATCTCTGACTAATTTTTCAGTACTGTGGACTGAGGAGATGAACGCGGGTAAACTAATACTAGAAATTTTGCGGATAAGTACCGAGGCCACCCAAACGAATGGGAAGCGTGGCTTGTAACCAGTTATATACGAGTAGGTAGGTAGGTACCTACTTGCAAACCTTAAATGCATCTCGAGCTAAGTTAGCCACGTAAGTTTTCACATAAACTTAGACGAGTGCAGAAATTATAAGTAGATACCTATATAATTACCTACCTACTTACTTATATTATTCTTTTTATTCAAACTACCTACCTCATTATCCTGAGGAACTAACTGCTACGGAGGTCCAGGGTCCAATTTTCAGATCGAGCGAGTGTTATTGGGTTTTCTAGTAAATACTTAGTACTTACTTAGCAGTTCGGAGTTTGGAATTTGTGCCTTGTTAAGAGAGTGTGCCTTGTTAATAGTGAGATCTACCTATACATAGTTATCGGAATGTGGGTGTAGGTACATTAGTACACCGCTGTCTAACCCTTCGGGTGCTACAGGCATGGTGTTATTATCCAAACGCTAACGCATCCTTTCGGGAAGCGCATGCGGAATGCTCCTTAGGTAGGTATTTGTGTCCTACTCCTGCGCAGTGACTTTTAAGAACTTCACAGATGCAGTTGATAACTTAAATAGTTGAAAAAGCTATTACTTACCTACTTATCATAATCCACACAAGTGCTAATATCCGATAATTTTATAAGTAGGTTGATATTCAGAGACTAAACTAAGCTTATACTTAGATACGCTAGGTATCCCATAAACAAAGATACCTAATCGCCGGACCGCATAATCCAGGTAAACAAGCACTCACAACCCGCCTGCCTAGTGCCGTGGGGCACCACAATCTGCGCAAACGACGCTGCGGAAGTGTCACACAAGCAAGACCCACTGACCCACAACATCCTGCGCGGCTTAACATTCTCGTTTTCGTACTAGGTAACAAGTCACTGTACGATGTACCTATTCCTATGTTACCCATACCGAATAAATATTACGTCTCCTTTAACATCATGTGAACAGCGATATTTGAAAAGTTACCTAACCTTGAATCTAACCCTTTTAGATCCAAAATTCTTTATTCGTCGCGGGCATATGCAAAAATAAATTATGATAATGAAGTTTAAGATTGAATTCGTAGATATCTAAGTACCTACATCCTATTCCTTCTTTATTTTTTTTACTACAGCACGAATTCAAAAATACCAAGGTGTCCACCAATCGCCATCGTCAATTGTTAGCGTTGATAAAATTGCTGTAGCAATAAAACACATTTTAAACGTTGATTCAAAAGAACAAAGAAAAGATTGGCGGCGGTTGAGACGTAGGTAAATAGAGTAGGTATAAATAGGTACCTACCTAATAAGGTGGGTAGATGAAAATTAAATCAAATGAAGTAGATAGGTCGGTAACACTAGTCCAGGCACCAATAACAAACATATTTTAAACGAAGGTACCGAAGTAAATAGGTACCTACTAATTGGTATGCTGAAAAATTTGTTACTTACTAATATTTAAGGAGCATGTGGTATCTCAACGTTCGTGTCAATGGAATAAGCGCCAGCATCAAATCGTTAAATTTATACATAACACATAAAAACACCGGTCTTCAATATTTCAGAAAAAGTGAGATGATTTATCATTAAATTTGTATATGATACCACTAAGTCTTGCATAACATGTGGTTTCCTGAATATTCTATTACTGAATATCATAAACATCAGAATGTACAAGTCACAAGTATGTTCCTTCCCACTGTATCGAATCAATTAGTATGTAGGTATTTTTTTTTTTTTTTTTTTTTAAGTATTGGCAAGTCGCTATTTGCGCAGTTGCCACAAACAAAAAACGAGGAAACGTTGGTAGGAAAAAATATTCATTTAGGATTCGGAATTTGGATTTATATTGGAAAGGGTTACTAGGAGATATATAAACAAACCATTATTATTAAATACGTACATTATTCAGAGTAATAAATGACGATAAATACATGTAAATATTGTAGTCATTAGATGCTAGTAATACAGGAATAGAGGTAGGAAGAGGAATACTATAGGAAAGAAGACTTGTTATAAAGGAATCATGATTAAGTAGAGGACAGGAAAAGAACATGTGGTTCAGATCGCCCACATCACCACATTCACAAAGGTCACTCGAAATGATCTGTAATCGTGCAAGGTGGACTCGGGAACTGGTATGACCCAACCTCATACGAATAAGGCCACTAGTAGCAGCCTTACCAAACTGAAATTTGGAGAACCACATTTTTTTAGGAATATATGATTGAATGCGCGAGTAATAGTTTCCTTTGGTAGTGCTGCTATCCGCCCATAACTTCCCCCAGTCTTCCCTAAGAAAATTCATGGGCAGACTCGCCAGGTCATGACCAAAGTTAACATATGGAAACAAATCACCACATACTACAGCGTCATTAGCCAGATGATCAGCTTTGACATTACCTGGGATGTTACTATGGCCAGGGATCCAAGCGAAAGAGATTTGAAGTCCTAATTCAATACATATAAAAAGAAGTTTTCTAATGAATAAAACTATAGGAAATATCGGTTTACATCTAAAAGGATTTCTTTTAATAGCTTGTAATGCGCTTAAAGCATCGGTAAATATTATTGTTTTCTCCAGTTTCATAATGTGGATATACTCTAAAGCTTTGAACAGACCATAACATTCACCCGTAAATACTGACGATTCAGGAGGTAATTTAATTTTTTGCACTATGTTATATTGTGAGTGAAAAACTCCAACTCCAACATTTCCTAAAGAAGAGTGCTTAGACGCGTCTGTATAAATATGATGCCAATTCTCCCAATGCAAGTTTTTGGAAAAATTAAACAACTCTTTTACAAAATTATCGCCTTTGTTAATACCTAGGTTCAAGATAACATCTGGAGTATACACCAATGATTCATAGTCGTTACTAAAGAGGGGAAAAGTTAATGACTGGTAAGTTGGAGCTTGTAAAGCAATATATTTTTTGTAGCTTACAACGAGGCAAGGAGGAGCTTTGTGAGACCAATAAAGAGAAGAGTTAGTTTCATCTAGAAGAGACTGAAGTTTTGTATGTAAAGGGTGGTTAGTAAATTGTAAAGAACGGAACAGAAATTTATCGGAAAGGTACTGACGTCGAAGAGAAAGAGGAGGGTCTATAGTTTCTACCTGTAAGGCGTTAATTGGGCTTGATCTCATAGCCCCCGTCACTATGCGTAATGCTTTTGACTGAATACTATCTAATTTCTTAAACGCTGCTGAATTTCCTGGTTCTAATAAAAATGTCCCATAGTCTAAAACGCTTCTAATTATTGCATTATAAATTAGCTTTAAAGTAAACGGATGTGCACCCCACCAAACCCCTGATAAACATCTTAACATATTCAGCCTCTGTTCACACTTTGCCACAATATAATCACAGTGAGGAACCCCAGTTAGCTTACTATCTAAAATCACTCCTAAAAACTTTACTGAAGATTTTACCGGTATTAAATTATTATCATAATATACAGAAATAGGGGGAGGAAGGCGCATCCTAGAAAAGAGAACAACAGTACTCTTCGTGGTGGACAACTCTAGACCATTTCTATCCATCCATGTCTTTAAGAGGCTAAGGCCAGACGACATTTTATTGCAAGCCGTTGCAATAGAACTATGAGAGCAATATATGAGGAGATCATCAGCATATTGAAGTACCTTTACCTCGTTATTTAAAGATGAGTCAAGATCAAAAGTATAAATGTCATATAGTAAAGGACTAAGAACTGATCCTTGAGGGAGACCTTTCCACACGAGCCTGGATTCACAACTAGAATCCTCGAGTGTTAGATTAATACACCTCTCAGACAAGATATTCAAAATAAAGTTTGTGAGTAAAATGGGAATATCTAGCTGCTGAAGTTTAGATTTTAATGTTGATATGACTACGTTATCATATGCTGAAGTTATATCAAGAAAAGCAGAAACTATGGAATGATTGTGGGAAAATGCTAACCTAATGTCAGTGACAAAGATACTTAAATTATCTAGGGTACTTTTACCCCGCCTAAATCCATACTGACTTTCACTTAGTAACTTTCGGTTTTCCAAATACCATTCTAATCTATTTTTAACTAAATGTTCAGAAATTTTTAATAATACTGACGACAATGCAATAGGACGGTAAGCTGAACTACAAGATGGACTTTTGTTAGGTTTCAGTATTGGAATAACATCTTGCGATTTCCAAGAGATCGGTATGTTTCCACTAAGCATTATATTATTTATTAAGTTTAAAAAGTACAAAAGACATAAATCAGAGCAATGTGAAAAAAAGGAATAAGGTATTCCATCTGCGCCCGGTGCAGAGTCTTTAACATGACTTAAAACACCTTTAAGTTCAGCTAAAGTGAAAGGATTATTTAGTCCAGTAAGAGTATCTGCCACTGACACAGGAATAACATATGTCAAAAGCTTTTCTGGGACGTAAGGAGGTGCTAATTTATTTAAAAATTGATCTTTTAATAGTGGAGGAAGGAGTGAGCTAGATGTTTCTGAGAACGCAGATCTAAATCTTCTTATATTACGCCAAACAACAGACGGATGAACATTAGGAGAAATAGAGAGGCAAAATAATTTCCAACTTTCAAATTTCTTTTTTTTGAATAATTTTCTAGTATCTGAAATGGTAGAAATTAATATGTCGAAATTTTCTTCGGTAGAATTTTCACAGTAAATTATTTCACACTGCTTCCTCTTTTTGATGGCATCTGTGCAATCTTTGTCCCACCACGGAGGAGATGGAATATTGTGTAATGATGAGTTTTTAATAGGGAAAAGTTTATCAGCAGTTTTAATCATGGCTTCAGCTAAAGCTTCAGCACAGGACTGTTCATTACCAAACTTAATTTCAGGAAGACCAGAAACTATTTCATCTAAGTGTTCCATATAAGTATTCCAATTAACATCAGCCAGTTTGTACTTCAACCGGGGAGGGCGATAGGAGTCAGGGTTTTGATTGTAAGGGAATAATAAGACTATAGGAAAATGGTCACTACCATAGGAGGAAAGCAAAACTTCCCAACTCAAACGCGAAGCTAGTTTATCAGTGCATAGTGAGAGGTCGGGTGCACTAACTCCTTCATTTGGAGCAGTACGTCGAGTTGGAAAGCCAGTGTTGAGGATACAAAGATTGAGGCTATCTACAATATCTAACAAAGTGTTACCAAAGCTATTTGATGATGAACTACCCCAGGCTTCATGCTGGGAGTTAAAGTCTCCTAAAACTACAAAAGGCTTAGGAAGAATGTTAAATATATTTACAATTTCATTAAATATTACAGCAGATGGGCGAGGAATATATACAGAAACAAAACAAATACTATCTACAACTGCTGCAATAATAGAAAAATCATTATGATGAGGTGGAATTGTGAAAAGTGAAAATGAATGATGATGTTTGATGAGCAAGGCAACACCGCCATACCCATCACAGCGGTCTTCTCTAAGACAAGCATAACCTGGGATCTTAAATAAAGACCCTGGTTTAAGCCATGTCTCTTGAAGAGCAAAGACAAAAGGTTTAAATTTATTTACAAGAAAAATTATATCTGATTTCTTACTAATTGCGCTTCGGCAATTCCATTGGAATACCTTGGCTTTGATATCCATTATTATTATGAGATGAAGATGATTCAGTAACTGCATTAGATACAGTGGCAGCGAAAGACGGTGAAATTAGATTAGATTGTGTTAATGATTTGATCAACATAATTATTAATTGATTTACAGAAAGAGCTGACAGGTCATCTTTAGGAGTGAGAGCACAGCCATCTTTTGGTTGAGGAATGTCTCTAGCAAGTTCTTGATGGAATTGCTGATCATAACCTTTAGAAAAGTGGGGTGGGGAGCGAGGTTTAATAAAAACTGTTTTTTTATATGATGTTTTATTTCCTTTGGAAGGAGAGTAATCCTGAGGAACAGAGGCATCTATATGGCTGGAAAGTGTGGGTGAGGAGAGTAAGGCATCAGCATATGATATCTTAGAAATGGTAGGATGTAGCTTTGAAGCTTCTGCATATGAAATGCAGGATTTAGCCATTGATTCTTTAATATTTTTCTGTCTTTCAAATTCTAAACATTTTTTACTGGTGGCTTCATGGAAACCTTTGCAGAGGCAACAAGATATGTTATCCTCAGACACTGTGCACCCATCCCCTGAGTGACCCTGTCCACACTTATAACATCTAGGTTTAGACCTACATTGATTTTTTACATGTCCATATCTACAACAGTTGTAGCATTGGATAGTAGGATAAATGTATAAATCTACAGAAAGTGATGTATAGCACATAAAAACGCGCTTAGGTAGAACCTGTCCGTCAAATGTTAAAATTACTGTTTCAGTGTCATTTAATTGAGGCTTTCCATCTACTAAACTCTTCCTTTTAATTCTCCTTATTTTTAAAATTTTACCACAGCCTATTGGAACAGAGATGTTATCCAACACTTCTTCATCTGTCCACTCTTTGGGAACACCTCTGACAACGCCCATGCGAGTGACAGAAAAAGTAGGAATGAAGGCTTTATATTTTTCAGCTTCCAATAACTTGCTAGAAATGAATGAATTGGCATCTTGATATTTGGAAAAAGACAGTACAAGTCTATTACGGCCTATTTTCTTTAAACTGCCATTTACTATACTATTAAAAGAATTCCTTTTCAAAAAACGGCCAAAAGAAATAGGATTTAAAAAAACATTATCATTAGAAAGGGATTGCTCCCTTTGTACATGTACTAAGAACGGAGCAGCATCTGTTGAGTTATATAAAATTCTTGCAATTGATACTGATTGATGAGGTGATCCGCCCACACTATCAACATTGGTCACCATAGAAATAACCGAAGGACCAGTAACCATATTATTAGTATCCATAATTTCATCCACAGCACAATTACAGTCATTGTGACGTTTCCCGCCACTTTTGCGTCTTTTTTTATTGCAATGTTTGCAAATTGTCGGACGAGCTGACACCCTTTTTCTTTTGGTGTTGTTATTAATTGATAACGACCCATCAGTGTCCACACTGGTATCGTTGTTAGAAATTGTAACATAATGAGCTACTTGTATTTCAGACTGAGGCGTCCCTCCGGGATCATCCGGAGGATCCATACTTACTATAAAATGTAAAAAAAAACTTACCTAATACGAAGAAATCAATAAAACTAACTACACTACTAGAAACTAAGGTTAATATGTACAAAAATTGAACCCAATCCAAATTAATTTAAATTTTAAGAACAGCCACAAAAAAAACACGTCCGCCAAATTTCAAGGTTTCCCGCGCTTTTTTTCGTCCTATGTAGGTATTGCGATGATTTTGTATTCTCCCCAAGTAGGTAGGTACCTAGTTTCAATGATTATTAGTTTTCTTTTTCAATATTATTTTATGATTCACTTATGATTTTATAAAGGACGACGATTTTAATTTAGGTTTAATTTGTTTTCCTTATATAAACGTTGTTCTTTACTCAAAAAACTAGTTCTCTTTAACAATTTATCCGATTAAATACAATCATGACCGTGGGCAACACTTAAAATAAATACATGGCAATCATGAAAATGTCAACTAAGTCAGCAATGACGCTGCCAATCCATTGTCGATGTCTATTAAATGTCAATGTCAAGATGACATTAGTTTTGAGGTTAGATTGCGGCCGTGGTTAGTTTCATTTTCGATAAATTCATTTATATATAACACAAGCTTACAGCAGTTCTAATACGAATCGAAATTAATTACCGAGTAATAATCTAATTTCTATCAAATATGGACGTATCTGAATTCGACGCCAGTTTGGGAGGCACAGAGCAGCTCCCTTATGCTGCCAATAGCTTAAAATTTTCATCCTCTAGAAGTGTAGAAATCGCCGCAATGACTGAAAGCATCTTAAGACCAAGTAAAACTAAACTTGTATTCCAAACATTACCAGTACATATGCGGCGCCGTGTAATGAGCCACAACACTAAAAGACTGCCTCATAAACTACGAAGAGCACACTTAGACCAACTAAAGAAAAGCGGGCTGCCTCCAAAACAGAAACGACCATCCAGAAAATATTGTCGCCGTCCAGCAAATCTGTTAGAAGAATACAATCGACGCAAAAAGCACAATATTTGGTTGGAAACTCACATATGGCATGCAAAAAGATTCCATATGACTGAACGATGGGGTCACCGTTTGGCCTATGCACCATGTGATAAGGCATTCAGAGCATGCTATAGGGGTAGTTCTGCACATTGCCTTATTCAAGATATATCTTATCATATACCTATTCAAATAAGAGGAACAGTAGAGCTCATTAAAAAAATGTTTGATCAGATTACAAGTTGTTTGTGTGGACTGAGTGTTGGTGCTACAGCATACATTAAAGGGACTAGACAAGGGTCTGTACATCTCTATGGAATAAATAAATTCCCCTATGGTTATCTAGGTAAAGTACAATTTATTTGGGTTCCTAGCAACAGCACTAACAAGATATTATGGTTGTTTGTACATCCATCACAAGCAAGTCAAGTTGAAACACTTTTGGTGGATGCTTCCAACAGCCAATACCAAGATAACTATGAAACAGCAAAGAAACGAAGAAAATTAGGGAATGCTCCAGAAAGCATTGAAATAAAAGTGATGCATGGGTGTTTCAACAGATTTCGTTTAACAGGACCGAACAGCCATGCAATTCTTGTTCAAAGTCTGAAATGCATAAATGAAGATGAAATCAAAAATAGCAAGTGGATGTCATTGCATGAACCTAAGGATTTGGAAGATAAGAAAGAGTACTGGCAAAAAATAAGTACAGCTAGCTCCCCAGCACAATTACCTGCTAACATGGTTGTTGGCTTAGTTGTTAAAGATCCTCGGGTAAGACGGCCTTCACGACGCACAAAGGCAAAGCAATATACAAATACACAAATTAGTACAGAAACCTTAATGCACCTACCACCTTTTCTTTCAAACTCCCCTTTGTGGGATGTCAATATACATAAAACAATAAAAGATGCAACAATGACTAATGGCCAGTTCATAAAACATGTAACTAAAACTCAGTTAGTGCCTGGTGAAGTGAATGAAGATGATCCTGCCTTACAGAGTGTACCTGTGGTTCTCATACAAAGACCTGGATCTCAGGATTCAGAGTTCAAGAAAATTGGTTGGTAAATTGCAGCCTGTCTTGCTTATTATAAATGATAAACAGTGCATATTATATACTAAATAGTGTATTAGTTATACACTATTTAGTATATAATATGCACTGTTTTGCATTATTGTGTAACTGATCTGTTCACAATTTCAGGATATGGCAGTGGATGGGATGTTATTATACCTTCAGGTTATGCTCTACCATTCTGGCTAACATTTATCATGTTCGGAGCAAGATCAGGAGGCCTGCGGGAAACTGAAAGTTTAGCATTTGAAATGGGGGAATGCTACTTACCCCCAGACTGTGATGCAGGAAGTGAAAATGAAAAAAGAACTGAACTTGAATTGAAAGACAAGTACTTTAGACTTCCACCAAGCAAAAGAGTGAATTACACAAAATTTGCCATTAACACTCCTTTCATTTATCCTTGGAACATATTGCTAAGTGATTGGGGTGGTGATCGAGTCAATGATTATTTTGTTTTACGGAATAGAACTTTATTGACTGAAATAGAGGTAGTAGAGGCAGTACCTCTTAGAAGCAAATTGCTTACTAATGAAAGTAGTAGTCTCTTGAATAAATAAATGATTAATTGTTTTTCAGGATTGCATTACCAAAACAAGGACTGTGCCAAATATGGAAAATGGTATTTCATGCTTAGTTCCAGTATACATAAAATTAGTAGGCAAAGGAAGTTTACAGAGACATGCACTTATTTGTTTGCCAGAAATTGGTGATCTTGCAAATGTTAAAACTTTATTTGAGCCACATCATGAAGATCCCAATGAACAAATTAGAAAGTTAAAACGTTCTGAGCATAAGAAGTTGTTAAAAAAGTATAAAAGAAAAAATGTAAAGCTCAAGAAGAAACAAACATTGGTGGGTTTGACAATAATATCATTATTTAGAAAAATAGTTATGTAGCTGGCTACATTTTGCATGAATGTGCTGAAGTTTTAGTTTATTTGATGTTACCTTTCAGGCACGTAAAGAGGTACAGAAAAAAAGAGTTCGGCGTGAGCCATCGGAATATGAAAAAACGATGAGAGAATTATGGTTACCTTCCAATATTGAAACTGTACGCAATATCCCTTCAAGACAGGTAATGGGATATGTAACACAAGGGACTTTCAGTTTCACTGAAGCACGCAGTTGTGGAATGGGATACATACCATATAATGCACTTAGACATCTACTAAATAATGGGCAGAATCAAGTTCTGGTGAGAAACACTTCATCAAGAAAATACCGCCTGGCAAATGTATTGGTAATTAAAAATACGTAAATAAAAAACGTTTATACAAAATTATGCATTTATTCTTTTACTAATTACGTTATTACATTATTCTAATTCACCATAAAAACCTACATTTTTAGGTTTCGCCTTCAGTTTGTGATGAATAGCAAAGAAATTTACTATTTTCCAACACTTGTCAAATTAACAGTTAATACACCCGCTTTTTCCGTCAGAACAACGATTTATTAATATGTTGCTTTCTGTAAATATTAAGACAAATGGTTCATACCGGGGAACCGCCGAAAAATTCTGATGTTAACGTTAAAATACTACATCGCACATACATAAGTATTTATTGTTGAGACTTTATAATATTACCATGATAACATTGCATTAAAAATATAAATGCTTAAACTTGTACGAGGTTAATTCTGCCTGCATAAAGGTTTATTAGAACTATACAGTTTTTACAGTAACATGCGTACATCAAATTTTTGGGATAGGCCCGCGGATACACGTGTACAATATATGCTACTACAGATAGACACCAGCCAAAACTGAATATTCGGCGTTATTACATAGCTGTACACACACCCGAAATGACGAACGCATCTAGATTTTAGAGCGCTTCCTAGCTATAGCGTCCTCTACAGCCTTTAATTGTTTCAACAGCTCCTCTCGTCTCGATACTGATTTCTTAGCCGGTACGGCGTTTATTGGAGATGTTGCCGAACGTTTCTTGCCGCCCGACTCTGAAAATTTATTTTGACTATCATACCTACTGACCGCACCTAATTTGTAACACGACATGTCCAATTAAAGGCGACAATAATAATTGTAAGATTCGGTGAGGGTTCTAGATAATAATCAATTCCACATGTGAGTTTTCCGTTATTGTTGGTGGGTAGTTTATGATAATTATTCTTACCTTTATCACTGGAAACTTCCTTCTTGCTTGTAATTGTTACAGCCGCCGCTAAACCAGCACCCGATTTAGCATTCAATCTGTAAAGATAAAAATAATGTTAAATGTGAACATTTGAATACTATGTCCTATTTATTGACGAGTAATAAATACAATGATAATTTTGCACCAAGGTACTTCACTATAATTAGGTGTGCCGAATATTCATAAAATTAATTAAAATTTCAAGTACGCAAATTATTTGCAGATTTTTCTTTGAAATCCTCTTCTATCTCGGTAAAGTAAGGCTGGCGAACAATTAGACTAGAGTATATAGGTAACAGATGTTTGTTACCGTGGCCTGGCAGCCGCATTGAGCAGGCGAGCGTGGCGCGCTCTCCGGGCACCGGAGCTGCCCGACGACGACGACGAGTGCGATTCGCTCTCCGACTCACTTGATGACGATGATGATTCTATAACAAAAAAAATAATTCAAAATCACATCCACTAGTATGGAATACTATTCCATACTAGTGGAATTTCATCAGTGAACATTGTTAAGTTGTGGTGCGCATTTGGCTGACAATAGTTAAGAATAAGTAGGTTAAGTCGGGTGACAAAAATTATAATAAATCCCATTTTTTCAAGACATAACTTATTTATTTGTTTTTTGACAAACCTGAGCCAGATGATGACGATCTCGAATATTTCTTTCTATCCCTGTTGCGACTTGATACTTTGTTGCGTCCATAAGGATCCATTTCATCCTGGTGAATAATATGAAATTGTTATCGTCTTATTTTAGGAAAGTTCATTTTTATTAAATAAATAAATATGCTTTATCTCTATACCGGTTACTCTTGTCACCGGAATCGACGAAATTATATGGCATTTCGTCGATTCTATGACAGAACTGAGGACTCCACTCAGCTCTGCTGCGTTTTCTTTATCAAGCTGTAGCAGGAAGAGCGGGATATTCCAGCACATCATGAAATTTGCTTAAAAAAATATCCTTACACTAATTAATTTAATCTACTTTAAGTTAACGAATAAACTTTTATAATTTTTGAAGTTGTATAATATGATAAATGAGTGTGTGGTACCTTATGTCGGTGCACGGTGTGCGAGGCGGGCGGCGGCGGGTTGGCGGACAGCTGGCGCGCCGCCGTGGGCGAGGCCGCGCGGCGCCGCGGGGCCGGCGGGTTCATCGCCGTGGCGCGCGCCGTCGCCAGCCGCCGCTCGCGCACTATCACTGACGGCGACAACCTACGCCACACACACACACACACGGACTGAGTTACTTCTTTGCAACGATTAGACCCTCATGGAACATTTCCAACCGTCCTACTCAAAGAAGATACAGACGACACCCGAACCGGGTGCTGAGGCGCAAATAAGGAGAGGCCCAGCAGAGGACGTGGAAGAAAATATAGCAAGAAATTTAGAAAAAAAAGCTCGAGTTTAATTCGAAGAAGATAACGAGAGTAGCGAGAGAAATATTTCAATAGAATCGACGCGAAGCAGCGCTTTTATATTTACGCGAAGAAAATCCGCGTCCCCGAGTCAAATTTAAGAAGACGTTCGGCTATGGATACGTTTATTGCATTTTACTGAAACTTCCATCTCACCTTTGTCTTGAAGAAGAAGATGCCCTTCTCTTGCGCCGCGCGCTCGGTGATCGCGAACTTCGGGAACTGGAATTTGAAGAGCTGCGGGGTCAGCGGGACCGGGCGGGGCGGGCGGCACACACGCACGCGATGTTATGTTACATGTTATATGTCACATGTCATGCGTACTCGGCCGTGATCGATAGTGGATCCCAAAGATGACAAATGATATCGAGTGATCATGCAATTATATGTTTATATTATTGATTAATATCGAGATTAAATGACAGTCATGAGGAATCGAACACCGCAAACACCACAACATTAGACGAGTTATTTAAGCGAAACCCATCGCCCAGGGGAGAAGGACGAAGCAGGAGAAAACATAAAATTATTTTTTATAAGCCAAAACAACATAATATGAATTACAAATATTTCTGATTTCAGAGATTTCTAACAGTTACAATAGGTATTTCATAAGCTAACTTCGGCTTGTGATTTTATTTCAATACAATGTCATTATATTGTACCATTGTGTAGTGTGAAATTTCACCACAATCTTAGTTCACCAGTATTTCTTCAGTTCGGAAGAGCGCCATTAGTAAAGTAATATCTGAGGTATCGTTATATTTGCTTACATGTCATATTACTATTGACATTGTTTGACTCGCACCACGCTAACAAAGGGTTACCATATAACTTAGGTAAGTAAACCAGAATATCACGTGATCTATATCGCCTCGCATTGTAAAAAAAATGTTTTTGCGTACCTAGAAGAGGAGTATGAGTCGTCAGAAGAGGGCGGCTTGCGTCGCCTGGCGGCGGGCTCGGCTCTCATCCAGGGGTCGGCCCAGTCGTCGGTGCGCGCGTCCCCGCGGCGCAGCTCCCGCCCGTCGCGGCCCTCGCGGCCCTCTCGGCCCTCTCGGCCCTCTCGTCCCTCACGACGTTCCACCTCCGCGCGCTGCACGATTACCTCGCGCGATGCTCGAACACGCCGCTGAATGTCCAAATAATTTAACATTTTAAACACGTCAATTTTTTACAAGCAGCAATGGTCAATGACATTAAAATACAGTACACATAAAATCTATTTTTCTATATACCTTATGATATGGTCCTTCTTCAGGCACTGGTACCCGTTCGTCATAGTGCGGTACTCTATCGTACCCGCCTCGCTCTCTCTCATACATGTGCTCGCGGTCGTAAAAACGCTCCCGCTCGTCAACTTGCGGCCGTGGGAACCTGCCACGGTACATCGGGCCGTACGGCCTGCAAACATAATATATTTGATTATTAAGTCGAATGTTCTTTAACTTCCATAAAGTATTTACAAAAAAAAACAGCCAAAGAAATTGAGTAAAATACTAGATATTTTTTTACAGTTCTGTAACTTGGGGCAGTGGTTGTGATTACTATGTACTACTTGTAATTTGTAAATATTTAATAACGATACTTGTACATATGAAATGAGACCCACTCCAGCTTCGCATGAGTAGATAAACATGATTTATAATAATTATAGCCTATATAACCTTTGTAGATAACTCCACTTTGGTGAAAACCATATAAAATCCGTATAAAAACCAAACCCTTTGAAAAGGCGGGCAACGCACTTGCGACTTCTCTGGTGTTGCGGGTGTCCATGGGCGGAGGTTATCGCTTACCATTAGGTCATCCATCTGCTCGTTTGCCCTCCTAACACGCAAAATACGCGCTTTGTCGTGGAGTTGCGGAAAATAGCCCGCTATACCATACCATACCATTGCCCTCCTAACCCATAAAAAAAATTGTAGATTTTGAGCTTATTAGCTTGAATAAACACAAACTCAGCATGGCGGAAACTTAGATTTGCAATATGTAGTGTTGGTGATGTCTCGACGTCATTTCAGTCAGTTTTTCTATGGAAAATAATGAGATGGTATCATCATGTTGGTGGATCAACTGCCTCGTTAGTCTAGTGGTCCTGAGCGCGACTGCTACGCTTGAGGTCTTGGGTTCGATTCCCAGGTCGAGCAAAGTGTTATTGGGTATTTCTATGAAATTCCCAGTAACAACTCGGAGTTTGGAATATGTGCCCGGGTAATGGCAATAGGCTCGCCTCCTATTACATGGGACCTAAACATACCGGCGAATTGTGGGTGTACATTAGTAGGCGTCTGCCTAACCCTTCGGGGAAAACAGGCGTGGTGGTATAATCATGTGAGTGTGTGTGGTGTGCTGACCCCCTGAAGCCGTCCGGGTCGCGGTAGTGCGGCGGCGCGGCGCCCGCCGCGTCGGGCAGGCGCGGCGGCGAGGCGCCCACGGCCGCGGCCGCGTACGCCAGCTCCGCGTCGGGGTCGTGCACCACCCCGCCCACTGACAGGTGCAGCTTCTTCTCCTCAAAGTCCATATCTTGTTCCTTGCGTTTATTTGCTATTCGCAGCATCTGTTGGCCAAGTTTACAGCATAAATACAGCTGCACACTATCTTTATTTATATAATTCTGAACTCCTCCTAAACGGCTGGACCGATTTGAATGAATTTTTTTGTATGTGTTCAAGTGGAATCAAAGATGGTTTAGATTCACAAATAAGCCCGGCAGATGGCGCTGCAGTCCTTACTTATTTTGTTTAATATCCTAATTGCTTGGTATATCATGCAGGACAACGTCTGTCGGGTCCGCTAGTTACATATAATACCCGGTATATAGCAGTTCAGTGTAAATAATGAGTAGATGCTATATTGTTCGAAACTCTAACAGTGTGGAGTCCAGGCCCAGTAGATAACAAATTGTCAGAAATTTTATATAATGTGCAAAATAGAAAACCTTTCAACTAGAGAGCAAATTATTAAATTAAAAGAGACATGAAGTGCGCGTTCCCTACTTTGTCATTTAATTCTAACCAAACAATCTGAATAACGAATTTTTGCTATAATTATTATCTTATAAATCATCTTCCACACCTTTTCCCAACTATGTTGAGGTAGGCTTCCAGTTTACCCAGATGCAGCTGAATATCAGTATTTTACACGAAGCAACTGCCATCGGACCTCCACAACCCAATTACTGGGCATACCGATATTAGGAGGATAGACTAGTTATCAGGCTTTTCAGGGCTTCTGACTACCACAAACAATTGTCATAGATGTTTGTATGACAACCTGGACCGAAGGCTTTACTTGCTCTCTGAGGCACGGAGGGAACACTGACCGCGGCGAGCGCAGCTAAGCCTTGCAGATCAGTTGATCAGCTTAGTTATTACTTAGCCACTTAATTAATTATTTTACTATTGTGTCTGCTAATTATATAAGTAGTTCCTCATCAGGTTAATTTAATACGGGTTGTAGTATATATGATAAAAAATACCAAAAACTCCAACCAAGTTAATAGTCAATTTTGATTGGTAAGATAAAATGTGTGTTAAGGTGTCACAAGTATGTTTTGCAATGATAGACAAGTTTTACCTCCTTAGCAGTGCGCAGTCCCCTCTCCCAGGCGGACTCGGGCGGCGCCACGTCGCGGGCGGGCGCGGGCGGGTACGCGGCCCCCGGCGGCACGCCCCGCACCACATCGAACATGTTGTAGTTGCCCTTGTCCGTTACGCCCGGGTGGAGGAACCTAATCGATATAACTACGAGTTACTAGTCCATCCTTACTAATATTATAAATGCGAAAGTAACTCTGTCTGAAGCCTAAACTACTGAACTGATTTAAATGAAATTTGGTACAGAAATAGTCTAGAGCCTGCGAAAGGACATGGGCTACTTTTTGATGCGAAAAAGGCGGTATAAGGGGTTGAAATAGGGGATGAAAGTTTGTATTGAAATTACGACATTTTTAAAGTCAGAAGCTTGAAACTTATTTTTTAGGATTTTGATTAGTTATAAATTATACGACATTAAAAGTTTGTAAAAATTTCATCCTAAAGGGGGTAAAAATAGAGGTGAAAGTTTTTGTGTGATGACGTCGGGAAAAGCTTACGGCCCAGAAATACAGAAGTACAGAGACTTACGGACTTAGCTTATTTTCATGTATGTATGTGTCTTATTTGCTTGCTTTACCGTGAGAGGGCCATGCTTCGGCTCGACCGGAGTCATATCAGGGCCTAACAGAAAACCGGCGTGAAACCACATAATATACATTGTGTTTCGCCGAGTGAGTGAGGATACCAGAGGTCCAAACCCTTTTAAAAGGCGGACAACGCACTTCTAATGTTGCGTGAGATCGTGGGTGGCAGTAATCGCTTACCATCAGGTGATCCGTCACCACGTTTGCTATATCCTATAAAAAAATAAAAATGGTGCCAAGTCACTATTCCATGTGGACGAAGTTGCACACCTAGTATTGCTATACGAGGGTGCGTTTTTAAGTTCGCGGAATGAGAGGGTTGGAGGGGGGTGATTAGGCTCATTAGGATCGTAACGTGTTCAGAGACTCATAATTAGTATAAATACGAGATTTTATTGTTATTAGATAATTAGTCTTTGAGCTATCGTCAACCAAGCAACATAATCGGGAGTGTATCGTGTATCGAATATCGTGCCGTTATAAAGTACCTCACCAAGCAAGGAAAATCAGTTACGACCATAATGAATGAGATGTCATTGGTTTACGGCGACTCTTGCCCAGGAAAAACCATGGTGTATAAGTGGCACAGTTTATCTAAACAAGGACGGGAGTCCCTTGAAGACGACCCGAGGCCGGGCAGGAGCATCGAGGTGACCACGACAGATCTTATCCAAAAAGTCGAAAAAATTGTACTCGACGATGCTCGACTAAAGAAGAAACAACTCGCAGAAATGGTTGGAGTATCCGATACAACCATTTTTAAAATCCTGCATGATCATCTTGGCATGACTAAGGTCAGCGCAAGATGGGTGCCGAGAATGCTCACGCCGCCGCAAAAACAACAGCGCGTAGAGTGTTCACGTGCATTTTTGGACCTCTGTAATGCAGACAAGGATGGTGTATTGAATCGAATTGTTACTGGAGACGAAACTTGGGTTCATCATTATGAACCTGAGTCTAAACAAGACTCCATGCAGTGGCATAAAAAGGGCACAGCACCTCCCAAGAAGTTTAAGGTGTCACAGTCAGCTGGGAAACTCATGGCAACGGTCTTTTGGGACTCGGAAGGAATATTATTGATCGATTATAAAGATAAAGGTGTTTCTATAACCGGAGAATACTACGCTTCAATATTAGAGCAACTAAAAGAAGCTATTAAAGAGAAAAGACGAGGAAAATTGACGAAAGGTGTGTTGCTTTTGCACGATAACGCGCCCGTCCACAGGAGCCGCGTTGCGTTGGCTGCCCTGCATAAGGTGGGCTTCGATATTTTGAATCACCCACCCTACAGCCCAGACCTGGCCCCGAGTGATTATTACCTGTTTCCAAAAATGAAAAAAGAGCTGCGGGGCAAAAAAATTACCACCGATGATGAAGTCAAGGAGGCAGTTTCGGCGTATTTTGATGATAAAGAGAAAACATTTTTTTATGAGGGTATAAATAAATTAATTGAAAGATCTGAAAAATGTATTCGTCTTGCAGGTGAATATATTGAAAAGGAAAAATAATTTGGTTTGTTTATTTCCACCCCTTATCCTTCATTCCGCGAATATAAAAACGCTCCCTCGTATATCTACAAGGTTATATTATATTTATATATTACTGTATGATATGGTATTATCAATATACTATAGTACAGCAGCATAGTAATAATTACAAATAGCCAATACAATCTTATGAATACACACGTTTTTTAATCTGGTAAGGCTCATTTATTTAATGTTAATTACCCAGATAGCTTTCAACTATTAATAGTAACAAAACAGGCTTATCATGTACCTTCCACCATGTCATATTGATACACTTAGAAATCTAACTTTTCTTTGTCATTAAGGTGAAGACCTGCATGGTCATATTGGATCTTCACGTGTCTCATACTCAATGCATTCACAGATAAAAGGCTACTCATCATACTATACCTTTCTCGTTTATTGAAAAGCCTATATAATTATTATTATAAGGCAGGTCAGCTTTTACTGATAATGAATATATAGCATGATGTGTGGCTATGTGTTAGTGAGTCATATTATAATTCATCAAAAGCTATTTTAGCCCCTGGTGACATACCTGCAACTGACGCCCCAGGTACAAGCGCCGCGCGAGAAGAACCGGCACACCGGCCGCGGCTCACTCTCCTCCGGGCGGCGCTCCGCCTCGTCCGACACCTCGCCCTCCTCTAGTGACGAACCACGGGACCGCCGCGCCGCTCTTGCGTCCTCTGTTGTCAGACGAAACATTTAGTCATGTAAATAAAGTCGGTGTCGCTTAAAAAAACACGGTGCATTTTGTAAAAAAACACGATTTGTGTATGTCCCTTGTTGGAGGTCCTTAATAATAATAAATAAATAAAAACATAAATACGATCTTAAGTTACTCATTTCACCTATAGAGGTTAGTCTATAGCAGTTAACCAGGTACTACAAGTCCTAAGGCCAAATCTACTACTACACCCAACTTAGGTATCATCTTATAAAGCCATCTACTGCTAGATAACAGAAAGATGGTCCTGATTTCAATTTTAAGTCCTTAAATCGCAGTTTCTTTTATATCGACTTGTTTATTTACTGTTACATCAAAGGAGTTTACTAGTATGAAAGAATGAATGCATATGAATCTCAATTTTTTTTTACTGAACTTGCCTTCCCTTGCTAGTCACGGGAATGGGATGTGTGACATCCACCACTACAACAAACTTACCTTTCTCTATGCCTTTCTCCTCAGCTTTTCCATTTGATTGTTCTACAGTTTTTGTTTCTATGCATTCTCCTTCTTCAGCCTCAAAATCTAATTGTTCTTCCCCATCTTCTGTATTACTGGTTTTTTCTTGCGGTAGCTGTAATCATATTATAGTATTTTTATATTTAGCCATACAATACAAAAAACATAACATTGTCTCAAGTGCCTTTACAAGATCTATTTATCTAAACAAATTTAAATTTCAAAATTATATTAATGTCTATGTTATCAGACGCTTGTTGCTCCAGGTTCTGGTGTGTGATGTACCTATAATGAGTTAAATAATAAGTTAAATAATAAGTAGGTGCCTTCAGCTTTAATTCAATAAGTTGTAGGTGTCAAAGACACCATCAGTGTCATTCTCGCCTTAAATAACTACATGACCACTCTATAAACCTATGGCCTTGACCGCATTACTTTTAACACTAGTCTTTCCTATCCATAATCAGTATTGGCAATATAACCAACCAATATAACCAATATAAAATAACATTACTTTTTCGAGTTTAGGGGCATCTGCTTTTCCACTATCTGATTGTGGTGATGACTGCAAGCTTTTTCCATTGACTGGTTCTGTCTTGTGTTCTGGTGATGCTGGTGGAGACTTGGGCTAAGTAAAAAGACATGAATATCAAATTAATTATCTAGTCTACAACACAAAAAAGAAAAATGTTTTGTTATAAATCCTGGATATATGTGTCCTTACCTTAGATGCTTTTTCTACTTCTTCATGTCCCATAGAGTCTAGATCTGAGACATCAGAAAGATCTTCATGACTTATATTTAGATCTTTTCCATCAGGCTTATCACTAGTCACTGATTTACTTCTTGATTTTGCATCTTCTTGATCTGATTCCATTTCCCCTAGGTGGAAATTAAATGCATAAGACTCTATAAAAATGTAATTATTCACCGAAAATTCAAGGAAAACTTTTTTTAAATTAAGGTCCATTAACAAAACCTAGCTTGAAAGGCTAAGCAAATAGTATATCTGCCACCTTTATTTAATGATAGGAAATTCAAATACCTTCTGATATTTCCTCTGTTGCTGGATCCTTGTTACTCCTCTTATTATATGAAGAACTCCTGCTTGACTGACTAGAATCTGATCTACTATGGGCCCGAGGAACGGAGACCATCTTTTGTTCTGCTTTTGTATGTCTCCTCCATTTTTCATTTCTTTCCTTTGGGCTCCACTCATTTCGTTTTATAGTAGGTGATGTTCGAGGAGATGATTTATATGACTTTCTATCTGGGGAAGGACTAGAAGAAGGGGATCGTTGATCTGGATTTCTTACTGAGTCTGGAGAAGCAGGTCTAGATCTGTTGTCTGGGGAACCAGGAGGAGATCTTGCTGAACTGCTTGGACTCTGTGGTGTCTTAGGGCCTTCTCCTGCAGATGGAGTGGCTGAAGAATATTGGTCACCATGCCCTGGTGATCCAATATTTGAACCAACATCACTTGGAGAGTGTGGACCTTCTGGTGATTTAGGACCAACTGGTGAAGCAGGTATTGAATTTTCTGGTGAATTAATGTCAGAGTGAGCTCCACTTAGGTTATCAGGTGACTGTGGTGGCTTTCTAAGTATTGAGGACTGTATGGATGGGGACTGAGACCGACTTTCTGGAGAAGGAGATCGTGGACCCTGACCCTTAGGGGACCCTGGAGAGGGTGGTGGGGACTTTGTATCTTTTTTAGAAGTTTCACTTCTGTCTGATGATGAGCTCCTTCGGCTCCTAGAGCTTGTACTGCTACTACTTGAAGATGACTGATCATGTGAGTCCTCCGAATCCATCTCTGTAAAAATGGGAGTGGCATATGAAGCTAGTAATTAAATGTTGTTCAAACCCAACCCAAACAAGCACTCTGATTGTTATTTCATTTGTATAATAAATAGCTTCAACCAGTCAAAATATGCAATACTGTTTCAAAATGTTAGTACAAACATTCGCAATAATACCGACTTCAAATCGACTGACAAGTAGAACTTAGAATGAGCATGTTACAAGTTAATTTGCTTATCAATAAAAAACATCCTGTATTACAGTTTTTATAAATACATTACTGTAGCGAACATCACAATATCAAATGACAGTTCTTTTATGTATGTATACCAATACATTAGTAATGACACCATACTAAGGACCTCATTCCATAAATAAAAATGTTATCAAAAAATGTAAGTTGCCATTATATTTGTAACCAATTTTTTTATAAAGTTAAACCAAATGTCTTTATTTGTATAAAGAATGCTTTGCTTCTCTAATACCTTTCCGAGTAAATCTCAAAAACATGCTTATCTCTGAATTAAGAACTCACCTTTACACCATTATTTTTGAACAATTAGAATATGTTATGGCCAAAACAATTATGAAAACTAGCAGCATTGTTGCATTCATCCAAGAGACTTTACGATACTTTACTTTTTTCGTCAGTTGTACAATATTTCTTTAGAATATGACTTTACATTCGAAGAACTTTACGATAAGCAAGTATATTATATTTTTCATCGTTATTTGGAACTGGAGTAAGCTGTGGGGGAGTATAGACTTCAGGATCCGATGACGATGTATTTTCAAGTGTATGAATGATATAAAAAAAACAAAAAAAAATTAGGTACTAATATGTCTGTGTTTCATATATTTATTTTTATTACTTTTACAACTGGTAAATGCTACGTTGTGATGTATATTGGAAGACACATCCAGCCTTACCTTCACGACGACGCCTCGGAGCCAGAATGGGTTGCACTTTGTAACACTTTTCATATTGCAAAGACTTTCAACTTTATAATCACAACACAAACGAAACTCGGGTCTGTCACATATACTTGTGAACAACTTTTAACTTTTTTGAACGATAAACTGACGAAAACTTAGTAAAATCAACACTACTTCAACATGGCTGTGATACTGAAGGAAATATATGAACATAATAAATAATCACTTTCCAGTACTTCCGTAGGGTTAACTTACGCCCTTACCTTTACTGAGATGGATTAGACGGTAAAATTCTTGAAGTAATTGTAATTTATAATAAAAATATTCCTCTATTTGCGCTGCTAGCAATTCTCTCAACGAAGCGAAGTCATGAAAACCATAGACAATAATATACAAATCAATCCAAAATCAAAGTGACGCTAGGAAATAGAGATGTATAGTTATAAAAGTTACTATTTACTATAGAGTAAATATAAATTATAACTATAGAAGACTCCATAGTCTCCTATATTATATTGTAGTCTTTGCTCCATAGGGAGTCTCCTAACTCGGCGTCACTATGTTTTAAAAAACTATAATTTTATCAAGTTGTTAGAGTAATAACAAATAAAAACAAATATACTATGAGAAACAAAATAATAGTACCTATACATATTTATATTAATTAACGTTTCTTCCTCTCTCCTACTAAACCGGGTGCCCGACAGGTTCCTTCTGTTTCAATAGATTTATGCTGACACCTGTATACATTATGGAACGCAATAAAGTTGAATTAAATTGAATTTATAACTGCCTCGTTAGTCTAGTGGTCCCAAGTGCGACTGCTACGCTCTTGGGTTCGATTCCCTACTATTGGGTTTTTTCTATGAAATTCTCAGTAGCAGCTCGGAGTTTGGAATTTGTGCCCGGTTAATGGCAATAGGCTCGCCCCCTATTACATGGGACCTAAACATATCGGCGAACTGTGGGTGAACCTTAGTACACCTCTGCCTAATCCTTCGAGGAATACAGGCGTTACATTGGTATGTGATTACAGTCATTTATTACGATTTATTATATAGTCAGATTACTAAAAAATATGTAGAGGCGGATTAATATAATTGCCAATGCCGTTGCATAGTAACATAATAAGGCAGATAAAATTGTAGAGAAATCCATTCTTCAAGCTATTTATGTGGGCTGTGTGCTAGCTCTACCTTCTACCTTTACTTGAGTAAAAAAAATTGTTGTTACGGATTTTTGTTTATGACCTCTTCCCAAAAACGCGCGACGCGGACGCGGCAAATTTATAAAACTTACGAAGTTACGAATAAAAAATAAACATAAACTTTTAACTCAGTGTGTTGTTTCATTTTGGGAATTTCTTTTCATTTAATTATTTTTGCTACCGCCATAGATCAATATTGGCTACCGCAATGATTGAACAAGCTCTTGACGATAATATATCTGAAAATGATGAAGAAGAAAGTTTCTTTCAAGATGTTGATATACTACAAAAGCATGGCATTAATGTAGCCGATATAAAAAAATTGAAAGCGGCAGGAATATGTACAGTTAAAGGCATACAGATGTCTACTAAAAAAAAACTATGCAATATCAAAGGGTTCTCTGATACAAAAGTTGAAAAAATAAAAGAAGCTTGTCAAAAAGTTATTACGCTTGGGTTTATGACGGCGTTAGAAGTGAGCGATCGTCGGAAATTAGTTTTTAAAATCAGTACTGGAAGTACGGAATTAGAGTAAGTACCTATATGTATTATGTACAAATTTTAGCTAATGGAGATAGTCATAAATTATTTGCATTTACATTGTCAGGGCCGGGCCGTGAGTTAAGGGGGGCTAATACTACTTAGAGGCCCACCTAATTACTCAAAGTATAGAAAAAATGGGACAGTAAAATATTGATTTATATTATAATATCCATATAATCCACGGGGCCCGGGGCTGAAGCCCAAAAAGCCATATGGTAGATCCGGCACTGTACATTGTCTACTATCATCTAATCCAGAGCTGTGGCTGTGAATAAAATAAATCTCTTTTGCGTATATTGTGGAGGCCCGACCATAAAGCAGGTCGGGAGAGGAACACGTCCTCGTCATGTCTGGGTTTAGGCAGTAGGTAACCTGCCACCATCCTCCTTTAACACCAGAGTCGAACGATTTCAGTATAATAATTTGGAACGGTCTTGCATAAATCACGTTAGATATTTCAGGTAATTTTGTTATTAAAATAAAACCACTACCTATACGGATTTTATAGCGTTATATAATAGAATCAAATCCTGACGTTTCGGACCCTTTAAATCGTCAGCTTCGGGATTTAATTTCGTAGTAAGTACCTATATCGCGATAAAATCCGTAAGAAAATTAAAGTGGTTTTATTTCAAAATGTCTTATATTTGCCAGAAATCAGCTATTTCGTTATTCTTTAAACCTATTTTTTATGAATAATCCAACGTTTTAGTAAGCTACTAGCCGGCGGCATTGAGTCGATGGCAATAACAGAAGTCTTCGGTGAATTTCGTACCGGAAAGACTCAGTTATCTCATACCCTTTGCGTCACCACACAAATACCCAACTCTACAGGCTACCATGGCGGGAAGGTCATGTTCCTTGACACCGAACATACTTTGTATCCTTTTTATTAATGATGCTTTAAGCTACTAACTATAGCATTACAATATCAACCGGCTTTTGCTATAATTCCCGTGAAAGTGTCGATTTGCAACGCTCTACCTACCTAGGTTCTTAGCTCGTTTCGTAAAATTAGGCCACATATTTACATAATTATTCTTAACAGTGTTAAAAAAGATTTAAGAACATATTTTTACTGATCATTGGAGTGGACTTGGTACAGCAGTGAGTGTGAGACACTTCGCTGCGACCATGCATGATCCTATAAATATAGGTTCCTTTCATAGCAAGCAACACCAACATCACTAGTATATTCTAGATTAAATGATTTCTTAACAATACACCAGCCGTCCCGACAGATTGCGTCCAATTGCAGACAGATTTAATTTAGACCAAAGCGCAGTCCTAGATAATGTCTTATACGCCAGAGCATACACCTCAGAACATCAGGTTGGTGTTTCATTTAATTTAGTTTATTCTACAAAACGTGGGTAGCGGTTTTTATAAACGTATCGCAATGGCAATTCAGCTGGAAGCCATTCAGCTATTTTACATAACAAAGCTATTTTCTAAAGCGGCTAGCGACTCTACGGCGGCGATATACACAGGCCCGTATTTCCCCTTAGGCCCACAAGGCCCTGGCCTAGGGGCCCAGCCAGCCTAGGGGCCCCAGTTCCAGTGGCGGAACCTGCATATAAGCTGAAAAGCCTGGATTGGCCTATAAAGAAACTTTATCGAAAATATTCTTAAAAGTCTTGAAATGATATTACGCATTCGAGCTATTTAAAAGTCAGTGGCCTTATTGTGGACAAACTTTTCTAGGACTTGTCTACCAAATTATCAAACAAAACAAACGTACGAACGAAGCGGCTGCTTCAAGATCATTCCGCCTATCTTCGATGACAGTCTACTTCTCTATCTCTCGACCTTCTTCTTTTAAAAGTGTAGCAACTATATATGGACCAATTGACTCGGCTCTTCGCCTTTATGATAAATCAAATCTTCTCTTTTTCCGTTTGCTTCCCATGAATTGTTTTCGGGGGCTCTTTACCATTGTTCCCACAACAGAGAATGATGTCGACGATGTTCTGGAGAGACTGAGTGTGCTTTTGATCTCTCATCAACAGTTGGTACTCGAGTGCTAAATTTGTTTTCAAATCCTCGCTGTAGTGAGGTGAAAAGTTGTGTGTTTCGCTCGGCAGCAAAGTTATTCTGCGTCTCGTACCTTTGAAACCCTCGCAACGCTCAGGATTCTATATTTGAACCAAATGGTTCAAATATAGAATTTGAACGATTTGGTTCAAATTCTATATTTAAAATATAACCATATAGATATAACCATGAGCGAAGCAAATGCTTTGCTCATGCTTCAATCCTAGAATCCTTCGCTTGCTCAGGTTTCAATATAAGTGATCGCGCCAAAAAGCAACTTTGCAGCCTTCCATAACAAATAACTATTAATTCACCTCACAAGCTCGGAAAGATTCTGTTTGTCATTCGAAATCTGCGTGCAAAAGTGCAATTTGTCCGCTAGCGTGGAAAGAGTTTTTAAAATTCGAATCTTTCTATTCAATTTTTCTATACCGTCGGGTCCACTAAAAATGCATAAATACTTATTTCATGTCAATGCGCCAACCACATTTTTAGAATAATCGCACTGGCTAGTAAGACGACTGCATGAAAAAAAAACCTAAAATTTTCTTCTCTAATCAATTCACTTATCTTAGTCACAGATAATAGAATACGTCCTTAGTTAATTTTAGATTGTTTTCTGATAAAATCGTAAGACATCTTACATAATTATAATAAGAATGTAAGTGAGCCGTGTCTGTACATTGCTTATATTTACAAAAAAACTAATTTGGGGCACTCAGAATCGGTAACACAATCCATTTCTATTATTTTTGGAACTTTTGTCTGTCTGTTTGTCTGTGTGTTTGACTGCGCATCAAATGATAACTACTGAAGAGATTTGGAGGAAGTGGGCAGGAATTCATAGCCTGTTTCTTAGATTAACCGATTTGAATTAAAAATAGCCTAAATGGCCGATTTGAATTAAAAATAGCCTAAATGGCTATTTTTAATTCAAATCGGTTCTCTATATCAAAAGTTATTAACATTTTAACCATTGAAAACGCTGAATTTTAAAAATAACCATTGAAGTCAATTTATTTTTCAAGTAATTCTGTATTAGATCAAACATTATGACAGAATCAAGTAATAAAATTAAAAAATACACTTAAAGGGACTAAATAAGATAAAACAAGAAAATAAAGCAGATCAAACTGCCTCAATAGCGAAGTGGTCCTGACCGCGACTGCTACGCTAGAGGTCCTGGGTTCGATTCCCAGGTCGAGCAAAGTGTTATTGGGCTTTTCTATGAAATTCCCAGTAGCAGCTCGGAGTTAGGAATTTGTGCCCGGTTAATGGCAATAGGCTCGCCCCCTATTACATGGGACCTAAACATACCGGCGAACTGTGGGTGTACATTAGTACGCCTCTGCCTAACCCTTCGGGGAATACAGGCGTGATGGTATGTTATGTTATGTTAAAGCAGATCAATCAGAAACCATTATTGTGACCAGGAATTGATTACCTATTAGTACAGTTATTCTAACTCTACTTACACAGGGAATCACGGGGCATAGGTACATATGATTTATCCAGCGAGCACAAGCCGGTGTAAAAACTAAATATTTGAGTAGGTTATACAAGTAAACAAAGAATGACAACTTATTTTCTAGCGGACTAACACGACATCGTTATTACCTCAATGAAATTTGATTCGATAACAGGTGTCATTTTGAGTTGGCAAGTTCAAGTTCAAATAAGCTTTTACAAGCGTTTATGAAACGTTGTGGTTCTAGGTGCACGGTTCCAAAAGGTCGATCCTAATTTTGCCAATTTTGCAATTTTGACAATTATTGTTTTCTTCTTTAAAGCATCCAGCCATATATTAACTCATTTTATAATTTGAAACCTCCATAGTGTAGATACAGTGCGCACACTATATTTGAGAAAGTAACTAAAGAGTTTCCATTTATTCAAAAAATTAAATAATATGGTATACCCTAAGAATATAACACATAGGTATGTATGTATAACAATAAAAAAAATACAACGTGCGTTAATCTTAATTTACTGACGCCGAAACAGTTATTTGAGATTTTTGTCTATGTAGGTATGTCTGTTTATATTTCCATGCTTCACGTCAATACCACGTGAACAAATTTTTGAAATTAAGTAATTTATAGGTCAGAAATACGGTATTCAGAGGTCCATGGCGCTAAGTGTATTAGAAATATGGAAAATCAAATTTTTCGAGGTGGTTAGTTGAAACCTGGAGAGGACAACGTCTCTCAGGTCAGCTAGTATTATAATATGAATGAGTCCAGTAGCGACGAAAACATAAATTTAACACCTGCAGAGTTAGTGCAAGCGGTACATAATGCCGAACTCATTGAATATTTCCTTTTTCTTGCACCTAGCATTTTCCTCGCTGTAGTGAGGTGAAAAGTTGTGCGTTTCGCTCGGCAGCAAAGTTATTCTGCGTCTCGTACCTTTGAAATCCTCGCTACACTCAGGATTCTACATTTGAACCATTCGCTTCGCTCATGGTTCAATCCTCGAATCCTTCGCTTGCTCAGGTTTCAATACAAGTTTATTATTATTATTATTATTCAGCCATTGTCGTCCCACTGCAGGGCAAAGGCCTCCCTTCCCTCTTTACAAGTACAAGTACTCGCGCCAAATAACAACTTTGCAGCATTGCATAACAAATAACTATTGTTCACAACTGAGACAATCCATATTTATTTGCAGCCAATTTTCGTACTATTTCGATGTATCAATGATTCGGTGGGATTTCTGCCACTTCTGTGATGCAGCTCGTGCAAATCTCCGACATAATTCTTTTGAGTTCCTCGATCTTCCAGACAAAGCACACATCTCGTCAAAACGGCTGAACATTTTCAACGATTTATGTTACTTACAGTCAAGATCTATCTATATACCTACTATCTACTTCTTCTCGTAATCACAGTAATTCAGCTCTAGTTGTGTCTTTTGTTTTCGCCACTGACTTCCGAAACAGTTTCGCACATAACATTATTTTTTGTGTTTTTAAAGGCGGTTTTTTTGTTGAAAGTTATTTTATTTCAACATTTTTAGTAGTGAGTAGAATCTAAAGTACCTCGACGTGGTTGTAATTTACTCATTTGGTACGTGTTATTGTAGTTTTATCATCAGGTCTTCACAAAATTTAAACGGGACCATTTCGGGAGTATACTCTTCACAAAAAAAGAATTTTCTAAATCGTTTTATAAATGGACAAAAAATAGAGACGGACTGAGACCTCCTTTTTTTTGAAGCCGGATGAAAATGGAATGATTTTGGATGGGGGAGGGGGGCCCCAAATTCCAAGTGCCTAGGGGCCCTGGCGCCCTAAATACGGCCCTGGATATACACGACAAAAACCTAACTCAATTTACTCAGTATCTTTATTGTTTTATTTTCATACTAAATACCAATATTTTTCATAGTACCTACCTAATAAATGAATTTTGTATGTGTAGGCAGAACTGCTAGACTACGTAGCGGCTAAGTTCCACGAAGAGGCTGGTGTGTTCAAGCTTCTCATTATAGACTCTATCATGGCTTTATTTAGAGTTGACTTCTCTGGACGCGGGGAGTTGGCTGACAGGCAGCAGAAACTAGCTCAAGTTCTCTCGCGCTTGCAAAAGGTTGGTTCCAGACTTCAGGCTTTACCTAAATGTTACGTAAACACAGAATTTTTGGGGTATTTAATTATTTTTGTCATTGCTACATATCAGCTGGTGCTAAATAATACACGAGCATTATTAAAATATTAGCAAGTCTCCTCTCTTATACAATTTTTAAATGGTGAACATGCGCACACTGTGTTTGCATGATAACTAGGACCTACAAGGTTATTCAGGCAATATAGGAGTTGCGAGTTCCAGATGAGCGAGTTTTTATTTTAAAAAATCTAAGTAGGTAGTGTACTCAATATATTTTAAGACGTAATATATTGCCATTTATAATCGGCGATTAAATTAAGAGTAGGGACATCGAGTTCAAGATCACAGAACGCGCAAGACTGACTTGACTGGTCTCAATAGATAAACATGCATCCGGTTTTATACGAAACTACTACGTTTATAAGTAGGTAGGTACTTAACTTATATTATGTGGCTAATATTTTTAATTTGAATAATAAATAATTTGTGGCTCATTAAGTTCATTCAAGTCAAAGTGGACTATAGCCATTCTGAGAGGAGATCGGTTTCCAACCAGTTTCCAACAATAGGACAATGAATGTGGGATGATTAATGTAAGTATGTAGGTGAGTACTACCTAGGTACATAATATGTATGTAAGTCATAAAGATCATTGTTGGCCTCTTTACCGATTTACCCGTCGTAATCAACAAAACATATCTTAAATTTCCTACGAAACCAAACACATTCAGACACGTATGAAAAAACGTTCACGTATCAGTTACGGATTCCTAGGGAAAGTTAGTCAGTATAACTGGTAGAAGTAGAATCGCCACTTTAATTATAATAAATAAGCAGCAAAAATACCATCTATTTTCAGTAGGTAGTAGGTATTATACCTAACCTACTACTGTAAATACTTAGATGATATTTTATCATTATATATTTTTTGTAGATTTCAGAAGAATACAACGTGGCAGTTTTTATAACAAATCAAATGACTGCCGATCCTGGTGCAACTCTGTCCTTTCAAGTGGACCCTAAGAAACCTATAGGAGGCAACATTCTTGCGCATGCTTCCACAACAAGGATATCATTGAGAAAAGGTCGCGGAGAAAACAGGATTGCTAAAATATATGACTCTCCAGACTTGCCTGAAAGTGAAGCTACTTTTGCAATCACAAATGGTGGCGTTGCCGACGCAAAGGATTAAATAAATTATACTTAATTATTTTCTAAAGATAATATATATTCTCATTTCCATGTTATATTGAATCACTATCCCTACTCATCAAAGAGAAAATCGAAAAAAAATTAGAAGATTACGTTTACGTAATGGATTTGCATTACGTACCTAAACGTTATCTTATTTATAAGGTACCTACCTACGGTGCTTAGATTATACCTACTCATTGATAAGAACTTTGTAAACTTATAAGTTTATAATACAGAATCTGAAGTGCATAACGTGTGACCAAAATCGTTCAGCGAAACGCGAATAGAGCTGAATAAGTGTAAGTAGTCCCATTACGTCATTTGGAAAGAACTTCAAAGTCGAAAATAAATTATGAAAATGATTGAATATCGGGAAAAAAAAATACGGCTTGGTATCCTATTTTTCGATCTAGTATCTGCCTCATTACTGCTTAGACTGCCTCATTAGCCAAGTGGTCCTAAGCGGGACTGCTACGCTAGAGGTCCTGGGATCGATTCCCAGGTAGAGCAAAGTGTTATTGGGTTTTTCTATGAAATTCCCAGTAGCAGCTCGGAGTTAGGAATTTGTGCCCGGTTAATGGCAATAGGCTCGCCCTCTATTACATGGGACCTAAACATACCGGCGAACTGTGGGTGTACATTAGTACGCCTCTGCCTAACCCTTCGGGGAATACAGGCGTGATGGTATGTTGTGTTAGTATCAAATAAAACTACCAAGGTATTTGTAATAAAGTTATGGGTGTTCAAAAATGTTGATGTTGTTAATCATAATTACCTGCATGATGTAGGTACTATAAAACACCACCTACATATACCTACCTACCTGCTTACCTTACTTTTTGGATACTAGGTACCAATTAGGTACTGGTAGGTATATTTATTAGGCACCTACAGTTACGATGTGATTTAATATGTAGGTAGGTAGTAACTTAAATTTATTTAAAAGCAATAAAATATACCTATTGAAAAATAAATTAACTATAAAATTATGAAGTTACGTGGACAAGGTGGCCATGGACATAGAGTAAGTAGGTACCTAACTAAAAAATGTCAACGACCGAAAGATCGGAAGATATAGAGATAACTTCTGTAACCCGTGCTCGTCTTCGCTGTCCTATTAAATTGCAGTTAGGCAAAACCAAAGTCCAAACGCTAAAGAAATCGTTTCGTATTCGTCATTCATAGTGGCGTGATTCAAACGAACCAATTAATAACTTACATGCTACGATTAGATAAGCAGTCCATGCTTTGTGATTTACGCCACACAGTGTGTTGTACGTAAGAGAGTACATAAAGCGACACAACAATGTAGGTAGGTAATTAGATATCAACTCAAAAGATAATTTATGCAACTATCTCCATCTTGGCAAGATTTCTTAGCTAGTAAGGATTTAGTTCTCAGTTGTGAATATCGCCACTTATGTACATAGTTTATAGATTTTAAGTATTTCACAGTTGACTAAAATTTTCTATAGGTACATTAGGACCCTTCTCATGAGATTAAAATATGTATCTAAAATCTTTGGAGGGTGGGAACATTTCTTTTGATATCCAAGTAATTCCGGTTGATCTGATGAAGATAAAATTGTTTACGACCTACAAATTTCGAAAAACCGATTGAATTTTGAATTTGGCGGGCTCCGGTGAACGATCCGTCCGCCTATTTTATTACGTACAGTAGGTAGGTATAACCTATCTATCTACCTATCTCGCCAATCTGACAGAGGGCGTTGCCCTGTTCAGATATTACGCTCCTGTTAAAATTATTATAGCTAATAACTTTTGATTAGATATCTACTGTTTTCAAATATAATCTTTGAATAAATATCCAACAAAGAATATAATAGAACACCTAAAAATAAAAATCATCTCCGGGAGGGATGTCTCTTTGTACCATTTAATCTTTGTGTACATATTGTGTTAATTTTCAGTAGTTTATAGCTGGTCATTTTCACCTGCGGGCTTTCGTTAATTAATCTTGTGAATATTTTATAACTCTACACGTGTTTATCGAGAATACTCCGGGTTGGCTGACCGACTCTCATTTTGAGTTTGACACAAGGCATGACGTTTGTGGCGTTTGTGACTGAAATCTGAATAAAAACGTGACATAAAATTGATTTAATTTTATCAGTTGTTTCGTGAGTCTTTTGAGGAGTGGAGGTGCTGTGAGTGTGCTTGTGATTGCGTTAATTTTTAAACAAAAATTCATGTAAAAGTAGTGATAAAGATATATTCCATTTGTAGTTATAACATAAAATCAAACTGTTAGAATATGAGTGAAAATAAAACACAAATTCGTGTGTGGTGTGATGGGTGGTGAGTAATATTGGGTTTTTATTTTTACTTCGTGTCTTCTTGCTTGGTACCTTTTAATTGAAACACAACAGTTTCATTAACATGTTCTTTCGTTATTCTCGATATAGATAGTTACATAAAATACATTTAGTTAGAGCACTTGACTGGGGAATTAAACATCCGGCGCGACCAATTTCAGTTTGCAATCCTCGCACACATAGCTCTGAATAAGAAATACATTTGTCGTGGCGTGATCGCTGTATGAATGGATCGTTATTTGATTTTCAGTTATGATATGGTGCATTTCGGCCACGCAAATTCGTTAAGACAAGCAAAAGCCTTGGGTGATGTGTTGATTGTTGGAGTACATACAGATGAAGAAATCTCAAAGCACAAGGGGCCTCCTGTATTCACACAGGAGGAACGGTATAAAATGGTGCGAGCCATCAAGTGGGTGGACCAGGTGGTGGAGGGAGCTCCTTATGTCACCACACTTGAAACATTGGACAAATATCAATGTGATTTCTGTGTGCATGGAGGTAATTTATTTTCAGATTAGATCTACTTCACAGATAAACAACTACACACTCATATGGACTGCATCACTAAGACTGAATCTTTATAGTCTCTGTGATGTCTGCTATCTCTAAACAATCTTGGCTATAGGAACCAAGCTTATGTCATACCTAATGCAAATAAAAATGCTAGTGTCAATACGATAAAAACTGTTCAGATTAATGAAATATTTTTATAAGTCAGGGATTTAACAATTTTAACTTTGCATTTAAAATAAAGGTGTATTATCTTTGTTTTTTGAATCTTGTCAAGCTTTTGTTATAAAATGACTACTTATTTTTTACTTAATGTCACTAATTATGTAAATGCAAACCAAATCTTATTATTTTGTCTTTAAAAATAGTATGACTTAGTATGACTATGCTGCTGCTGTATTTTTTAACTTGTCATGAGCAAATTAACTGATTATTAATCTGTATTGTGTTATCCAAATATCACAGTTATAATAACACATATTTTTCATTTATATATTGGTTCCAGATGACATAACAGTGACTGCAGATGGAATTGATACATATCATTTAGTGAAGAAGGCTGGCCGTTACAGGTAACAACATAAACTAGGTATCTTAAACATAATATTTATAAGTAATAAAAGTCTTCACCCATTCATAATCTGAAAGCAATTTTTGATTTCACACTTTTAACAAAGCATTGTATTGCATTTGTGTTAATATTAAATATACTTACTAGACATATGGTATTAATATTGTAAAATTATGCAAATTATTGTGGAATCAAAGTCAGAGTTGTAGGTACTCGAATAATCCATACATATGTACTTGAACTCTGAAAATGTGAAAATCTATACTAATATATAAAGCTGAAGAGTTTGTTTGTTTGTTTGTTTGTTTGTTTGTTTGCTTGAACGCGCTAATCTCAGGAACTACTGGTTCGATTTGAAAAATTCTTTCAGTGATAGATAGCTCATTTATCGAGGAAGGCTATAGGCTATATATCATCACGCTAAGACCAATAGGAGCGGAGCACCAATGAAAAATGTTTCGAAATCGGGGTTTTTTTCCTTTTGAGAGCTTCCGATGCGTGCGCTGCGTAAACGGTTAAAGTTTCGCAAAAATCATATATGACAGAATTGTTCCTCTTTAAAAGTTCTAAAAAAAAGTCCGCGACAGCATATGTCTATCTTTTAAGGTTGGCTCACTATAACCTTTTTTATGCTAACTTTGTTCTAAAATTCCAAATGCATTATTTGCGAAGGTGTTTTTATAAACATGATATTAATCCTTATCAAAATAAATACGTTATTCATCAGAAGTATTTAATTTAAAACAAAAGTGCCCTTTACATCATTGGATTTCAATGAATATCTTAGGAGATATCGCAGTTTTAAAATAACATCGCAGCAAAATAATGATCAAGTACCGCGCGCGCATTTATGATCTGCAAGGCAGTCATGAGGGGGAAGGGCGGTGAGCCCAGTTAGCTCAGCGAGTTGATTTTCTTTAGGGTATTGTTTCAGATTTTTTAGTACCTATTTTAAGCTAATTCTTTTACCGTGGGTAGGCGATATCTTATCGTATAATCTATACTTAATATATAAAGCTGAAGAGTTTGTTTGTTTGTTTGTTTACTTGAACGCGCTAATCTCAGGAACTACTGGTCGGATTTGAAAAAATATTTCAGTGTTAGATAGCCCATTTAGTGAGGAAGGCTATAGGCTATATATATATCATCACGCTACGCGGACGACGTCGCGGGCAGAAGCTATATACTAATATATAAAGCTGAAGAGTTTGTTTGTTTGTTTGCTTGAACGCGCTAATCTCAGGAACAACTGGTCCGATTTGAAAAATTCTTTCAGTGTTAGATAGCCCATTTATTGAGGAAGGCTATAGGCTATATATCATCACGCTACGCGGACGAAGTCGCGGGCAGAAGCTAGTGAATTATAATTAATGTTAAATTATTCTTTTGTTTCGGTACTCCTTATTTTGCTTTAAAATTATAATGTTCTTCATGGCATAGTACACACATTTTCAATATAAGCTGACCTCAATGTATGGAAAGCCTATATTCAATATGAGGGCAACAAAAATGGGAAATGTATAGCCTGAATTAAACATACTGGTTACCTTTGAAATCTGGATGGGAAAATATCTGTGAACTCCATATTCATTAAAAGCTTATGTATACAGGTTAATAAGATGATAATAATACTAAGAAATATAATACTTATAAATATAAATAGTCAATTTTAATATAACAAATCATTCATAGTTTATAGCTTCTGCCCGCGACTTCGTCCACGTAGCGTGATGATATATAGCCTATATTTCAGTGTTAGATAGCCTTCCTCAATAAATTGGCTATCTAACACTGAAATAATTTTTCAAATCGGACCAGTAGTTCCTGAGATTAGCACATTCAAGCAAAAAAATTAACAATCAAACAAATTCTTCAGCTTTACATATTAGCATAGATAAGATTTATAATGACACTGTATTCAGTCAAAAAATGATATTCTTTTGGTCTGTTGCACTTAACTAATTGCAAGTTTAAAAATTTTCAGGGAAGTGCAAAGGACAGCTGGAGTTTCTACCACAGATTTAGTTGGACGCATGCTGCTACTTACCAGAGAACATTTCAAGTAAAACCTTACATCTTTTTATTTCTTCTGTATCATCATCACCATCACAACCACATTAGAAAAGTACTACTACTCCAAAATAGTAAATACTGATATTAAAATGTTCACTAAATTAAACTTGTCACTATAAAGGCTTAATTTTTTTTAAGTTAATTGTTACTAAATTTGTTTGAGGTGTATTTCATAAATATATACATACATACATTCCATCACGCCTGTTTTCCCCGAAGGGTTAGGCAGAGGCATACTAATGTACACCCTCAGTTCGCCGGTATGTTTAGGTCCCATGTAATAGGGGGCGAGCTTATTGCCTTTCACCGGGCACAAATTCCAAACTCCGAGCTGTTAATGGGAATGTCATAGAAAAACCCAATACCACTTTGCTCGACCTGGGAATCGAACCCAGGACCTCAAGCATAGCAGTCGCGGTCAGGACCACTAGGCTAATGAGGCAGTCATAAATATACCTCAAAATAAATACACAAACAAGTGGATACATCCTATAAAAAAACCTCCCTTATAAAATTGTAAGTGGCGCATTTTTTGGATTCCATGATCGAGAATACATATTATATATAATATTTATTAGATTTTTTGTCAGAAGAGTGAAAGTAAGCAGTATAATAAACATTGCACGCCGTTGAGATTATTGCAAATAAAAATTGCACACTTCCAGTGCTACTATGCCAAGTGACTCAGCACCAGGTGATTTAGTAATTTAGTAATATTTACAAGAAATTAACTAAGCAATTAATTAATTTAACCTTGTGATATCCAATGTTAAAGATTATGTTTACCTACAATTTTAGTTTAGTAATAATATAAACCTTTTATTTCTCCTTGGACTAAATATGAATTACTTCATTTAAGAATTCGCGTTCTAACTAGACGTGGCTGAATATCTGTAATTTACACAAAGACTCCAACAGACCTCCCCAACATAATTCTGGGCAATAATCCTCGGGATATAATTTATCATGGTAGGTAGGTATTCGTAACTAAGACATCTTGGCTCGATGGCTCTTCACGGCACGGAGTGGTCATTTTTTACAGGCTGGCTTCTTATCCTTGCATATTTATTGAGCATAGTTATTAGGGCCTAACTACCATCGGATGTACCATAACTAAAAATTCGTAAAATTGTATCCACAATTTTAGCCTACGACCAAAGATTTAGAGTGAGTTTAAATCTTTGGTCGTACACACTAAAATTCTCGAAAAAAAAAACATCTGAAATGGATTCACATAGATGAGCATTTGT
This sequence comes from Acronicta leporina, assembly GCA_947256265.1. Classification (NCBI taxonomy): domain Eukaryota; kingdom Metazoa; phylum Arthropoda; class Insecta; order Lepidoptera; family Noctuidae; genus Acronicta; species Acronicta leporina. The sequence goes on along the minus strand of OX366522.1, from coordinate 10,124,907 downwards.
CGAGGTCCAATATTGATACAATCCCTTCTATGACAAACTACGTCACCCGCCCCCCTCGTATTACTACGTACTAGCAGTGTTCATATGAATCTATACCTAGTATTATTAATTATATTTTTACACGGCACGGTTGACGTAGCAGCTGAGCGATCAGCTTTTACGTTATTTGCTGTGGGTTCGATCCCCGCACGGAAGACCGCCGTAAGGCTAAGTTATCTAATTAGTCCAATGATATTGATTTGACCTCTCCTCTCTTAACTGTTACATTATGCTAGAAAGGATGACCCTGAATACAAGTACCTACCTGTAACACACAGGATCAAGGTCGACACGATAACATGAACAAATTTAGATATTTTTATCTTTTCTAATTTGGTGATAAACTAAAGGAGGTTCCAAAGTTATCCATACACTAGCTTCTACCCTCGTGGTGTTCGGTCTGACTCTCAAAAGAAATATTTTTCGTCGCTCCTATTAGTTGTAGCGTTTCCTCGATAAATGGACTATCCCACACAAAAAATATTTTTTTCATTTCGAACCACCAGTTCCTGAGATTAACGAGTTCAATTATGCAAACAAACAAACTCTTCAGCTTTATAATATTAGTATGGATATATTTAGACATAATAGTTGTTCATAACATCGATTAATTAAATAATAAGTATTTTTTATCGTAAATGGTGTACATGCCAGCAGGCTGTCGTAGTAATCCCTTATAATTCGATCTCATTGCACTATTGTTCTGGATACACACCACAAAATTATAGAATTCGATTTCGTTTGCTAATTTGTTCATTCAAATGGCCATTGATTAAACAAGATCAATAATATATTTATTAAATTAGTATCCACATTGTCATAGCATATACACAAATATAGTTGTCAGATCATCTTGTTCTTGATTACACTTAAGGCATATCGATTTCCAGGAGAGGTGACAAAGAGTACTCCGTGGCGCTAGAGCACTCTTCGAATCTCGGCACTGACTCCACGGCGCGATCACCTTACACCGGCTGCTCACAATTCCTCCCCACCACACAGAAAATTATACAGTTTAGCAGCGGACTCTCGCCCAAACCCACCGATAAGGTAACATTGATCCTCGTCCACTATTCATATTAATAGTTTTCGCTCGCAACTTCATTCACACGGATCTAATCACAGTAAATTTTATCAGTGAATCCGATCATTATTTCTAGAGATTACCTCTACATACAAATGCACAAACACTTTTCTTATTTATAATGTGAATCCATTGTCATTGCCCTGTCTGAGGCACTTACTGTTTCAGGAATTTATGATATATAGTATGCCATGCTTCCGCGTACTCCTTCCTACTCATTTCAACTTGGGCCACAATAATTTTGTTTTGTGTCCATTATAGGTTGTCTACGTCGCCGGCGCCTTCGATCTCTTCCACGTAGGGCATCTCGACTTCCTAGAAGCAGCTCACGCACAGGGCGACTTCCTTATCGTGGGACTACACACTGACCTCGAGGTGAACCGCTACAAGGGATCAAACTATCCTATCATGAACCTTCATGAACGAGTGTTATCTGTACTTGCTTGCAAAGTAAGTAGAATGTATTTTTTTAAATATAAGTTACCTATTGCAACTATGTGATTTTGCTGCTATAATTGTGAATATTATAGCGCCAGCCAGAACAATGGATAAGTACCTTAAACACGCATGGTTCGGCTCTCATCAATTTTCTTACTTGCATTTTTATATTATATTATTTAAATAACATAAACATAACATAATCAACCCATTATAAGTCCCACTGCTGGGCACGGGTCTCCTCTCATAATGAGAGGGATTAGGCTATAGTCCACCACGCTAGCCTAATGCGCGTTGGCAGACTTCACACGCCGTCGAGAAAATCTCTCAGACGTGCAGGTTTCCTCAAGATGTTTTCCTTCACCGTTTAAGCGCGTGATAATTAACGCGCACATAACTTCGAAAAGTCAAAGGTGCGTTCCTTGGATTTGAACTCGAGACCTTTGACTTGGCAGTCCAATGGTCATATCACTAGGCTATCACGGCTATTATTATTTATTATTTAAGTAGCGTTAAATATTTTAGAGATGTAATATTGTAGTTCTTTACTTACTTGGAGATACTACACTATAATGACACGACACTGCCATCCAAATAGGCACCTCTAAAGAGTCGTGAAAATTTCGGAAAAGTCAGAGTATGTTGGGAATCACCTTGGGACGTGTTTCGGTTATTGCGTGAGAGCCAGTTTTCTCTCTCGTTTGTTCCGACTTTGGCAATCTGCGGGCTCGTTTGCCAACATCTCTACTATTATAAAATCGTCAAAAAGCTGTGTCTGTACATTGAAGATAATTTAAAAAAAAAACAGTTTATTTTTGTCTGGTTAGGTTGGCGCAAAAACTACTGAATAGATTTCAATTTTGTTATCACTAGGTATTAGAAAGTATATGCTCCAACTTAAAAACTGGTGAACTTCTTATCTCAAGTAACTAAACGGATGCTGAGATACAGCTTGACGTCTCTATATGTATATGTATAATGTCTCTATAAGCAGAGATAATCACTGTTGGCTTATGATTAAATTATTTTTGGGAACCATTACTAATCCGAATATAGCTTCAGGTGAGCGAAGCCGCGGGCAAAAGCTAGTAAACAAAAATAACAACATTTCTCAAAAATGTGGGCTTTTTAAGTGGGTACTTTAATTGTTTTATTTACTACCTTGTCTACTTAGTTTGTCCCATTTGCAATCACTTGGCTCTGATGAGGTTATTATAATATTATGTATAGGATTATATATATATATATATATATATATATAACATATATAGATAGATTCTACCGAATCGATCTATAAATATAAAAACCGATCTACCGAATAATAATACGTTACATTGTAAGCAGTATGTTACGGTTCACAATCTCGCGAGATAGATTATAATCTATGTTATTTACAATTTTACGGTGACATATATAATATATAATTATGTAATATATTGATAATATAGCTATTGTTTTTGCGTACATGGCAATAGTGAAATTCAATGCATTTTTATCATATTCATATCAAACAGTCGTGCCATGAAACCTTGACCAATTATGATAAAGTTAGGAATGTAAAAATGATAGTGCCATTCTTATCCTTTAGGCCTAGTCAATTCATCCGACACGTTATTACCGGTGCCATTAAGAGATAGGAGTAGGAGATACGATTTTTATGTGCACATACCATGAAATAAGTACAGTTGAACAACAACTGTAGACCTGTAACAAGTGCGTTTATGAGCCTATTTCGTTCATGGGTGTGGGGGGAGAATATACGTGGGGTGGAGACAGTAGATGAAACCTTAAACACAGCCTTATCCCGAGTACACTACATAAATACGAAAAACTTTATTCCGACAGTCACAAATCCCAATTTCAAAATACCGATTTTCATAACAAAAAGTCCGACTTAATGATAATTCGAAACATCATAAATACGAATTCCGATTATTAAAATACCGACTATTAGAATCTTCTCTACTACATTGAAGATATTTAAAAAAAAACACGTGGGTTATGGTATATAAACGTCTCTCAATCCGAAAATGTGATTTTTAAAATTCGTGTCTGTTTGTTTGTTACGGGTTGGAGCAAAAACTACTGAATAGATTTTAATTTTATTATCACTGTTAGAAAGTATATGCTCCAACTTAAAAACTGGTGAACTTCTTATCTCAATTAATTAAACGAATCCTGAGATACAGCTTGACCTCCTTGATGTATATATAGGCCCATACAGAGATGAGATCATCAATGTTGGTTTTTCCATTTTTACGTTTTTACATTTCATGCGAGCGAAGCCGCGGGCAGAAGCTAGTTCCGAAATGAAAACGCTAGTAAATGATCACCAAAATTAAAACAGCATCCAAAAAAAATTCTTCTATCACAATGGCTACATTTCGGTGCAGGCGACGTTGGTTACAGTTCTAACCTAACATAACCCATCGAGCATTTGATTATTCGAACGTATGAAAATCGGAAAACTAACAAATCGCATTTACGACTTTCGGTAAAATAAATTTCGTGATTTTTTATAATAGACATTAATTCTTAGGTATTATGAAATTCGGACTTTTGAAAATCGGAACATCGAAATTCGGAATAATATATTTCGGAGTATTTGGGTGTTCCCTCTTATCCCGCAATGTTACTCACCTAGAGCACATTCGCCTCATGTTCCTACAAATTTCTCTAAAATTCGTCCTATTGGTTGATGACATAAAAAGCTGCCCAAACTTGTAGGTAAGCATATTAATCAAGTGAGTGGAGTTGGAATATTTGTAAGTATAACATTATAGTATTTTTTCAGTATGTGCATGAAGTAGTGATCGGTGCACCATACAGCGTGACAGCGGAGCTCATGGACCACTTCCGAGTGAAGGTGGTATGTCACGGTCTCACCACCATAGCGACCGACGCGGATGGCTCTGACCCATACAAAGTTCCAAAACAACGCGGCTGCTTCAAGGTATATTAATTCAAATCCTGTTTTGTGGTCTTGCAAAGTACTTACAAAATTAAATCAATCACATTTATGTATGTTAAACATCGGGAAAATATCGTTTTAAATTTATTTATGGCAATATAATTGTTTCATTACAGATACTAAATTCTGGCAACACCATGACAACAGAAGACATTGTTCAACGAATAATACGTCATCGACTTGAATTTGAGGTACGAAACACGCGCAAAGAACAGAAAGAGCTAGCTATAACTAAATCTATGAAAAAAGATCAACATGTCAAACAAAACGGCAACTGCGAAGTTGTAAACACTAGCTAAAATTACGTGTGCTGTAAAATGTTATCTATTTACCAAATATATATGTGTTAGATTGTGCTAGTTACGTGTAGGATAAAAGATTAAACCGGTCTACTATTGAAAGGACCAAGGAATACTTTATGGTCTCAAAACCAGATTATTTATTTAATATTTAATTCGTATTTATTTTCGGACCAAAGGAAACATCACATATTTTCAAAAGTTGATCAGTTTATTCTAGTTAATTTTTTTAACGCAAAAATAAAACTAAAAATGTAATGCCTCAACAGTTTATAATATTTAATTTCTGTAAATACAAAAAAAAATACTTGATTTGATAGTGTTTTGTTAATTTAATGATATTCCAGATTTTTCCCGCCTATTAATTACATTACTAATACATAATTATATTATTATTATTATAGTCTATTCAAATAAGTTTTATGCAACATGTAATAGAAATTATATCATACTAGGTTGTTAATAGATAAATTATTATGAATTTATGGTACATGTCTTCTAATTATAGCACTGAAGTAACTTTCCACAAATCTGGAAACGTATCTGCAGATCCACTTTGCAGTATTTTGGGTCTAACTAATTATGCATAGGTACACAATATGTACCATTTTCATTCTGAATACATTGCATTTTTAAGTTACATTTTCAAGTAAGATAAATTGCGTACTGCCATCGATAGGATATAACGATGTACCTATATACTATATGTACATAGTTATATATTGATGGCATAATAATAGCGATACAATTTTGGCATTGTTGAATTTTACCCCTACAATGATCGTTATATTAATTTTAGTTTGACGTTGTGTACAAATTGTTTTTGTTGATGTGTTTTATTTCTGTTACTCATTACGATTTTTGTTCGGCTCTCTTACATTATTTATCGAGAAAACAAAGTTAGTCGAAATTAGAAAATAATTTTGTAGATTATCTACAATATAAAATGGAGGATAATGTTATTATAATATCTTCACGAAAATAAAATAGGTATGCTCTATTTCAATAAAGTTGTATGAAGACAAAGTATTTTTTTCTGGTCTGCTTAGTTGGGCAGGCTTAGTGGTGTTCGAGTATGCGGCACGTATGACGAAACCTTGTGCGGCTGATAAAAGCTTGAAGTATTTTCGTTGAGCCCGCCAAATTCAAATTACAATTGGTTTTTCGTAATTTGTAGGTCTATAACATATTCTAGATTCCTAGCTGTAGTAATTGCGCCCTTAGCTATACAATATTCGCTATAATGCTAATACCTTAGCTATATAATAATATAACTGAGAATTAAAACCTTTGCTTGTAAATCGATATTGTAGCTAAAAGACCCTACTTTTAGCTTCTTTAACGTTTTTAAGCAAAGTTTTTGATGCTCAGTTGTGATTTAGTATGATAATTATATTTGAACGTAGTTACACAAAAAGTATCCAATGCAGTAAAGTTCGTTTTGAGATACGTGGCCAATGAAGTTGTAACACAGTTTAGTCGAACTTTTGATATGTTTACCTTTTTGCTAAATAAATAAATGTAAGGGTGCTGCTCAATGTACATTTATCAGTAACGATCCACATGATATTTGAATAGCTTATTCAATAAAAATCAATGTATAATGATAGTTTTTTTATTAAATTTTAATTTTAATAAAAAAACATTATCAATCATTAATCATTGATTTTTACTGAATAAGTCGTCTAATAATTAGACGACTTAAAGTCCATGTTTGATTTAATTCCAAAAGATTGTTTAGAATTTTACGAACGACTTTTACCTTTGGGCAATGTTCAAATTTTAGAAGACGTTGACGTGTTCAACAATTTAATGATTGACTAAGTTGCTGCAGATAGCCAAGTTTGATGATAGCATACCTATACTATTTCCTACCTATAGGTACCTTCTTACAGTTGTAAGAAGGTATGGGTTTTGATAGAAATAATTTGAACTATACGGGAATGTAGGTAAAATTATTTCATGGTGAAGTGAGTGGTCACTTCACCTTGGTATCATGACAGGACTATTTTTGTTGCTAGTTTTCATACGAAACTAGCAAGTTTCAACCTCAATCAAATTTCAAATCAACATTGCGTGATGATAAAGCCGAAACTACTCTGTTAGCCTTAAGTTTGATAATAATTATTAAAATTTAATAAAAAACCTATCATTAAACATTGATTTTTATTGAAAAAGCTATTCAAATATCATGTAGATCGTTACTGATGAATGTACATTGAGCAGCACTCTTACATTTATTTATTTAGTTAAAAGGATTCGGTCCCACTTTTTCCACATTATGTCTATAAAATTGTATTGCCTACCTAACTACAAAAATTAATACCAAAATTAAAAACAAAAAATTAGCTAAATAATCATCACAATACTTATGATCTAAACATATCAAATGTTCGACTAAATTGTGTTGCAACTTCATTGGCCTATAACTCAAAACGAACTTGGATCCTTTTTGTGTAACTACGTCCAATTCTTTTGGTACATTCCTGAATGTAACCAAATACTTATAAAATAGGATATAAGCCGTTTGGATCCTTTTTGATATTTAGGTATACTGGTTAACGGGACATTTATTTTTGGCAAAAAGGATTCAACAGTATTTCTCAAAAAAGATCCAAACAGTTTGGGGCGTTTTTGTGATATTCCTGAAACACTTTTTCCATAGATTTAAAATTTCTCAAGAATTATCCAAGGGTTTTGGATTTGTATTGATGAAAAATATCTGATGTAGCCCATAGATGTGGCTTGGTATCTGGTAGTTGTAGATACGTTAAAATTGTATTTTGTCACATGGATCTTTTCTGATATTAAAGATATCACCTTAAAGTCGCGGGCGGAAGCTAGTATTATATATACCAAACGCAACCTGCGTTTGGTATATATAATACTAGCTTCCGCCCGCGACTTCGTCCGCGTGGAATAGTTACTTAGCCTTAGCGGGATGATAGCCTTCCTCAATAAATGGACCATCTAACACCGAAAGATTTTTTCTAATCGGACCAATAGTTCCTGAGATTATCGCGTTCAAGCAAACTTGGCAGGTGGCACTTGATAGGTGGTAAGCAGATGATCCCCTTCAGCGGTTTGTAGTATGTTTTGATTGAAGCTCACTTCAAGATAGCCAATATTTTTCAAACATTCTTCATTGATGCTCCGCTCCTATTGGTCTTAGCGTGATGATATATATCCTATAGCCTTCCTCGATAAATGAGCTATCTAACACTGAAAGAATTTTTCAAATCGAACCAGTAGTTCCTGAGATTAGCGCGTACAAGCAAGCAAACAAACAAACAAACTCTTCAGCTTTATATATTAGTATAGATAACTCAATTTCGGAAAAAGTGTGGATTGGATCCTTTTTGTGTAACTACGTCCATTTGTCATAGGTATTATGGGGGTGACCCTGGGTGACCAGGGGGCGTATTATGACCTTTTATAAAACCATGCAAGTTCCAGGCAATTCAATATGCGGCCGTAAACTGCCTGGCTAAATTTGGTATTATGTTATGTTTATAGCTGTAGCGAATCGTATCTATGTTTTCGGTACTGAGTAACGGGTGCGCCATCTAGTACCGAGTAACGAAACGTTACTCACGAATGCATTTCGTTACTCGCATTTTTCGTCGTATGGGTACCTACTTACACTGATTCAGTTCACCCAAGTACCGTTGATGCGTATATTGAAAGGTTTGCCGACCGTATGGTTCACGCACGCGCACGCGTATTCAGTGAATTTTATTGTATATTATAATAATATATATATTTTATTAATAATTTTAGACATCTACTTGGGGCTTTTTTATTATAATCGATACATGTATTATTATGATAATAGATTGAGTGGATATTTTGATATAACATAAGCTCAATGTAAAAAGAAATATTACATCCATTGAAAAAAATATTTTATTAGATTCCATCATAGAATTTTAGTTGATTCCGTCTACGGTTCACTTGTAGTTCTACACTTTACATATTATATTAAATCGAACTTAGCATCACAGGCTACTAAGAGATACTAGTATCATAGCATCAACAAAGTCAAAGTCAAAAGTCAAAATGTTTTATTTCAATTAGACCATTATAGAAGGTACTTTTGAAAAGTCAAAACTAGTTGCACGGTTCCAAAAAGTGGGTCTTATGGAGAAGAGCCGGCAAGAAACTCCATAGATACTCTTTTTAAAATAAAATAATCATAATTACAATATTAGCTTTACAACTTTGTTTTAAATAGTTGCTGAGAATTATGCAGTTTGATGTGTTGGTTTTTTTCATAACATTACAGAAAAAAAAAAACTTATATAAAGAGATTGCCACAGCAGGTAAGAGCTGACCAGCCCCGACAGACAGCACCCGTTCACGAGGATGACGTGTGTATCAGCGTGGTTCGACTCAACCATATTGTAGGGAATAAAACGACCCGACACACAACGCCACTATCAGCAGGACATTTCAGTGAGCATGACAAACTCAGACCGCGGGCACAAAATTCTTACAAATAAAATATAGGTACTTGTACAGATCATTACATCAATCTCTGCACCATACTCACACTTTACAGATTTTTTAATAGGAATTTATACAATATTGTTTCAATCGATACCTACCTATAAATTTAATAACATAATGTAAAAAGCAATGATTGTTATGTCATCAAATATAATACTAAATACGGGTATTTTTAGTATGTCAAATTATACATGCTAGATTAAAATTATCAGACATCATCCTGTGGAGCTGGACCAGCACTTTGCCAAACATTTTTATCTAAAACATAATCTTCCAGCTTATAGTACGCTTGCTTGCTCAGGGTAAATTTAATAATTTTTTTGAATTTATAGTCCGGTAATTTTAAAACGAAGTCCGGAATTTTATTATAAAACCTTACACAGTATCCCATAAAAGAAGTATGGACTTTGGCAAGACGAAACTGCGGCTGCATTAATCTTGATTTATGTCTAGTATTATAATTATGCAGTTCACATTTTCTTGAATAAAGGTGTAAATTTTTTCTTACGTACATAATATTCTCATAGATATACTGAGAAGGCACTGTCATTATATTTATTTCTTTAAAGAGTGTTCTGAGTGAATCGCGACTACGGAGGTTGTAAATGGCTCTAACAGCTCTTTTCTGCAGTATAAAAATAGATTCTATATCTGCAGCGCGGCCCCATAGCAATATTCCGTAAGACATAATGCTATGAAAGTAGCTAAAGTAAACTAATCTTGCAGTTGCTTCATCTGTAAGTAGTCTTATTTTTCTGACTGCATAAGCAGCCGAACTTAGACGTCCCGCCAAAGTCCTTATGTGCGGCCCCCATTGAAGCTTTGAATCTATATTTATTCCTAGGAAAACCGTGTGGTCAACAAATTCTAGCTTATCGTTATTTAGTACAACGTCACAATCTACACACTTAACATTGGGTAAAGCAAACTTTACGCATTTAGTTTTCCGCCCATTCAATACTAAATTATTGACTGTGAACCACTCATGGACCTTTAGAAGTGCGTTATTTACATTGTCAGTATTAGCTGTGCGCCTGTTTAGTTTAAAAATTAAAGAAGTATCATCTGCAAATAACACAATCTTCGCTTGATCCTCAATCATATATGGTAAATCATTTATATAAACTAAAAATAAGAATGGACCTAGAATAGAACCCTGAGGTACGCCCATTTTCACATATGTGCCGGGCGATTTAGCCCCATTTATTTGTACTTGTTGTTGCCTATCCCGCAAGTATGATTTGACAAGTTTCAAAGACTTGTGCTTCAAACCATAATGATCTAACTTAAGCAGCAGGGTTTCATGACTTACGCAGTCAAAAGCTTTGGATAGATCGCAGAATATACCGATCGCATCCTGAGATTCTTCCCAAGCATAAAAAATGTGTTTAATAAGTCTGATGCCAGCGTCAGTAGTATTGCGCCCTTTTGTGAAGCCGTATATACGTATGCGTTTACGTATACGTATATGAGGTATCAGAAGTAACGAGTAACGTAACGATAAGATAGTAACGAGTACTCATTGTAAAAGTAACGAATACGTACGGGTACGCTTTTTTTCGTTACTTTTACACCTTTATTGAATTCCTGGAAAGCGACGACGAGGATCAAAGTACTAGTCGAATGCATAAATGCAGGAAACTACGACATAAAAGTAATCCATTCTTTATAGGAAATCGTGAATTTATAAAAACTAACGATACTTTACTTTACTTTTTTTAATACTAAAATCTAAATAATCTAGGGAAATAATACTTGTTTTACTTTCCCTGATTTATAAAAACAAATTTGTTTTAATAATAATATTATTATGTTTATATTATATAATTTTATCGATATTAAATTTAATTTTGTACTTTACATACTTTAGTATGTTATTAATAGATTTTTATTAAGTTATAATTACCATCTAATGTTCCTCATCATTTACATAATTTGATTTAACTTCTACAATAACACAATTAGTTGAAGCTTCTATCGATTGTATGTAGAAATTGAAATTAATACCTACCTATATATTTTTAAATACACTTACACTAGACCATTCCTTCCAAGTCTTCACAGCACCTTCTCCTTGAGAATTCAAGGATGCAGTGACATTTTCTCACATTCGCTTGAAATACTCACGTGCATGAGCGGTTTTATTAAGGCGGATCGTTCACCTGAGCCCGCCAAATTCAAATTTCAATTGGTTGTGTTGGTTGTTGCAATTTGTAGGTGTATAATACATTCTAGATTCCTAGCTGTAGTAATTGCGGCATTAGCTATACAATATTCACAACTGAGCATTAAAAACTTTGCTTGTAAATCGATATTGTAGCTAAAATTAGGTACAATCGTCATTTTTGGCCAAAATTGACGATTGTACCTAATTTTAGCTTCTTTAACGTTTATTAAGCAAAGTTTTTAATGCTCAGTTGTGAATATTGTATAGCTAATGCCGCAATTACTACAGCTAGGAATCTAGAATGTGTTATAGACCTACAAATTGCGAAAAACCAATTGAAATTTGAATCTGGCGGGCTCAGGTGAACGATCCGCCTTAAACCCCATAGCAATCTCCAAACATTTAAAAGCATTTAAAAACTACCACAATACTTCTAATTGTATAAAAATTACTCGCCGCCGACTATTGGAAGTAGTTTCGCTTTCCGATCTAAATAAGGTGAAATGAAAAGTAAAGTAAACTCACATAATATAACAAACAAACATAACACTAAAATATATTTACGCCATGAGTGATATAGTTAATTAACTTTAAAATCACTAAAAAGTTTAACGAAATAGCGTTTGTATTGAAACTCCCGCTAAATCAGCATTTTTTTACGTCAGCTTATTGATGTTCTAAAAATTGAATTCCCCACAACATAGATGGATGGATATGGGATAAACATCAAATGACGTACCCTTTGACTATCTATCCCTGGACAAGTGACGCGCTTAATTCTATGAACAAAAAAGTCTGTCACTTTTGGTGCGGGGGGAGGAAACACTACATAGACATTGCTGCACACATACTCAAAATCATTTTGTATCGCTACGAACACTCACATATTAAAATCTTCACCACTAACACAATTTACGCACACATAGAGGTCAAATACGTCAACATACAAGAATTGACGACAATACGAACGTTTATTACAATTAAAATAATTAGGAAGCTACTATGTCGATATTTTATATCGATAGATTATTTTAAGAAGAAGATAAAAACGTAACAACGATTACAAATTATTTTTATATGTAATTATTTATTTGCCAAATTAAAATCATCCATACACACCTTTTTAATATCTTGCGTCATAATTATTTTCAATGCAATGCTCTCATTGTATGCTAATGAAATACAAAACAAAGAAAATATTTAGGTATAGATAACTAGGTACATACTATGTAATTGGAAAATAAACGCACGGGTGAGAGAAATCGCTAACTTTTCGAAATACATATTCTATAGCCTATGTTAATCTTGAATAATGTAGCATTCAAATGGTGAAAGAATTTTCGAAATCGGCCTAGTAGTTTTTGATTTTATTTGTTACATACATTGATACATACAAATCTTTCCTCTTTATAATATTAGTATAGATAGAGCGGATATTGGGGACGTTTTGTTACAAATACTTTGATACCAATTAGTTTGATTCTTTGATTTAGATTTTTTCTATTCTTTGCCAGGCTGATATATTAGGAATGACACTAGACAGAGCGTTTTGTTTCCCACGAGATATAAGTAGGAGTAAATACGATTTTGTTCATTATGTCGTGCGTTAATATGAACAGAAGCGCTACGCTAGAGGTCCTGGGTTCGATTCCCCGGTCGAGCAATGTGTTATTGTAGTTTTTCTATAAAATTAAGGGTTGATGCCCGATTAATGGCAATAGACTCGCCCCCTAAGTACGCATCTGTCTTACCCTTCGGGGAATAAAGAGGTGATGGTATGTCGTGTTTCGTACTCTCGTTATTTCTTTGAGCCGGATATCGAAAAAAGAAAATAATGTGTTTGAAGAAACACCCCGAGAGGCAGGGCATAGTGGAATTGAATAACTCTACTTACAATTGGAGCTGCCCAACTGGGGAAATACCTACACTTTGCAGAAAATAGTAGCCAAATAACATAGCACTGTACTATGTTGTGTTCCTAACGGTGAGCAAGATCGCCAGAGCTCCGCGAGGAAGCGTTATGTTGGTAGTGGGGGGTACCGGTGTTGTGGGTTGTCTACCGGGTGTGAAAAGATTTTTACAGGGTCGGCAACGGGCGAGTGATACCCCAGATGTTGCAAGCGTTCATATAATAGGCTACAGTAACCACTTACCATCAGGCGGGCCATGTGCTGGTTTTCCGCCTAAGCGGTAAAAGAAACCCCAGACCTTCAAACCGTACCGTATCTTAGAAATCTTTTTCGAATATTTTTAAAATACGATTTAAATATGTTAATTTATAAATTCTTTTGTCAACACATTTATCTGCAACGGCTTAAGCTATTATTTATCAATCACACCTACTTCATTTTAAATGAAGGTCTTTTGTAGATCTGAAAAGTAACAAATAAAATATCGAATAGCACTGGATATCAAAAATAATCAATAATCTTAGTTACGTCATTTATAAAAATGTTATTTTATTAAATTTTATAAAAATATAGTGATATCATAAATTCATGATATACATCTTTAGTGATCTTTAGCAATTATTATAATTTGGTCTTACATTGAACACGAAAATAATATCGATATCGATTCGAAATCGTAAACAAACACTATCACATCATTAATTAAAATGACAAAACAAAAGAGGGACATAGTCTCGCTACACTTTTTAAAATTCGAGTTTTATGCATTATGTCATAATATATATAAGGCCTATAATTGCGAAAAAACGGTAATTCTGCATTAAGACCTATAATTGGAAATCATAAATGGTGACATCCTATTGAATGATATATAATTGAAAATCAAAAAATGACATTTTGATGGATATTTAAATTTAAATCTTACGCTTATAAGCAGAAGGCTCATATTGTTAGTAAAAAAAATTTGCTAGTCTCGTGGGGAGTGCGGATAGTCTCGTGGGGAGTGCGGGTAGTCTCGTGGGGAGTGCATGCTTGAAGTAAACGATTATTTTATACTCGATTATTGAATCGGTATCGTCCTCGATCTTTATTAATAAATTGTATTATGTGATTTAAATAGAAATAAATGAACTTTAATACTTACATACGGAAAATAACTCCATCTTTATCTAAATAAGATATTAGATATTTTTTTGCATACATTAACTGCACGTATATCGGTATTTACACGGAGCATTTATGATGACCTTACTGAGCGGAAACGATTATGTTAATGAAAAATCGATTTCGGAAACAGTTTTGATAAACGCGTTAGATTTTTTAATCCACTACCTTGACAGAGGGGAATGATCATGAGAGGCGGGTCCTTATAGTTAAATAGTCAAAGGACGTACCTAAATAAAGATTAGTAAAAGTAATATTACTTGATGTTCATTACCTTTTCTTAAATATTATGTTTTGAGTAAATTTGTTTTTAGAAACTATATTTATGTTGGATTTTTAATGCAATGCAATGCATTGCAAATTATAACCGTAACTTACCGATAAAAATAAAGCCATAGATAAGTAATCCATTTAAAAGTCGGCCTGTTAGAAGTGTGTCATAAATAAATAATACGAAATTTAGCCAGGCAGTTTACAGCCGCATATTGAATTGCCTGGAACTTGCATGGTTTTTTAAAAGGTCATGATACGCCCCCAGGCCTGCGGCTTCCCACTATATATTATTATTATACTCTTTGCCTGCGGCAGGGTTGTTACTGTATCGTTCACCTTTTTTTTTGTATAGACTTTTCATACCATGACGCTTTATCTGACGGCAGAAAAGCGTCTTTTCAACGTCTGATAAGTCAAAATATGCCATCTTGTTAAAGTTACTAAAGTGTGAACTTATTCAAAATTGTTTTGTCATTTATATTGATATTAGAGCTCCTAATCGAGGTACTTGAGTACTTGAGCCAACTTGGTGCCGACCTCAGATTTAAGTTTTAAAGGTACCTAGGTACTTATTCTGAGGTGCCGACTGAAGCGCGCGCGACTACTGGCGACTACCGAATGCCACAAACTCACAACCTGTCACACACACACACACACAACAATTTTATAACTTGACGTTGACATTGACATTGGCAAAATAGTCGTCTTCGAGCTTTATCATTGAAGTAAGAAATTATTACTCTAAGATTAATAACCTAATATTATAATCTTTGCGTCATCGTCATGTGAGTCATCTGATCACGTCACGTCATCGACTCCCAACAACAAACACATACACAACGACTGAACGACAACGCCGATTTCTTTTTCATCACAAAGTCACCAACTCAGCTGTTCAATTCAATAATTTAAAAGCAAAACCTTTTCACATTTGATTTCAATGAATAATCAAGCTATCAGTATAACAAAGTAAAAAATGAGCAAAAGAAGTCCTACAAGCGTGACAGCAACTGTTATTGCAAAGAAGTCAAAACATTGGTCGCTAAGCTTACTTGAATCGATGAATGATCCTGATAGTATTGTAAAAAAAACTTACCGAACTGTTGTTATCAAAGATAAATATCCTAAAGCTAAATTTCACTATTTAGTACTGCCTCAAGATAATATCAGCAGCATTTTCAAGTTAGATAAAACACATATAGAACTTCTGGAAGAATTTGGAGGTTTATTCAAAGAGATACAAAATGAGGTAGAATTACCATTAAAAGCTGGTTTCCACGCAATTCCGAGTATGCAGAGGATGCATATGCATATCATAAGCATAGATATGGTATCACCTTGCTTGAAAACAAAAGTGCATTGGAATAGTTTCAATACACGGTTTTTTATTCCTCTTACAGGTGAGTTCAATGTATAAGAGGTAGGTAGCTGTATACCAGGGTTGCCAGACATCCTGATATTTAGCAAAAAATTAAATTTCCCACATGCATCAGGCTCAGTTTCACTTTTCTGTTTTTGGGATAACTCGAGAGGACAGCAAAGGTGATATTTGCATATGTCTGGCCAGCTGACATATCGCACCTTTAAGGACAAACCATTATTACATGAATGAATGCTTTAATAAAAAACACAATATTTTATTAATTAAATAAATCTAATTATTATTTTTGGGATCACAGAAAAATGGCTCACAGTATGAGAAGATACCCTAATATATGGTTTCATATAATTTATTTGCTGCCTCAATAGCCAAGTGGTCCTGAGCGCGACTGCTACGCTAGAGGTCCTGGGTTCGATTCCCAGGTCGAGCAATGTGTTATTGGGTTTACTATGAAATTCCCAGTAGCAGCTCGGAGTTAGGAATAAGTGCCCGGTTAATGGAAATAGGCTCGCCCCCTATTACATGGCACCTAAACATACACCATACATACAGTCTTGTGCAGTTTTGTAAATGAGAGGGTTTTAATTTGTACCATTTTAATATGTTCAGTTTATACTGTTTGTCTTCCAGGAAGATTAAAATTTGCTTGTGATCTGACTTACTTTTATCAATGACTAGCTTGTGCCCGCGTAGCGTGATGATATTATAGCCTTCCTCAATAAATGGGCTATCTAATACTGAAAGAATTTTTCAAATCGGACCAGTAGTTCCTGAGATTAGCGCGTTCAAGCAAACAAACAAACAAACAAACTTCAGCTTTATATATTAGTATATAGATTACTAAATGGCAGGCCCCATAGGTTTCCCCAGTAGGTGTCGCGCGTATACGGTGCACGCGCGCTGTCTAAGAGGACGCGAGGCCAGGCCTCTCCTCCACCTGAAGGGGTCCAGCCCATGCTGGACCATCATAGCTTGTCACGGTCGTGGTGCATGTCACTGATCCCATGACCGTGGCTGCAGGGCAAGAGAAGGCAAGTACGGTTTTTAGTCGGTACCAGTCCGACATACCCCGCCGCCCCCCAAGCGGTGGACATTCCATGAGGATTTTCCATAGTTAAAAAAAAAGGCCTAGTAGGTTTGTTGAAACATGGTCCAAAATAGAGCGAGTTGTGGATGTCTCACGAGTACAGTGTTTTAAATCAATTTTATTAAGTATAGTGTAGCCATTTTCTGAGAGTAAGTACTGTTTTATAGTCCACGGTACCTTGATTCGGTCCAAGCAAATAAAAGTTAAAATCACCAAATACTTAGCTTGTTTCGAAGCTCATTTGTTATGGTCTCAAGGATTTTTTTTGTGTTCGTTCTTTCTGGTTTATATATTCCACAAATGTCTAATAAAGAGAATTTTTGTAGATGTACCTACCCAAAGGATGTGATCGTCATCTTCACATTTTTGACTAATGAACTCGTGCTTAATTTGGTTTTGGACAAAAATGGAGACTCCTCCATCCCTGCTATTGGTCCTAAAATTTTAGTGATGTGTATAATTTGGCAGATGCAATCTTTGCGCTTCTGCCTCTGATTTAATCCATGTTTCCAGTAGTACTACCATATGAACGTTCTGCATTGATGTTATTATGTACCTGAGCACCTCAGTTCGTCAATTTTGCCAGGTTTTACTAAACTTCGTACATTTGAATACAAACAATTCAACGACTTTCCATTTGATTGTAAACTGTTATATATTTTAGTGTACGTTACCCTAGCAGGAAAGTAGCTCCTAGAGTGATATGAGTGGAACGTATAATTAGTGCGCAATCTGCTGTAAGAATCTCGAAAGGAAGTATCTCGAAAAGCTGAAGACGCACAAATTATATTTTTGGCGCACATTTATGTACAAATATAAGCTCTCTGCCCATATACAATATTTTTCATTCCGATCATTCGTTTAGAATTTTCCTGCTGGAAGAACGTTACTCCAGCAGGAATCGTTTTTCTCGTTTTTTCCAAAACTACAAAGCGCACAATTTTTTTATGCGGCGCACAATTGGCCCTAAGTTTATAATTTATTGACACTGGCACAGATAATAGAATACTAGTAACACTGGTTTTAATTTCTCCACATAAATTTAACAACACGTCTGCAATTCACGACATCTGGACGACGATCGACGAAGATATCAACTAATAATTGCAAAAAACCTGAATTTTTTTGCTCACTAATTTTATGTTTTCATTTAGTAATGGTTTTTCTTTAAAGGTGCGAGATATTTTTGTAAGTCCTGCATTTGACAGAATAATCCATGTTTTCTTTGCTCAAAAAGATAAAATCCCTAACATAATAATTGCCTGGTAGGTATGTAATCAAGAGACGAATAAATTTAAAGGGTAAGTAACAATTATCTTGGTATGTGGAACAATGTTAGAATTTTAGGGAAATCAATAAAATATACAACATAGACCTACAAACAATTTGTATATTTTAGTAAAATATTAAAGATAGGTAGGTACCTACATTTTACAATTTGTTCTAGATCTGCTGGAAGAATTAAAAGAGAAGGGAACTATTAAGAAAATATCTCCTGAATTGCACAAGAATCTTATGGCTAGTGAACTACAGTGTAATCAATGTACATTTAAGCCTAAAACCATGCCCCAACTTAAAGAGCACTTGTCATGTCATATTAAATAGATTTATTTGTATTTGTTGATTTTATTTATAAAAAATTATTGCATTAGCTGAATTTAAAAACTATTTTTAGTAAGTATAGAGAATATAGAAAAGACTCAAAGAAATATTATGAACTAGCTGACCTGAGCGACGTTGTCCTCTCCAAGTTTCAACTAACCACCTCGAAAAATTTGATTTTCCATATTTGTAATACACTTAGCGCCATGGACCTCTGAATACCGTATTTCTGACCTATAAATTACTTAATTACAAAACTGTTTCGGCGTCAGTAAATTAAGATTAACGCACGTTGCATTTTTTTATTATTATTATACATACATATGTGGTATATTCGTAGGGTATATTATTTAATTATTTGAATAAATGGAAACTCTTGTTACTTTCTCAAAATAAAGTGTGCGTACTGTATCTACACTATGGAGGTTTCAAATAATAAAATAAGTTACTATATGGCTGGAAGCTGTAGAGAAGAAAACAATAATTGTCAAAATTGTCAACTCAAAATGACATCTGTTATCGAATCAAATTTCATTGAGGTAATAACGATGTCGTGTTAGTCCTCTAGAAAATAAGTTGTCATTCTTTGTTTACTTCTATAACCTACTCAAATATTTAGTTTTTACACCGGCTAGTGCTCGCTGGAGAAATCCTATGTATGCCCCGTGATTCCCTGTGTAAGTAGAGTTAGAATAACTGTACTAATAATCAATTCCTGGTCACAATAATGGTTTCTGACTGATCTGCTTTATTTTCTTGTTTTATCTAATTTAGTCCCTATAAGTGTATTTTGTAATTTTAATACTTGATGCTGTTATAATGTTTGATCCGTGCTAGTCTAGTACAGAAATACTTGAAAAAAAAATTGACTTCAATGGTTATTTTTAAAAGTCAACGTTTTCAATGATTAAAATGTTAATAACTTTTGATGGAGAGAATCGATTTGAATTTAAAATAGCCTAAATGTTAATCCAAGAAACAGGCTATGAATTCCTGCCCACTTCCTCCAAATCTCTTCAGTAGTTATCATTTGATGCGCGGTCAAACATACAGACAAACCGACAGACAAAAGTTCCAAAAATAATAGAAATGGATTGTGTTACCGATTCTGAGTCCCCCAAATTAGTTTTTTTGTAAATATAAGCAATGTACAGACACGGCTCACTTACATTCTTATTATATGTAAGAAGATAAGATAAAATTACCCATCCTGATGCCACTGCCACTTTCAACCTTATACTGTTATTAATAAAGATTAAACTACCAAGGTTGTTGATTATTATAAATACTAACATTAAACATTAAAAATTACATTAAAATTTGGAATGGTGACATGCGTAAATGAAGTAAATACACACATAAACTTACACATACAATTATTTAGAGGTATATAGTAGAACCAGGGTTTAGAAGAGAATTAGGTACGATTCAGACCAACCGGCTCGCATCGGGCCGGGCCGGGCGGCATTTTACAATGCGGTAAAGAACATTGAAATGTATCAACAGTAATTACAGTTCATATTTGCATGCAACTTACGCATAGTTACCTCCGTCGGCATCCCGCGACGCGTCGCAGAATGCATTCGGCTGTCGCGACGGCCGACCGGCTCCGAATGGCGCCGTCGGCATCCAATCAGCTGCCGTCGGGTCCGTTCGGAGGCGGTCGGCCGTGTGTCACGGAATACGAATGGAGATACGGTGCAGCTGCACCGTATATAACGGTGCAGCAACTAGCGAATCATTCAAGTTGTGTTCTTCAAGCGACAGTTACAAGTCAAAAATGGACACGGAAGAAAAACTAATTTCTTTAGTTCAGACATATGATTGTCTTTATGACGTTAATTCCCGTAAATACAGTGAACCGCGCGGTACGGCTCCGACGGACGCGTTCGGCTGCCGCGGCACACGTTCGGCTGCCGCGGCACGCATACGGCTCGACGCGAGCCGTTTGGTCTGAATCGTACCTTAATGTACTATACTAGGTAGGTATGCAAATATAGTACAAGCAAGGCACACAAATCCTATAGATATAGATAGATATAGATATAATTTTAATAAACACGGTCTGTATATGTGTACTGTCTTAATTTAATTATAGAACAATAATCATGAAATTATTCATTTATCTAACAAGGCTAGATCTCACTAGGTTTAAACAACTTTGCTGTTTTACAGTAAAACGAAAATGCTGTTTTCCAAATTAGTAACAATTAAGATACTCTCATAATTTATCAGAAAGAGAGATTAATTTATTGCTGTTCGTAATTCTAAGTGCACTCAACTTTAAATGCTTATTTTTTAAGACCTACAATACTATTAAGTTCTATTTAAATATTCTTACACAGTTACACTGATTGCACTTCTTCAAATTGCCTAAAGTCATAATTCATTTTCATGGAGGTATTTATTTTACTGTTCAAGAAATAAATTGAGCTACAGGCTCACCCCTACCTAGCTATTGCATGAGATGAGACCTAAAATATATTGATACACTGTAAATTGTGATGTTATTATTTTATATGATAAAAATACTATTTCTCGTATTTTATTCCTTGGTGATTTCAACAGCCACTACAAAGCCCATATCCCTTTGGGAGTGGTGGTTTAATTATGTTTAGCTAAATGCAATCGTAAGACGAATTTTGCATACATGTTAATTTACTAGATTTAGGGCTCTCCGAATTTCCGAAGGAGCTAGACTCTGTGCTAATGGTTTCATCGGGTTCTGGAGTATTATAAATTGACAAGTTACGTCTTTTGAATGTTTTTTTGGGACCTCCTGACATTGGTGTCCTACACTCATATATGGTATTATTATCAAAACTGTCTGACATCGAAGTGTTTTCTGTCTGTAATGAACATAATGCAAGAGCTTTTTCACCCTCACTGGGTGTGATAGGTGCAGGTAGACAAAGTGACTGCTTGGGTGTCGTGACTGGAGTTTGTGCAACAGCACTTTGTGCCACCCTCAAATGTCTGGATGAGTTGTCGCTGTGGGGGCTAAGGGTAGCACATGGTTGCTTCATTGTTCTGCCAGACCGTGCCATGACTACTTGCACTGGATCATCAATCCCCAGTTTTTCACACATCTCAACTGTTTGCGGATTCATTATTGCTACTGTTGGTGCAGCTTTTTGGGCATTTGGATCATAAACAGGAGCTGTCCTTACAAAACTAGTTTGCTGTATGACAAGAGTTCCAAGTATTTTAACTATGTTGTCTTTCTCATCTTCGGTTGGTGTAAAATTATACCTGTTAAAAATTATTTGAACATATAAATGAAGACATAACAACAGGATATTTCTAAGGGTGTTAGCTACTGGTGCTAGGCCTTCATTGTTAGATTTCGTCAGATGAACTCGTGACAAAGCAGTTCTGTCTTTGAGCAATAAGGTACAAAAAATCTATTTTTACATGATTTTAATAACATAAGATAAACTTGCCTTTCATTTCCGCCAGGTCCTGGCATATGATTATTAACATTCTTCACTGTCAGCAAATGATTAGTATTTTTCAATATAGCTAGCCATTCCACATCATACTTTAAACACATGTCACCATCATACTCAGACGGTATATCGAGGATCTGCAGATGTCTACGTTTAGGCAAACATTTGTCCAATGCTAAAAACTTTGTTTCTGTATGTGTGTCATGTTTAACAAGTGCTGCAAATTGGCAATGCAAATGTGCTGCAAACCAATAATCTGGCTTCAGAGAGTGAAGTAACTTCATGGTAGGTACACTGCCCAATTGATTAGATTCAATTTCTTCCCTAAAATGTTTAATTTTTAATTAATATAAATAATACCAAGATAAATGATACCAAGTAATTAAGTTAATGTCTTATGATCACATAAGTGTCAGAAACCGCTATAATCATGTATTGCCATTTTATATGAACAGCATATTACTAAAAAACCTTTTGAGAATTTATAAATCAATGTACCTGAAAAATGGTTTCCGTTTTAATAAATTATTTATATCACCATAATCTGTGATACCTCGAGGCCAGTCATGGGAAAGCATAACATGGACTTTCTCCATCATTTGGCTTAAGCGGAATGTCTCCAAAGACCTAATATGATACACTGTCCTCAGAGAATTCTGTGAGTATGGCAGACACTCCCAGTGTCCTTGTGAATAGTCCTGACCTTTGAAAATTCCTGATAACCCTGGAAATTACAAATAAGTTGATGTGTTTGTATACTGTAATAATGATAAAGTTCAAGTTTTTATTTCAAACTAGCTTCTGCCCACGGCTTCACTCACGTGAAGCTATATCAGGAGTAAAAATGGAAATCCAACATTGATGACCTCTTCTTTGTATGGGCCTCTATACATCAAGGAGGTCAAGCTGTATCTCAGGATTCATTTAATTGAGATAAGAAGTTCACCAGTTTTTAAGTTGGAGCATATACTTTCTAACAGTGATAATAAAATTAAAACCTATTCAGTAGTTTTTGCTCCAACCCGTAACAGACAGACAAGAATTTTAAAAATCACATTTTCGGATTCGGAGACGTTTATATACCATAAGCCACGTGTTTTTTTTAATATCTTCAATGTACAGACACACCTTTTTTACAATTTTATAATAGTAGAGATAAGATTTTACAAGCATTTATAAATCAATATGATTCCAGTTGCACGGTTCCAAAAGGTTTATCCTATTTATAAAAATCAAAACAAGTTTACTACCTCCAATTCTCAGATCTCCATATTTGACAACACCTGCTCTGCCCAGGTAGTATATGTTAGGAGCCACCCAACCACCATATGGAAGTTCTTGTAAGTAGTTAGATGCTTCATGATTACCTCCAATGAATATTGTCAGTATGGGGGCTTTTTTCTCTCCACTGTAATATCTGAAATTACATAAATAATAATAATAAACAAGAGCATGATATAATTTTAAACCGATTCTATTTTGTTTATTGGATGGGTTGCTACGAAAACACAAACCAGAAATTACAAGATTTGTCTAAGTATATAATAAGTCATCCTGCAGGTGTGCAGAAGGAATTTTCAAGGGTTTTTTATGTTTCACAAATTCAATTACTTAATTGGAAGATAAGCAAGAAATATATTTTAAACTGTGTTCAAATATTTTTTTAGGGGTGATCGGGAAAAATCCTTAATTTACACCTAAATGTTTGGGGTTTTATAAGTTTTTGTCTGGCAGCTGTGTCGGCAATGTAGGTGATAGCAGCCCTAGGTGACATTCACAGAAGTATATTAATACAGAAATACTACGGTACTGAAAAGTTATAAAATTATTCAGACCCAGGAAAGTTTTGTTTTCTTGAGATATGCTCCAGTTAGTAACTTACTTATAAAATGAACACATATGCTGATATTTGTCGGGCACAGCCATTGCTCGCAGGTCTTCATGATTGCGAACAGATTGAAAATCACCACAACATAGTAATAGATCGATTTTTATGCCTTCTCTCGCCTGAATTGTTTCTATACACTCGTATATTTTTTCAAGCTCTCCATGGGCACAACCCTCTATGGCGATTTTCATCTTGTATGCATAAATGGGTAATTGTATTTTTACGATTTCAGTGTACTTAATTGCTTTTATATATTTATTTCTAATTCATAATAACTTAAATTGCTTTTGCTTCGCATTTAATTAATACTAAATGAATGTCTTCGTAATCGTGCACACCTACATAGAGTCTGTGACAGTTGTGAAGTAAGAAGTTGTCATTTGTGATTTGTCACTTGTCAGCCTTTAGTCACAGACTACTAAGAGATACTAGTATCTTTTAGTAGAGTGACATACAGTTGATACAGTGCTGTTACGGTCGATAACACAGACTAATAAGAGATGCATGCGCATGTCGATAACAAGCAATTTACATTATCGATTATTGTTAATTCGACTTTTTGTTTAACTATTATTAGTTCTATGGTGTTGTCGGTAATCCTACTTTAATTATACGAAAAAAGGGGCTCAACAGATACTCCAATGCCCCTCATACTATTTATTGGTTGATGAGCGTAGGTAAGCGCTAGTATAGGTACCTACTATAGTTCGCGCAAAATAACTTGACCCAAATCTAACGGAGAGGGGGAAAGCTTGCGCAGCGCATTTGCGTGCAGAATGTACTAAAAATCGACTAGTGCGCATCCACCATTTTGGTTCAAGTTATTTTGCTTCAACTGTAGCAGAGCGCTGCAAGCAGGAATAGCCCTTACGGTGGCCCGATATGGAATTGACCCATAGTACCTACACAACAAACCATCACTTCAGTATATAGAGTGTCCGGACATGGACTAGCGATATTCTAAATACCTACTTATATAACAACCATTTTAATACACAAATACACTGTAGTACACTTGGGCCTAATTCACTTCCCCGCTATGTGGCAGCTATTTTGTTGAAAACTGGCTGTATGTACAAAAAAATCATATCTCTCAAAGTCTTATTGAGTTAAAAATATGCTTATTCGGAGGGCAACAATACTTTCTACCGTCTACATTATCTTTTTTGTCTAGATCGAAAGATGTTGAGCTAAGCTACACTACAACATTAAATTACCAACTGTGTGTCAGGCCTAAGTGTATACTTAGTTTACCTATTTGTGTATTAAAGTAGTTGTTTTAAAAGATTGTAGAATATCGCTAACTTAGTCCATGACCGAACACACTGTATATGTGTAATATGAAGGGTTGTTGTGTTTTTCAGGATTATTGTAAGCTTGAAATTTTTGTTTATTTATTTATTTACGAGCATACCTACACTTACAACTTTACAGATAGGTAGGTACTTAGGTACACCAAAACGTTGCAGTGCTCAAAATTACTATAATAAAATAGATACACACAAAACAAAAGACTATTACTATAAAAAAATATGAATAAAGAAAATACAAAACCATTTAGGTACCTCATATCCATCTTCTGACAAAATTTTAAACATTCTCGACACACATCCATGGATCCATCCATCCCATTGCAAACAAGTCACACTGTGGATGATGTCAGAAGTGCATTGCGACACTGAACGAGACCCCGGTACTGCTAATAGCCTGTGTCTCCGCGGTCGCAGTTGGTTCTTGGGAACAATAGGTAGGTATAGGAACAAACAGTCTTACCAGCTGAGTCACAATTTCCGGGCGATCAGATTCACCCCGCAGTACACGACAAGCAGTGGTAAGATATAATAACGCCTTACTTCAAAAGAGACACACCCAATAAAAAAATTGTTGGATAGAGAGAAAAGGATAAAACCCGTAAAGTTTTTTGTATAAAAATCTGAGAAAATCTTTTTGAACCTTCTCAAGAAGTAAGGCGTAGGTACTCTCATAGGGATTCCCAGGATTCCAATTCACCGAAGCTGTCTCTATCTTGCTTCTTACTAACGTCATGTAGGTTAAATTTGATGGCAAGAGGATTTTGAAATATAACAAAACCCAACCTGCGAAAGGAATTGACAGCCAGTGCACGCATGTGTTCGTGAAAATTCAATCTCGCGTCAAAAGTACTACTAGATCTTTAACAGAGAGTTCCCTGGCAATCGGTTCTGATCGTAGGTATACTTGCATAATGCACGTGCCGAGGATTATGTGCACGTTGTTGATGAACCCAGTTCAAGTACCTAGGTATTCTTCTCTACCAAATATAGCAACAACATCAATGAACTTTTAAGTACGACGATGTAGTAATTGAAATAAGTTAATCATAACATAGGTACCATCACGCCTGTATTCCCCGAAGGGTTTTATTTATTTAGAATAGGTTCACCAACAATTGCTTACACTTATTATTAGTCCAAGGTATAATGTTAGGAAGAAGATAAAAGTGTAACTATCACTTACAGGTAAACTCTGCATGCACTATTTAAAACAATTAAAAGTCGTACTAAAGAGAATAAATTAATGACTTACAAAAATATTTTAAGTACCTACCTACCTATATCTCATCTATATCGAGATACATATGGAGCTTGGCTTTCAACTTGTACAAAGAGTCAAAGTGCAGATCAATTTGGTCACTACAAGTGTTCACAATCTTACATAACCTTGTCACAGGCGAATTGCTACCCAAAACCGTTCTTCTTTGCGGTGCGCAGAGTGGAGTTATTGGTCTGCGAGCAATTCTTGAGGGGGCACGGAAATCAAAAAGGCCCAGTCACAGATAATAGGCCCAGTATCAGTGGGGAGTCAACTTTGTGGGCCAAACAAACATTGCGTCCATAAGATGACGGCGCCTGTCCAGCGATATCATTTTAAAGTGCCAAGTCTGCTGTTGTAGGACCGTTTTTTTGGTAATTCCGCAGGAAAACGCTAAGTGCCAGAGGAAACGCTTTTGATTTCTTTCAAGACGCAACGAGTGTGTAGCATAGTGTGGCCACCAGACAACGCTGCAATACTCTATTGGACTTCGAATCAAGCTGTTGTACAGCATAATTTTGACCTTAGAGCTCTTAAATTGTTTGGAATTTCTAATAACAAATCCCAACATTTAGGTAGGGGTTAGGCAGAGGCGTACTAATGTAGTACAACACCCACACATCGCTGGTATGTTTAGGTCCCATGTAATAGGGGGCGAGCCTATTGCCATTAACCGGGCGCAAATTCCAAACTCTGAGCTGCTACTGGGAATTTCATAGAAAAACCTAACAATACTTTGCTTGACCTGGGAATTGAACCCAGGACCTCTGGCGTAGCAGTCGCGCTCAGGACCACCAGGCTAATGAGGCAGTAAAAAAGTTAAATAATAGAATAGAATATCCTTTATTGTACACCAAAAACGAATGTCAAGTATAAGTTATCAATCTGGTCTTATCGGGTGGTCTTATCGCTAAAAGCGATGTTTCAATTACTTAATTTAAATTTTTACGTTGCCATTTCTTCTTTATTTTCTGGTAACAGACACCCATAGAAAAACAATACCTACGCATTAATACAAACCATAAGTACGAGTAGGCACCTATGTACTTACAAAAACTACCTAGGTAGGTACCTTAACTTTTTACAATTAGGTAGTTACCTACCTAAATTAAAAAAGTCCTAGCTCTAGGAAAATATTTTCTAATAGGTACCTACCTAGTTTAGGAAATTCGAATGCAATTGGATTTTTTATAAGAAAAAATACTACCTATTTGTTGGAAGAATAATTTTATTGCATAAATTACCTCCTTAATTTTTGTGCAACGTAAAAAAACGTACGATGACGCACTTACTTCCCTAATTAGGAATTACACACAAAATACAAGGAGCTTAAATTTAAAGGCCGAGTACATTTTATAAACTAAATTATGTTTATTAAGCCTAGTAGGTATAGGTACCTACATCAATGGTTTCCGATGACCCCTGCCAAATTTGATAACAGTCCTTGATACAACATGATATTTGACCAGGCCTAATTGTAAAACATAGTGTGATAAAAACGGTTCAGTTTCAGACACCTCAATCCAAAAAATCAATGATAAAGGTGATCAACCTTTTACCGACGGTATATGGTATAATAATAATTACATTGTATTATATAGATAAAAAAGTCGTAGCGCCTCGTAGCACTTCGTAGCAACCGTAGCATTATTTGATTAATATGAAAATGTAAAACAATGAACCCCACAAATGTCGACAACTACGTACGCCAAATCGGCATGCGGGACGGTGATGTCAACAATAATTGCATAACGCCATAATAAACCATCTATACATAACATACCATCACGCCTGTATTCCCCGAAGGGTTAGGCAGAGGTGTACTAAGGTACACCCACAATTCGCCGGTATGTTTAGGTCCCATGTAATAGGGGGCGAGCCTATTGCCATTAACCGGGCACCAATTCCAAACTCCGAGCTGCTACTGGGAATTTCATAGAAAAACCCAATAACACTTTGCTCGACCTGGGAATCGAACCCAGGACCCCTAGCGTAGCGGTCGCACTTGAGACCACTAGACTAACGAGGCAGTTCCACCATCTATCACCCCATTAAAAGCTTATTGGCAACAATATTCCTGTCAGTGGTGAATATTGTGACATGTCGGTCCCAGTACAAGATAGTATTACCTACGTTTAGTTATTATTTTGTCAGTTAAAGTTAATTAATTATTATCTTGACTTATTAAGTATGAGCGACGAAGCACTTAGGTACTATGGTTACCTACATAAGTAATAAAGTAAAAGCGAAAGCAAGAGAGATTTCCGTGCCTTCTTGCCGCACTCTGCTTCATCGCTCATAGGTAGGTACTCCAAATAAATTAAATGTTAGAAAATTAGGTACTATCATAAATTCAACTCGCCGCCGGTCTTAGCAGAGCTTGCGAGTTGCCTAATTGGTATGGCAAAAACAACACTATTAATTTAAAATGATAACGTGGTACCTACATGTAACCGCTAACACGACTGACGATAGCTTACCTACCTGCTGCATACCTTGACAACTCAATTAGCGGTTTCATTGCGTGAAGTGGGTACAAAATTAGATCGCGCTAATTGCTACGAAGTGGAAGTTTTAATAAAAAGCAACTAATTGCGAGTGTTAGTGGACCATCGATCATGTAACGTGGCCATAACACATAGCTGGTAAGTAGGTACCGAGTGGCATTAAAATAAGAACGTACCTATCACATTCATTTCTAAGCGATTGTTACCTATTGAATATTTTTCTATTGTCTTAAAACTGTAACTTTTATCCCTAATACGGTGTTAATAATTTTTCAAATGAATTTCAAGCAAATGTGTAGAAGCTCTATGTATACTTACTGACGTGAACTTCGATATCTCGGGTCATTTTAGCTTCTCCAGTAGGCACGGAGATAAAGACCCGGGCGCTATGACGTCAGAGCGGCCGGCGGCGTGCGCCAATGACAAGGCGAGGCGGCGCTACATGCGCGTGCGCACCGCCCACTTGCACCGTTCAAGGGAAAACTCGGAAAATTTGTAGCACTCCCATGTTGACCAGTCTAGAAAAGATTTACGATACGTACCTAGAATAATATGATATATGTAGGATTGTAGGTAGATACTTATACATACTTATTAGAATATTTTATGCTTTGATTGCTATTCTAGGTAGCTAATTATATATATATTAAAAATCGTTCTAAACATAAGAAATAGCATTTATTACACTGTTTTTTTTTTAAATCTCCTATTTAGTATAATCATTGCAATGGGGTTTACAATTTCTTTTTACCTTAAAAACATAAACTTTAAACCTTATTTAAGCTACATGATATTTACGTTTACTTGCTAGATTTATACTTATGTTTACTTACTTTTAAAAGCAATATTGTAATGAGTAATCGCCAAGTAAACAAATACGAGATCGATGCCGACGCGACGTATCAGAGAACGGCGCGCGCGCCCCTTCTGTCAAACATTTTTATAGTTATGCGCAGAGCATAAGGAACTCTTTATAGTCTATGCGCGCGAGTCGGCCGCACGCGCGTTCATCCTGCGACCATACAAAAAATTCTTCGTGGTTTTTAAAATTAAGTTTAACAATGAATGACATGACAATGAACTGGGACCAAGGCCGCGGCCGACCCGGTGACAAGGTGGAAATCAACGAAGCGGTCGGAAAACTGCTGGAAAGCTTCAATTATGACAGCATCGTACCACAACCGACAAGGTATGTTGACATCTTGCATTCTGTTGTAAATAATTGTAATACATACCTATATTAAAATATGTTTGATACAATATTGAATAAATAATAAATTGCAAAATATTCTAAGAAAATTTTCCTCTAAAATTATGGACAAAAACAATGATTTAACAGTGAATTAAATTTGATTAAAGAGGAAAGCTTAGATAGGTACTGTGTATATAAATAAAGAAAGTAAGTACATTTAGGATATTTTTTAGTTGAAAATTTTTAGAAAAAAATATTTCTGTTTTTGTGTGTCGAAGATTTAACTGTACTGGGAATTAGATAGATATAGATAATTATTTTATTTGTGTTCATTTTATGTGAGTTTTTAATTATGATCGATATTCTATGTTATGAACTGCTACGCTAGAGGCCGTGGGTTCGATTACCAGGTCGAGCAAAGTGTTATTGGGTTAATCTATGTAATTCCCAGTTAGCAGCTCGGAGTTTGGAACTTGTGCCCGGTTAATAGCAGTAGGCTCGCCCCCTATTACATGGGACCTAAACATACCTGGGATCTGTGGGTGTACAATAGTATGCCTCTGCCTAACCCTTCGGGAAATACAGGCGTCTTGATATGTTATGTTATATTCTATGTTTTAACTCGCGTCGCTTTATCAATAAATATCTTATATCTTTATATATATAAAAGAAAGTCGTGTTAGTTACACCATTTATAACTCAAGAACGGCTGAACCGATTTGGCTGAAAATTGGTGGAGAGGTAGCTTAGAACAAGGAGACGGACATAGGACTTTTTATCCCGTTCCCGTGGGCCGTGATGACAGACCGAATTTCGCGGGGGCGAAGCCGCGGCCAGAAGCTAGTACCTACTTAGGTGATAAAATTTAAAATTCTGAATCATCGTCCTCATCCTTCTACTTACGTTCGTAGCCTTATCCTATGTGAGGGTCGCCCAGTTTAACCAGATGTACAGAAATTTGACATACGGGCAGGATTCGAACCTGCGTCTTCTGGATAGACACCAGACGCTATGACCACTAAGCCATCGCGACTCTTATCTGCCATGTCGAAATTCGGCTTCACATTTACCTACGTCTTAAACGTGACGTCATTGACAACTATTTGAAAGCAAGTTACTTTGCGTCTTAACCGACATAACTTATAGCTCGCGTATTTTACGCGAGCTATAAGTGACTTAACCCAAAACTAACGGAGAGGGGGAAAGTTTGGGCAGTGCATTTGCGTGCAAAATGTATCTACTAAAAATCGACTACTGCGCATCCACCATTTTGGTTCAAGTTATTTTTCGCGAACATTACCTACTTTGCGGTTAATTCGTTATCGTACGGTGCCACCTTACCTAACTAACTATGTATCTTGATGTATTTTTGACGATGATGTGCAAAATCCATTATTTTACAAATTTTCTGGCAATTATTTTTTGCACCGTGTGGGGATCGAACCCAGAACACGTGTCGCAGAAGCCGTTCGCTCAGCTGCTACGCCAAACGTGTCGTCAAATTTGGGGTAACGATTATAATACCTGCGATTATAATTCGCTGAAAATCGCTAAGTAACGATTGTCATAGGAGTTCGTTATGTCAACCGGTTAAATAAGTTTTATATTGGATTATGAATTAAAAAAATATGTTACGTAGGTATCTCATGAATTTGAAAGAATTCAAGGTACCTAAGTACCAAATGTCACTAGAACATTGAATCTTAGCAGTCTTCAGTTTTCTGGTAGGTACGTATTATGGCGACGTTTATTCTTCCTTTTGAAATATATTTTAATCAAAATCTATTTCTTAGTTTTATTTAGGTAGGTACAGTTTATTAATGTCGAAAACTATTTTCTAATTGGACGTAGTTATGCAGAAACGTTCCAACCCACAAGCCACCCGAAATCGAGACAATGCGATCAAACTAGGTACCTTTTATGACACTTCGCGTCAGATTAGCAAAAAGGTTTCAAGATATAAGTCTTATTAAACACTTATAAAAGACTTATATCTTGAACCCCCTAATCCGACGCGAAGTGTCACAAGGTAGTTTGATCACACCATCTCGACTTCGGGTGACTTGTGGGTTGGAACGCCATGTTAAATAAATAAGTAGTCAAATCCATGCAAATATTTTTGAATTCATTTTTAACAATAGAAGAAATTGCAATCAATTCCATGTTAGATGTCAGTAACTAATGACGCTTTTGAAATATTCATCACTTTGTCATTTTAATAGACATCTACATATTATTAGTAGTGACATGGCTCTATGGAGAATGAACACGTACCTATGCTGTGTCTTAGCTATACATAAACCTAACGTTATATAAATATAAATTAGGGGTATAGATTTTTTGTAAAACTTCTTCTCCGCACGCAGCAAAGGAGCGCGTATTCCAAAGTCAATAAGATCCAGTTGGTAGTAGGATCGCTTGGGTAGCTACCTCGCATGTAAGACCGGTGCCAAACTCTTTTACAGAGTTCAAAAGCTTTTAAGCTCGCACATTTTAATGACGCGCTACTAAAGTCTGAATCCTTTACAGGCACAAGTCTTCCTATCTAGATTTGATTTCTATATTAAACTCGAATAGTGCACCATCTGGCTTGGTCTAAGTTTCCAAAGAGTACCTATACCTATCTAGCCATATGAATAATATAAGAAGAATCGATAAAATCTCCATAAACATTGGTACTTATGTATATATTGGTATTATGCAGACATAATGACTCTCTGGTGTAATTTGGGCAACTAATAGAATACATTACTGCAAGGCAACTGATATTTGATGAGAAAATATAATCCTACATATAGCAGTAGATACCTACCTATTTTCTAAGATAGCGGTTAACTTGTCACAGATACCTAGTGGTTACAGCGCTTATAATTAAGGAACAATAAATTCGCTTTAGCGTCCATTTGTTTATCGTAATATTTATTGCTGAAGTGACCTCATACAACATGAATTATTCCGTAATTAGTTATACTTAAATACCTAAATAGATAGAGTAACTATCTAGCCAATGCCGACCCGGGGTCAACGGGGCGGTGTACATGAAAACGACACTCGATTACCGCCTCTAATTGAATAGGCACTATGTTATCTTGCCTTGTATATTAATTTCCTATCAACCGCGTCGGCTCTTTGCATCGGGTCATTTTCGGGCCTTCAAGAGTACAATAATTATAGTTATGAACTATCTTCTTTCTATCTAGCCGCATTATTTCAAAGTTGTCTGAGTTTATTATTAGGCCTTTACCTATGAAATTGCCGTTTTGTATGAAAAAATTTAAACGAATTTTTTTATGTATTTTTTATTTGTATTAATCGAAGTAATCACCCATGCAATCAATGCATCTTTGCCAACGCTGTGACAGTTTATTGATGCCCTTCTTAAAGAAATCAGCTGGACGGGAGGCAACAAATTCTTCAAAGGGATTTTGTACTGCCTCTCGGGTATTGAATTTTTTTCCCGCCAAGAAGTTATCCAAAAAAAAGTAGTAGTCTGTAGGCGCAAGGTCTGGTGATTAGGGCGGATGACGGAGAACTTCCAACCCCAGTTCTTGCATCTTGGAGACCGTCTGCTGTGCAGTATGAGGTCGCGCGTTATCGTGCAGGAGCAGCGGAGACAAGCGATTGACCAATGCTGGTTTGAGATGTGCCAGCTTCTCCATCATTGTGTTCAGTTCTTCTCAGTACACATCTGCAGTAATGCTCACCCCGTTTGGTAAAAAGCTGTGATGAATCACACCGGCGCTAGACCACCAAACAGTGACCATTACTTTTCTAGGGGTAAGTTTTCGTTTAGAGCATTGTTTAGGTGCTGAACCAGGATCCAACCAACTTGCTGAGCGCTTGCGGTTATCAAACAGAATCCATTTTTCATCGCAGGTAACAATGCGGTTCAAAATTACTTCATTTGTGTGTCTGTTGAGCAGTGCAAGTCACGTTTCGACGCGTACTTCGCGCTGGCGATCATTGAGTTCGTGGGGCACCCATTTGTCAAGCTTTTTTACCTTGCATATTTTCATCGCATTTCAATATTTTTCGTCATCATGACGAAAACTATTGAAATGCGATGAAAATGTAACAGTAATCAATAAACAAATGACTACTTTTGGAAAAAGAATTCCATATTTTTAAAATAAAATTAATTTGAAATTAGAATTCTTAGCCAAACAAAAATTATTTTGATTTGATATGGCCAGTACTGCAGAACGGCAATTTCATAGGTAAACCTGTAAAGACCTATTATTTCCTTATGTATTCTGGAGTAGTTTCAAAGTTACTACTTTTTTAAGTTGATTCTGCCTCATTAATCTCGTCATCCCAAGCGCGACTGCTACGCTAGAGTTTTTGGGTTCGATTCCCAGGTCGAGCAAAGTGTTATTAGGTTTTTCTATGAAATTCTCAGTAGCAGCTCGGAGTTTGGGATTTGAGCCCGTTTAATGGCAATAGGCTCGCCCCCTATTAAGTACTTGGGACCTAAACATACCGGTAAACCATCAGGGTGGTACAAGTTGTACTCTACTATAGATAGGTAGATGGTAGATACCTAAGTAGGTACTACCATATCAGATATTCAGTCACCTTCCAAGATTTTTTACAACTATTTCTGCTTCCAGATGTGGCTGAATATCAGTATTTTAGACAACATTCAACAGGCAGGTTAGAACAAGAAAATATAATTACTTATAGGTATGCCTATCTAATAGTAATAATATTCGCTCAAATACGCCAAATGTTTAATTTAAGCGTGATTATACTTATCATGATGATTGATGATGTAACAAATCGTAAATTAGCATCATCGACCCATTATAATTTTATTATAATCCTGCTGCTAGGCATGTCCTCTCTCAGAATCGCTGGAAGCTTATAACTTTTCTTCCGCTCGATTAGGTGACCCGTATCAGTAGGTATCAGGTCATCGGGCTTGCAGTTGGGGGGCACCAAGTCTGACTTTTATTGTGGCAAAATCTTTGTTCAATGACATCAGATTTTTTTATTTTTGACTGTTTTTTAAACAAAATCTGCTAGTCCTTACTTATTTAGTACCATTGGTCGACCACTTTAATTTGTTTGTATACTACCTACTATAATATATCTTACAGTTGCTAATTGCAATGCTAAATGCCTGTTTCGTTGCCTCTATTTATTAACCAACCAACATCTATTAACTAAATATGGAGCAAATCTTCTGGAAACCATTCAGAAGTTAGCTCATAGTAAAACCTTTTATATTAATCTATACCTATGTAATCCTTTTCGCTGAATAGCTTATGATCTTCACGTGGGAGAGCCATGCTTCGGCACAAATGGGTCGGCTCGACCGGAGTAATACCACGGCCTCACAGAAAACCGGCGTGAAACAACGCTTGCGTTGTGTTTCGTCGAGTGAGTTGACGTTACCGGAGGCCCAAACCCTTTTAAAGGCGGGCAGCGCACTTGCGACTCCTCTGGTGTTGCGGGTGTCTATGGGCGGCGATTATCGCTTACCATCAGGTGATCCGTTTGCTCGCTTGCCCCACTATCCCATAAAAAAATTTAAGGCTTTTTTAAGATTCATCATATTCTGTATGGTAGTATGTACGGCGTACAAATATATTTCTAGTGCAACAAAGACACAATTACACCAATTCGGATTACTATTACACTATAAACTACGATATGTTTTTAAAATCAACTTATCATCTAAAAATTCCTTACCACTATAGTAACACGTACTAGCGAAGGCTAATACAATAATGGTGAATCTCTTTTAAGCCAGTTTTTCGTTCATCTAGTCTAGGCCACGTTACCTCAAAGTATGACAATATTTGTTATGTTCCCTCCCTTCCTGCCGTGAACCAATTTATTTCCGCGTGGCGGAGCGATAAATATGCCTGCGCAAACATTCTGACTATGGGGCGCTTATCTTCGCCACCGCCGCTGGGAGTCCCCGACCATGCCCTATTCCTTCCAAACATCGCCTTACTTGTACATTATTTGAATCGGAAATCTTTTATGAACCGCTAATCTAATTAAAGCACACATTTTTAATGGCCAGTTTTCTACGATTTTAGGGAAGTAATAAAGGTTCGACAAAATATTTTACTTATGTCAAAATTTCGACATAATGCCAATCACAACTACACAGGCTTAATTTTTAACGTTATCTTTTTATAAAGTTCATCCGAATCCATTCAACTGTTTTTGCGTGAGTTCTTAGTTCTTAATCTTCACTTTCTCAACCAGCTGTGATTTAGAAGAAAACATTTGACATCGTAACATCTTCGAAGGTAACTATTTGAATCAATCGAATTCTTAGATTCGTTTGTTGGTCCTTTTGTCCGCATTTTGTAAGTTCAAAGCTCCGCGTCAGATTAAGATTTCCTCGCCTGCGTTGATCTCACCGGTGCGAGCAAACATCCCGTAGGTTTGCGCAGTGATTGTAGCCTGGCATGTAAGTGTGGGCGCAAACATGCACACAGGTGCCGGTGCCGCCGGAACTCGCCGCAACGCAACCCCTGTTTGAACAGGCCACTTCGCGCCCTCCTCTCACTAGTTACATCTTGACATTTGAACTTATAATCAAAGTTTGGCGGCGGCTCCATTCATGTGTTTAGAATCAGTGTTTATTGCTTGCGGCGTAGAGTGCCAGGATCGGATGATAAGCACACAAACTTCAACCACCTATATTAATTGTATTGAAGGTATAAGTAGCTACCACTAAAATAAACAAAAGATAGTGGTTTGGTGGATGAGAACAAACATAAATAATTAGTTATTAAAGAATAAACTAAATTTACTTTTAACCTCTTGGATAGATAGTAAACAGGTATAGTAATTTTAAAACCTTTATTTTGAGTTAGAGAGCGAGTAAACTTGATTGAAAATTACTAAATCGGACGTTACAGTAATTGTAACTTCAAGTCTATAATATGCACAATCTAACCAGATTCTATCTACCAAATTCATAGTTTTAACATAATTTTTTGCAACTTGAGGATTGTCCTGACAGTTTTAGTTGCAAGCTCGCGTACTACACTGGATCTCAGAATGACTTCATCAATTCAAGTGTTCCGGGTGTGGCGGGATAGTTTCAAATATTGACAGAGTGTAATCTGGCCGGCACCGTATGTTATTTAGCGGACGCCTGGTAATGTGTGCGGTTAGCACCGCACCGCGTACACCGCGCACCAGTTCATTACCGCGTGCATACTATGTGGTAGGTACTACACTATGCGCTAAACGTTATTCGCGATGCCTCTACTGACTACGCAACGTTTGCCTACTGAAATGTATAAAAGTCATCGTAGCGTCCAAAATTTTTAGTAACAATTTCAATTGTTCAACACAGTCACACTCGCAATTCAAAATAAATCGTGTGAAAGGAGATGATACAATTTTCAGAATTTGCTGTCGTTAAAATCCAGATAATCTGTGTAATAAAATGCGTAAACACAAAAGCTACAATTAGGTATACGTTTAAGAACTTACGTTTAAGCGTGTGAAACCTATCACCACTCAGCTACAGTACAGTATCTACTGCTCGCGATTCTACTAGGTCGATTATAAATTTTCTGTCCTTCATAAGCAGTCTCGAGTTATTTGTACGTATAGGATGGGATTCGTGAATACAGTATTTTTATTTATCTTATTTGGTAAACAAACAGATACCTACAATATAAAAAAATAAACCATACATAAGCCAAAACAGGTTCCACTATATAATACATTAGCAAACACTATATTATAACTATACATTAGCGCCAATTCAGAAACTAAATTATTTGTTACTAGCTTCTGCCCGCGGCTTCGCTCACGTGAAGCTATATCAGGAGTAAAAATGGAAAACCAACATTGATGACCTCTTTTTTGTATGGGCCTCTATATTCATTTAATTAATTGGGATAAGAAGTTCACCAGTTTTTAAGTTAAAGCATATCCTTTCTAACAGTGATAATAAAATTAAAATCTATTCAGTAGTTTTTGCTCCAACCCGTAACAAACAGACAAGAATTTAAAAAATCACATTTTCGCGTTCGGAGACGTTTATATACCATAACCCCCATGTTTTTTTTAAATATCTTCAATGTACAGACACAGCTTTTTTACAATTTTATAATAGTAGAGAAGAAGAAGAAGAAGAGAAGAAACATTTGAAATACTGACAGATTGAGTATTTAATTATAGGGAAAGTATAATGTTACCTAGAGCAGGAACCAGATATTTAGTATGAAAGTAGATGCCGAATGAAATATAGGGTAGGTATTATTTTTACACATAGGTACCTACCCACGTTAGTGCTACGTTTCTTCTAGTGTACATATGTTAGGTAGCCAGTAGTATCTACTTATTGACAAAGATACCGGGCCGAGTGGACGTTATCAGTGATTTGTGGACACAGATGTGAACTGCGGGTTCCCATGCATCTAGTCACCCTTCTATAACCAGCCAGATATTGATTGCCCTAATGTAAGTCAAGGACTTATCGGGGAATGTTTTGATATTGAATGAAAGAAAGAAAGACTACCTAGCGTGCCTTCCTACCATAATTATATAATCTATAAGCTTTTAAAAAAGAAAAAAAAACTGATCTAAATTTTACTAATAGAATCCTATTGGGATTTATTTTAATTTGTAATAAATTACCGTAATTAAGATATATTTTTTACTTTTAGATGGTTAAGTAGTAACCTACCTATGTCCTACTAAAATACAAAAACTGATGGTGAATACCCATTACGATAAAACGTATGTGAGCAAATATATGCTATTAAATTCTTTAAAACTTGATCATGAACTAGAGACATCAAAACAATTCAACAATTGTATGTAGAGCACCTGAAAACGTATCTTAACCTAGACTATAAACTAAAATTAACTATTAACTAAACTATTATAACTATATTGACCTTGACTTTAAGTATATATTAACTATAAGTAGATGTAACTATAGTATAGGTAATTTACACAACTCCAAAACCTCTATAAGTACCTGACAATACTTATTGACAAATAAAGACGATGATCAGCAGCGAGCGTAGTAGTAGTAGTATCACAAACGTAAAATTACCACCCCTATTATGAGTAATACTAACTATAAATAATTTGAATTCACTAAATCACTGCAATGTTTCTTTTTATCTGTACTTAGGTAGTAAATCGACAGGTGTGTCTAATGGACAGCTATTTCATCACTGTATTTCGCGCATGCATTGATAAAATGATGCGCATGTATTGGACACGATGATGATAAAGTATGGATAAAATCTCCGCAGCTTATGCCTGCACTGGACATCATCCACTGCCTACACTGGAGGTTTTCCGTTATATTTCGTTTAATTACAAACTCGACAAAATATTAGAATTTAAAGGCAAATTAAGTGTAGAAATATTCCACTTCCAGGATGTGAGGGCCAATCAGATTGCATTCGCGGAACTCCGGCTTATCATTTAGGGCGCATCCGTAGGTAGACGCCCTCCGCCTCTTATATTAAGACCATGATTTCGATTCCCAAGTCAAACTATCTTACTTTAGGTTTTCCAATATTGGTAATTTTCAATAAAGAAACGGAACCGTATAATAATAAATTAATGCTTACGTTGTGTTTATCGGCGGTAATCACTTAGGTACCATTAGGCGAACCGTGTGCTCGTTTACCCCCCAATCCCATAAAAAAAATGTTATTCAGCCATTTTTAAACCAATTAAAACAAGCAGTAACTTACCTTAGAAATTAAAAAAAAAAAAATATCGTTAATAATCAAAAAATGTTGATTTACCCTAGCTTTATAGATAGCATTTCTTCATTCGATTAGATGGGTTTTCCCATAGTAGGTAACGACAATTCTACAAACCACTGTGTTTACCCTGTACGTTACTCCTGTGAAAATTCTCCCCCTTTTGAAACGAAATTTGTTGAATTCCAATATACCTACGGTATCGGTATCTGAGCGGCACCTTTCCCTAGCTATCAATTTTCCCAGGGTTAGTATGAGCAGGTGCTACTCATAATCTAATCACTAGGTAATTATTCCTTGGGGTGGTGATAAAACGCACTCGACTGGTACTATGATGATTTTG
This sequence comes from Acronicta leporina, assembly GCA_947256265.1. NCBI lineage: Eukaryota > Metazoa > Arthropoda > Insecta > Lepidoptera > Noctuidae > Acronicta > Acronicta leporina. The sequence continues at coordinate 10,084,320 of OX366522.1, read as the reverse complement.
AAAGTCATCTCTCAGCTACCGACGTGTTTTACAGCGCCATTAATTGTTTTATTACCGTTGTTACATCCACTGTAAAGATAACTGCGGTCGTGGGGATGTTTATAAAATTTCAAGACCAACTGACTGAAGGGGAGACTTTAATGTCGTTTTGAATGTAAACATGTTGTTATTTATATTGAGATTGCTGGCTAATGCGGTTATTTAAAAGACGAATGAATTTTCTGTGCGCTTTTCTTCATCTGATGCAAAACATGTATTAGGTATTCTCGGGTTTACCAGAAAGAAGAAATTAATTTATCTTCATATCTTTGCTACCTGGCCGTCAAAGAACCAAAGGATGAATTTCTAACCGTCCTAGTCTTCCCCCATAGTTACAAGCAGCATAGTTACAAGGATCAGCAGCTACTTTGATTTTGAAATGGTATTTACTACGATTAATATATAAAAACTTAAATGAGTAGAAACTTTTTAATTAAGATAATGTTAGAGATTGATTCTGCCGTTCTGCGAAGCACATACCTACTATGGTTTTCATTTTCCAATCGAATCGCTCTTAAGTTTTTACAGGTTCATAAGAATTAATGATGTGATCATTCAATACATGAATTTAAAAAAAGGATGGCAATAATCAATTGATCAATTAAATTATAATAGACTAGCTGACCTGACAGACGTTGTCCTGTCCAAGTTTCAACTAACCACCTCGAAAAATTTGGTTTTCCATATTTGTAATACACTTAGCGCCATTGATTTCTGAATACCTTATTTCTGATCTATAAATTACTTAATTTCAAAAATTTGTTCACATTGTATTGACGTGAAACATGGAAATATAAATAGACATACCTACATAGATTATAATCTCAAATATCTGTTTCGGCATCAGTAAAGATTAACGCACGTTGCATTTTTTTATTATTGTATTTATTTATGTATTTAATTGAATAATTAATCGAATGATTAGATGGAAACTCTTAGTTTCTCAAATAAAGTGTGCGCACTGTATCTACACTATGGATGTTTCACATTATAAAATGAGTTACTATATGGCTGGATGCTTTAAAGAAGAAAACAATAATATTGTCAAAATTGTCAACTCAAAATGACACCTGTTATCGAATCAAATTTCATTGAGGTAATAACGATGTCGTGTTAGTCCGCTAGAAAATAAGTTGTCATTCTTTGTTTACTTCTATAATCTACTCAAATATTTAGTTTTTACACCGGCTTGTGCTCGCTGGATAAATCCTATGTACGCCCCGTGATTCCCTGTGTAAGTAGAGTTAGAATAACTGTACTAATAATCAATTCCTGGTCACAATAATGGTTTCTGATTGATCTACGTTATTTTCATGTTTTATCTTATTTAGTCCCTGTAAATGTATTTTTTAATTTTATTACTTGATTCTGTTATAATGTTTGATCCGTGCTAGTCTAATACAGAATTACTTGAAAAATAAATTGACTTCAATGGTTATTTTTAAAATTCAGCGTTTTAAATGGTTAAAATGTTAATAACTTTTGATAGAGAGAACCGATTTGAATTAAAAATAGCCTAAATGTTAATCCAAGAAACAGGCTATGAATTCCTGCCCACTTACTCCAAATCTCTTCAGTAGTTATCATTTGATGCGCGGTCAAACATACAGACAAACCGACAGACAAACCGACAGACAAACAGACAGACAAACCGACAGACAAACAGACAGACAAAAGTTCCAAAAATAATAGAAATGGATTGTGCTACCGATTCTGAGTCCCCCAAATTAGTTTTTTTGTAAATATAAGCAATGTACAGACACGGCTCACTTACATTCTTATTATATGTAAGATTAATTACTTATGTTAGATTTCATTTACCCGTCAATTAAAACAGAGGGAGAGGATAATGCCACCAAAAGTGGAAAAAGGTGGAAAAACGTTTGTACCATACAAATGCAAAAATCAAAGTTTTAAAATTGGCGTTTCGGCCGCTGAGTTGACCGCTCTACCGCGAACAGTCTTCGGGTACCTAAATGTAAAACTCACAATACCTAAGTAGTGCAAGTTATGCACGTTGGCAGCAACAAACTATCAAATCCATGTTTCCTTCACATATTTATGTGTAATAATACACTAATACCTAAGTACGGTGGGCGTCGGCGTCGGCGAAACACTGAAAAGCAGAAATAGCGTGGGCGGGCTCGTCACAGATGACAGCTATCTGTTCTGTTTATGACTTCCTCAGCCAATGGCCTCAAAGCGCACTTGTGCATACCTAGCCTAGACCAAATTCTAAAGTTGGATATGAACGTAAATATAAGGCGGTAAGTAGGTAGAGCTTACTACTTGGCTAGGCTAGTCAAGGGATTATGAACAACTTATAGCTACACTGGGAATAAACCTTATGTATTATAAGTATGTATTTAAGTACAAAAAAAAGTATATAAGTATTATATCCATTCACTAGTACCCATAGTACAAGCTCTGCTTAGTTTGGGACTAGATGGTGATGTGTATAATGTCGCAGAATATTTAATATTTAAACCTGAAAACACGATGAAAATCAGCTGTTCCGTACATTTTGTCCACTTGAGTCAATTTAGGTGTTACCTTTGTGAGGACATAAAATAGGTTATAGGGAGGTACTATTTTAATCTGCATAATTATGATAGCGTAAAAAATAATCGCGACACATTTTTATTTTCTTTAAATAATACAACGTTGCAGTTTTTTCACAACTTTCGTTCGCAAGTCAAGTAAGTATGTCGTACCTAGGTTCGTTAGAAAGTAGTTAGTAGTGAAGATTGTTCATCAGTACTTTCCACATTTTCGGATCGTTTAAATTTCAATCATCGTCATCATTGAGTGCCGCCTTCATAGGAGTTTAGTAAAACTTAGAATCCCACGCTGCATTTTTAAGTTTCTGGCAGCTTAATCAAACTCTGATATCAACTACCTAGTTACGACGGCGGCGACGTAAACTTCCCGAGCTTCGTATTGAGAGACTAAGGTTACGAACTCTCGAAAGCAGCAAACCGGGAGGATTTAATAAATGGGGGGTAGAGGCCAGGGGTTGTCTTTTGAAGGAATATCTCAAATATTTGTTAATCTCAAATTAACATAAAACACGTTAAAATCCATAATAAGTACCTAATTTACTCAATATGTATTGTTAATATTACCTACCACCTTCGTACCGATTGTGGTCTGTGCTATCCATGTATATTAAAATATACATAAAAAAATGTTACTGCGTCTAAAATAACTTTTGTTCATCTCAAAAAGACCGCTGAATGAAATTTGATAAATTTTAAGTACCTATTTATAAAGATAGATTGCATCTTAGAGAAGGATATAACCTTTCCTATCCATCTTAGAGAAGGCTTTTTCCTCAAAAAGTCTGTCTGGTCCTTTCGGATACCAGTTTTTACCGCGGGAGAGCCATGCTTCGGCAAGAATGGGCCGGCTCGTCCGGAGTGATACCACGGCCTCACAGAAAACCGGCGTGAAACAACACTTACGTTGTGTTTCGCCGAGTGAGTGAGGATACCGGAGGCTCAAACCCTTTTGAAAGGCGGGCAACGCACTTGCGACTCCCTCTGGTGTTGCGAGTGTCCATGGGCGGCGGTAATCGCTTACCATCAGGTGATCCGTCTGGTCGTTTGCCCCCCTATCCCATAAAAAGGAAATCAAACCGTAGAAAACATCTAGTAGATATTTATTATACATAGCATATAACCAGTACATATTTACTACGCTTCAATATTAGAACTATTGTTCTAACAAATTATAACAGTAGGTAACACGGTTTCAAACGATAAAGGTTTAAAAACTACACACCGTTCTAATAGGTACATGTACGTGTTTTAAAGTCAGCAAAGTATTAAACAATAGTTTTGGTGGCTGGCAATATTACTTCTTATGTAACCGTATCTTTGTTTGGACACATCAATCACTGTAACTGGCTACTGCCTACCACTGATTCTACAACGTACGTGGCGCTGAGCTTTTCTAAACAATTGGTAATAACACCTAAGCATTCCTAAGCGCAATAATGTTGTAGCCTTGAATCAAACAAAAGGTGCCTAGCATCGGGACTTTCCCAATGAAACCCTCCAATATACATATGTTTTTCAACGTATTAAATGTTTTGGGAAGGATAGGATAGGATTACTAGTATTCTTTTATCTGTGACAGTACCTATCTACTATCATATACGTGCCAAAACTTTAAAATATAGTTACATAGGTAATTGATTTCGATACATTTAGGTAGGTTCTTGTCTTCACATCACTTATTAGTCTAGTGGTCTCAAGTGCGACTACTACGCTAGAGGTTCTGGGTTCGATTCTCAGGACGACCATGTGCTATTGGGTTCTCTAATTTTTTATGAAATTCTTAGTAGCAATTCGGAATTTGGATTTGTGCCCGGTTAATGACTAAACATACCGGCGAAGCTGCCTAGTCCTTCGAAGAATACAGGCGTGTTATACCTGAGGAGAGACTTCGCCTCCCTGTGTTTGTTCTACCATCTGTATTTAAATGGACTGTGTTCTAAGGAATTGTTTGATATGGTGCTCACGGCCACTTTTTATCATCTCACCTCTCGCCATCGGCAACGACTTCATTCTCGCGCCTTAGAACCAATATTATCACGTACTGTATGTATGTACGTTCCAGAGGAACTTCATCCCACGTACAATCAGGCACTGGAATGCTAGCTGCCGCGGCTTTCTCCAAAGACTACAGCATGAGGTTCTTCAAAAAATGAGTGAAGAGGTTCTTTCAGTGTGGGAAACGCGCGAGCTACAGGTGGTGTTGCAGACGTCCTTAGCCTTCGGTAACTGCTTACCATCAGGCGTGCCGTAGGTAAGCTTGTTTGCCACTTAGTGATAAATAAAAAAGGTTAGACTGGAACACAATCCTAAAATACCTAGCTACTTAGTTGACAAAAAGGTAGGTAAATTTACAGATAATTACAAAAACATGCCAAATAATTACAGAAACATGGGCCTAAGATCTTATAATGTTAGTACAGACAAGACAATAAAGGTAACAGAACATAATTTTGCTGTAGGCACAACTTGACATAATTATCATAGCGACCTAAATGAAACACCAACTTTGAAACTAAACCGACTGAAGTACAAAACAAAAATGCTTAAACAAGATTGAGTAACGCGGATATAATAAACACGTGCCCACCATACCTAAAACCAAAACACTTGTAGATAAAATAGGTGCGTATAGTTAACTAATACTTATGGCACTTATATCTACGAAATCCTTAACCCATACAGATGTATGGCAGGCGGCAGGCGGATGACTGTGAAATCTGGCAGTAAATCATGGTGCGCACGGCTATAAAACTTTTTGTCATTGACATGTCATTCTAATAAGTTTTTAAATTAAACTTTTATGGCGTAATAGATGATATGTAATTATAGACTAGGGTGGAACGAATTGCAATAGATGCCTTTCACTTGAAACTGGCTGTTTCAAAAAGACCAAGGACCTAGAAAAGTACTTATAATATGATATTTATGCCTATCATTTCTGTGCCTAGGTACATACGTCATAATGTTCTTACTCTAAGGTACATACTATAAAAGTATGCTAGACACAGATCGTTTTTTTTTTACCAATTTGAAAAGAGAATGTTTTTTCTTTGTAAGTATGTGGACAATTTTAAACGTTTTTGGTGCCAATTTTACATACATGTATGCTGATTTAGTTTACTTATGTTTAATTGAATCAAAACTCGTTTATATACAATAAGGACACGTAGGTAGGTTAATGTATCTCTTATGACGATGGTACAAATTATAAATTACAGTTATCACTACGCATTTATGAAAGTTCCACTTTAAACTCATATAACTTGCTGCAATTAAAGCAGGAGCTATCCTATCAGTGATTGTCAGGAGCCCCGATGTTACTAACCAGATGGCGATGCGCGGTGGGTCGTGTCACAGCAAAAACTAGTACCTACTTACTCAATCTGTAACACAAAAGGAAGCACTCATATTATTAACAACAGCTACAGACAAACTACTTGCTCAAATGTCTCATTCTATGAGGGTTCTTTTTGTTATCAAATGTTCAATTTTATTTTTTTAGTTAGATCCTTAGTTTTATATGACTGTTTAAACTTGCAATACTTTTCCTATGTTTATAGGACTTCTAAGCGAAACACTGTTCGAACCTATCGGTGTATGTACTCCTTCCGCGCCACGACACCATTGAAATATCTTAAATCAGTAAAGGCACAGACCACTTTTTTCTCAAATCAGAACATACCTACCTACCTATGAGTGTAATAAAATTTTTAAACATTATGAGAACTCGTTCTGAGTAATAAACAAGGAAACCGCTGAACTTCGCCGAAGCAGTAGGTGATTATTTCTACTCATATTACTTCCGAGAGTAATCCGTTAGAAATCGATCGACTTTTAGTGGCGTGTCAGTGTTTGAAGAAAAAAACATAATTTATTGTCAGCATTCAGATCGCAAGGAAACCCGAACGAGTATTAGAAAATAAAAAAGTAATAAAATAAGAGATGTTTACGAGCGTAAAATGACGTGAGTCGTGAGGCCATGCCACTTGGGCTGTTTCCACATGTTTATTGCGCAGGCGCACCACTGTTTACTGCGGGTGTACATAAAGGGTAAATCGTAATTTATTTTCTTTATAGTTGTTCGTCGTCGACACTTGATGGGCTTGGTTACCTCGTAATTATCGGGCGCGCGCCGAAAGCAAAACCAATTTGAGCAGTGTCGGGCCACTCGGGCTGCGCGCGCTCAAGTGCACATTTCATATTGTTTATGTCAATACCAGCTTTTTGTTTGGATATGGGTCTAAACTATTTATAGCTTTGTTACCAAACAAAACAGTAGGTTGTTTGAATTTGGTGGTTATTTTTCGAATTTATAAAGCTCACCTATAGATAGATCTAATACTGTGTATGGCTTGTTTCCACATAGAACTGAAAGATTTTTCACCTATTTAGTTGTTATTATTAATTTTCTAAGTTTATATAAGTACCTAGATATTGATTCATTCTTTGAAACTTCTGGAAAAATACAAAAATTTGTAGGTAGGTACTCAAAGTGATCAAAGAATCCGACTTTAACCTTTAACCAATGCAACCTTTAAATTATCCATTCCTTTTAAATGTGCATATTATTATTTTTACATATTATTTTGGACAGTTATGTATTTTATTTTGTTTAGAACGTACGTTTTTTTATATTAAAAAATGCAGATTAGGTATTATTGATTTCTCTGCAGTGCGTGATAAGATTTTGTATGCGTACTTATACTGAACACTGTTGATGAGGTACTTAATATAATTGCAAGATTTAAGTCTTGTTTCCTAAATTTTGAAGATTTGTATCCCAAATTATGAAATTGTTTCTTACTCCAAATAAAATAATATGAATAAATATATTTATTTATTTATGTTAGGCAAACAAACAGCTTTTAATACTCTTTAAAATAACTTCATAGTTTATAACTAGGTACGGCTCCGCCTAGTATATATCTAAACACAAACAAAACACGAATAGTCTAATCAGAAATTGTGAATAAAATATATAATAACAGTCATTTTGTGTCACGGATTAAGAACTGAAGAACCTATTCTGATGGGCATTTGTTTGAAAGATGTAAATATGAAAGCCTCCGATACAATTTGTTATAAGATTATTTACTGTCCGAGGAAAATATGCTTTGGAACGGTAGTTTGTATCAACTGTTGAGGTGGCTAAACATGAATGGTTTCTTGGTAGTCTGCCAGGAACACGTAAATTAATATTGCTCAAAGGTCAAGGTCGAGTGAGTCTATATTGCCATGGATTTTGTCAAATAAGAGAGTTAAGTACGTCCGCTGTTTTCCTACGAATGTAACGAAGAAGTATATGATGTCAGCAGCGAGCAATATAACAGTTGTTACGTATTACTGTTGTAAATTCTAATATACATAATATCTTAAAAACCATTTTTGTATGGACTCTATTTTAGCACTGTACACATTATACTGGCGATTCCACACCTGGCAAGCATATTCTAGGACACTTCTGACAAACGAGCTAAATGTTTTTTAAAAGTTTTGTTTATGTTTAAGGACATACGTAAACATAATTGGATTACCTTTCCTAGTAAAAGTTATAGAAACATTTCAAAACATTGAGATTTAATTTAGGTATTACTCACACAATATTGTTCCAAACGGATGAGGTCTTCTTGCAATAACAGGCAGTCATTGAAAGTACTGAGTTGTTTCAATATTTTTATGTCATCAGCATATAAAAGGAAATTAGAATGTTGAAAGCACTGCTTGATGTCATTTATAAAAATACTTAATAACAGAGGACCAATAAGGGAACCTTGCGGTACCCAAGATGGTATGGAAACCCATGCTGCTTGGAAGTTGATAGCAACGGATTGGGTGCGATTTATACCTATAACTGTAATCGGGTAGTTACGATATTAATGTACTACGTAAACAGTACAGGACCTACCTATAACTTCCAAAGCGTTTCATAGGTCTTATCATCATTGGTTGTTTTTGAATCACCGACCGGCTTCGGCCTGTACGGTGATCAAATTATGTTGCACCACTAATTTTAATAATGGGGATTAAAAAATAGGCTTTTAAAGTATAATTGACGACACGTTTGGCGTAGCGGCTGAGCGATCTGCTTTTGCGACACGTTTTGTGGGTTCGATCCCCACACGGAGCAATATTTGTATAATCTACATGTAAGTTAAATAAATATTTAAAAATTAAAAAAAAAAATGTGTTTTAGTGGATACTTTCTCTCTTTCACTCAAAAATTTTATTTTATTCAGGGGCGGCGGCTGCATGCGACGCGCACATGTGAAAAGACCCATGAATGCGTTCATGGTGTTCGCGCAGGCCATGCGCAGGCGCCTATCCGAGCAGCGACCAGCATTGCACAACGCAGAATTAAGCAAATCACTAGGATCTATGTGGAAGTAAGCATCTATAAAAAAATATGATAATGGTTTTCATTTCGAGATGTGCTTTAAACCTCGCCTATTGATACCAACCTACCCTAAAATGAACAAAGAAAAAAATATTGAAGAATTTTAAGGATACTAGACTACACAGTTCAGTGAAACAGGTGAAATAGCATAATGACTAGGGCGTCGGACTTGCGATCATGTGGTTGCCGGTTCGAAACCCGGCGTGAACCCACTCGTAACACAAGCATTTAGGTTAATACTAGTAATGTGCGACCCACATTGCTAGTAAGCTTTAAAATTCTCTAAATGCACAAGAATTTCTCTCTTTCCATAACTCTTAGATCTATAGACGGATGTTCTCGTGACCTTTAGGTAATGTTGATACCGTTGAGCTTCAGTTTTACGAAATCTCACCAAGTAGGTACTTACTTACATTCCTTACTTCCTATCCAAGTAGAACTTGATAAGTTACACGATAATAATATGAAGCATTCGCCTAGCCGCCGTCCGTTGCGCGTGCGGCGTCCAACCGCGCGGCGTGCATCGATTGTTTACTCATTAAAATGCTATCACCGCTAACTGACACGATAACATCTCTAACTGTTTCGACTTCGGCTCGCTCAAATAGAAAATTGTGGAACAAATTCGCACCGAGATAAACTTCGTAGAGATCGAATACAGTAATAAAGAACTTACTTATAAAGCTAGCTATAACTAGTGGACAGCTATTGAAACTATTTTTATTCGACAATGTACCTATGTTTTAATATAAATGTGATTATAATAAACCTATACATAACCTTCACTTATTCTATTTCTAATAATAGAATAGAACCTTCACTTAACACCCTAGTGCTACATCCTCAATATTAAGTAAATTGAGTATAAAATTTAATATTACTTATAGATAATGATATGGACAACAAATGATGGATTCAAATCCGACGCAATTTTTCAATGTAGGTAATCGTATCGTAGCATGGTATTTTCATTTTTACTCAGTTGCCACATGATGTATGACTATGAAAATTCTTTGAAGCAAATACTATTTTCGAACATTGGGATCAAATAAGCACGAAGTACTGCTCAACGATCGTAAAAGCAGCTTGTCGTAGGCCACCCGCACACTGGGCGCCCGCTCTCCGAGCTATGACACAAGATGACGAGAATGACATGACTCCGGACTTTTGAGTATAAAATTATGGTAGGCTATAGAACCGTATCAAACAGAAGCAATCCTAAATAGCCCGCGTAAACAGATATTTGGTTCGTTCTATTACAAATTATTATTCTAAAGCAGCAATGGTATTAAAAAAATCTTAAAAAAAGTATAAAGTTTAGGTACTTTATACTTTTTAAGTAAATAAACATAATAATATACTTAGGCCCACTTGCACCAACTTCTTAAATATGTTTAAATTGGATTTAAACACAGTTTTTCATTGTAAATTTGCGTTTAAATACATTTTAGAAGTTGGTGCAAGTGGCCCTTAGTATAATAAGGCAAATAATCTTAGTGCTAGGTTTATGAACACATGCACGTGCATTTGTATATTCGTATGTGTCCCAACTCCCACTTGAACTTCCAAGTTCATAATGAAAGCGTAGGCCCGCTCTATATCTTTTCCATACCCAAAGGGTAAAACGGGACCCTATTACTAACCCCGCTGTCCGTCCGTCCATCTGTCCGTATCTCACCAGGCTGTATCTCATGAACCGTGATAGTTAGACAGTTGAAATTTTCACAGATACTAAAAAACAGAATAAAATAAATATTTAAGGGGGCTCCCGTACGACAGTCATGATTTTTTTTGCCATTTTTATAGATAAGGTACGGAACCCTTCAGCCGAGTCTAACTCGCACTTGGCCGGTTTTTATTCTGTATAAGCTACGTAGCCAACTCTTGAATCATCAAAGAAAACAGTCGGTGAAGTGAACTTGATTGCTCTGTTGTGATTGGCGAGCTCTCTTACATTGTCATCACGCTTGCGTCTCAAGACGAACATCTCGATCAAAATACATTAGCTAGGTCAAATGTCGAATTACAGGAAACATTTATCCCACGAATTCGTAATCTGCTAAATGGGTATTGAGGAGCTATGTGAGTATATCTGGCACAAAAGCTTAACATATCAACAGAAAAGCTCTTATAATTAAAAACGGTATTTATTTTATGGTAGGTACGTACCTACGCGAATAATTTGCTAATATTAGGTACGGATAATTTACTAAATAAAATTACGAATTCGTGGGATAAATATTTCCTGTAAAGTTTACAATTTACGTGGTTGTGACTGTGTAAGAACAAAGCAGGTTGCAAGTAGGTACCCATTTAGATAACAAACAATTGGCTATTTGACAGTTGGTACGATAATAAATGAAATATGTTTGATAAGGTAGTTTAAAGGTTAAAAATAATTATACAATACATATTTGGCATGAAAATAAATTTTAAATATTTTTATTTTTGAAAAATAAAATGAGATTTTTTATCTATGGATTACAAGATGCGAAACGCGGGCGGCCATGATTGCATTTCGTATGACGTCATACCACACAAAACAAAATAATTTTTGATAGCGCCGTGTGTCTTTTTTTTAAATTAACACAGAAATATTTCGATTTGTTCTTGTGAGAGGTTTCAGGCGAAATGGAATCAGGATATATTAAAGCCGATAGTGCAAATCTGCCTAAAGTAGATTCATTTATGGTCGCAAATTTCTTTTGTAATCCTAACTTTTACTCTGCTGAGTTTCGGAATGTGAAAACTTCATTGTAAGTACCGAAATGAACAAGGTATTGATATATAATTTAAATTAGGTCAAATAGTGAAAATTTGAAATGATTTGAAATTACTAAAAGGTTATGTTTATAATTTTAGATCTTCGCGACAGTCTTATGGTGACGACGCTATTGGATATGTCCAGTTAAAGAGGGAGGGAAATTTGTGTATGGTAAAATGCAAAATTCTCGGTATTTACCATTCTAGTAAAAAATCTTTAAACTTTTCATTCAAAATACGCTTATAAAAAGCTTTGTGGTCACTCGTGGTTAGGTTAGCTTTTTGTTTATTGAGTTATGACGTCACAGAAGGAAAATGTCACTTAGCCGGCTGTTTTCGCGCGAATTTAAAATGAATGGATATAAAATATTGCTTTTTCCTAATAAATAACTTATTTTCGAAAAGAAAACAATTTTAATAGGTATAAAATAAGCCTACGTAAATAATATAATATATTTCCGAAAACTGTCAAATAGCCAATTACCTAAAGTTGTGGTTCTATTTCTAAATTGTAGGAGTGTAGGTACCTTTTCACGTATCTGTTAGTTGGATGGGTACAGTGTATACCAAAGTACATAGGTAGGTAAAGTACATAGCCTATACGTAGGTCACACTATAAGTTTTGCGTAACTTAAAAAAACAACATGTTATAACCAAAATTTTATGTTTATTGCTTTTCAAAATACTCTCCTTTACATTTTTTCATGCGATCGAACCATTTTTTAAAACAGGAGGACCACAGATCTGAAGGCATGTTTTCTACGTCTTGGTTGAACGCTATCACTGCCTCTTCGGAGTTGGTAAAAGTGAAACCTCTCATCAAATCTTTGATTTTGGGGAAAATACAGAAATCACAGGGTGCTAGGTCGGGGCTATGCGCAGGATGGGTGACGAGTTGTACTTTTTCGGAAGCTAAAAATGACTTTGTTTTGTTGGCCGTTTGTGAAGAAGCGTTGTCATGATGTAGGAAAACGCGGCTTTTGGGTCGTCTTTCACGATTTTTTTCTAACACCCTGGGTAAACAAATTGTAGAATACTACTCGGCATTAACACTCTTTTGATCTTCAAGTGGAATTGTACAGATGGGACCCGTAGCTGAGAAAAAAAACGCGATCATTTATTACCAACGTTTCTCGCCTGCCTTACTTTTGTTGGCCTGTTCTCATTTTCAAACACCCATTCACAAGATTGCTGTTTTTTTTCAGGTTCAAAACAATAAATCCACGTTTCGTCTCCTGTGACAATGTCATAAAAAGCATTAGAATGTCCGTGTTCGTACTTCAGTAGCATCTGTGAGTACCATTCCACGCGAGCCCGCTTCTGCTCCGCTGTCAGTTCATGAGGGATCCAACGACAAAGTTTCCGAACTTTCAATTCTTCGTGTAAAATTTTCTGAATTTGGCTCATACCAATCCCCAAAAGTCCTCGAATTGTCTCATAGGTAATCCGCGGATTTTCTTCAATGCCGCTTAACAGTAGCCACATTATTTTCGTTGACGGCAGTTGAAGGCCGCCCTTCACGAAATTCGTCATGTAAAGAAATTCGACCTCTCTCAAATTCAGCAAACCATCGCCTCACGGTGCTCAAACAAGGTGCTTCTCTCCCAAAAGCATTTTGAAGACGAGCGGCACAGTCTTGCGGAGAGAGAGAACTTTTAAAATCATAAAAAATCATCGCTCTAAAATCTTTTCGACTTAATTCCGTTTTCGTTGCGTACACGTAGAACTTTGATGTGTAGCCTAGTTTGGGTCTATCAGAAATTCTTAAATATTGTAAAGTTCTTTTTTGGGAAATAAAATGTATTATTATTATTATGATAAAAAACAATTGACAAATGATTTCCCGCCAATTGTTTTTTTTTATTACTAAGAAGGTTGCAATGTTTAAAAAATATAACATTCGAAATTCAAATAGTTCCGATTAGCTCGAAGTGCAAAACTTTCTTTTAGTGTGCCCCATGTATATACGTATAATTGAAATTAATTAAAAAATAATAAGAAGAACATAATTATCGAAAGCTCTAAGTATGGTACACTTTGTATGGAATTTAAGTGGCGCGCCTGCGTTGGAAGAGTGCTCACGGCGCATTAGACCGGCAGCATCTGGAAATAGTCGCGCCGGCACGCCTTACAAAAAACTGCAATGACTCAGCAATTAAAAGCACTCATAGATACAAAAATAATGTTATATAATTTCTACGTTTGTTTACAGAAGTTTGAGCCATGAGGAAAAGTTGCCTTTCATCAAAGAAGCAGATAAACTCCGGACGCAGCATAAGAAGGAATACCCAGACTATAAGTACCAACCTCGTCGTCGCAAGCCTCAGCCGACGTCATCGGTTAGGCCGAAGCGAGAGCCTTCCCCAGAGAGGGATCAGATCGACTTCGCCGGCATGCCAGATATCTCCCCAGCATTATTGGCTGATGGGCCGCCGGACAATGCTGAGTTAGATCAATACTTGAAGCCAGGCTCCGTGCCTAACTATCATGAGCTACAACCGCGATACGCAGCTCACAGCCTTCACCATCCACCTCCACCTTTGTACACGCCGGTACATCATTTCCATCCTTCGTGTGCAGATTGGCACTACACGGAACATCCTTAAAACTTCTTGAATGTATACAATACAACCCAACTTAGAATTTATTATTGTCGTAATTTTACGATGGTGTCTCAAAGACTTTTTAGGTAGTAGGTAATAATTATGTATATGTATACTTTATAAAAAATGGAATATTTTATCGCCGGTCACATTTTTTGTAACTTATAAAAATAGGTCACATAACAGTTGTAAATATAATTGGGTAGACATGTAAGTGCTTTGCGAAACGGCGCGCACGTGCGTTCAGTTTGTGTAAGCTGAATAAACATTATTTATTAGGTTAAAGTTTGTATAAATAATTATTTTTGTTAATAGATATTTCTGTTTTGTAGTTCATGTTCCCAGCAGGATATCAAATACTTAAGTTAAAATAAAATATAATTATTATGCTACAATATTAACAGACAAAGCTTTTTAAGCTTACCTAGGTACGTACTAAGATTTTATTTTTCGCGTCGACCTATTTACATACATACGGAGTGGGTTACACCTCTGCCTTACCCGTTCTACTTAACCCGTTGATGCATCTCTCCTTAGTCAAAAGCAAGTAAGTACTTAGGGAGCTATGGTAAATTGTAGTTTTATATAGGTACATCTTTTAGGAGATTGTACCTATACACTATGTTAAAAAATCCCTTTCCGACCCGAAAGGAGCATAAGGTATCCCATTATCATAACCAAATAAAATAATTAAACTGACATTTCTTGAAAGTAAAAATTCATGATTGTAAAGCCCATGATGCTGCCATCATGAGTGCTGCTGAAAAAAGCGGAACGGATGGCGATACCTAACAATACAGTTGGCACAAAATAACTTTAACCAAAATGGTGGATGAACCAAAGTAGTCGATTTTAGTACATTTTGTACGCAAATGCACTGCGCAAACTTTCCCCTTCCTCTCCATTAGTTTTGGGTCAAGTTATTTTGCGCGAACTAAGTATACCTTCTAACTATACCTCTACGGGTCGGGCAGGGTTTTCCTAACACATTGTAGGTATAGAAAAAAACATATAAGGTTGTTGTTAAAAATATAAATAGGTAAGTATAATATAATATTGTGTAAGTGAACTGTAAGCTAATGAATAATCCCCGTTACTAATAGCATACATAAACACTAATATTTTTAGTAATTAGTCATTAAATTAAACATTTAATTTCTTCATAATCATCAGGACAAACAATTGTCAGAGTTTTTGTAGGTAGTAGGTACCTACCTATAACGTTATTTTTCCCAAACCTTTTTTTTACCCTTTCCGTAAAGACTTTAAAGGGTACCTAGGTAATCTTGGTAAAAATAAATTGCGAAGCACATTTCTAACAAATTAAACGAAACAAAATTATCACATTACATAAGAGTTTAGAAAGCTCTGATATACCTATATACTTTTTTTTATTACTAAGTACCTATTCAAAGTGGCTTTGCGTATAGCCTATGTACTATTATACTTAATGTTGTTAAATTCTATTCATATTCGAATATGAAGTAGGTAGGTACCTAATTAATAAAGTTGAATAGATAGATAATAAGTATCTTCAAACTTTACGAAATTCCTCAAGTTCCAAAGTTTACAAGTTTAAGTGTAAGTAGCTTGGTTAAGTTAAATAACAATTGTATAAGTTATTGTTGTGATTAATTAGTTATAATCCATTACCTACAACTATGTTGTTTATTAAATATATTTTTCTACGTTCTACACAAACACTGAGTTTTGCCTAAATTTCCCATCTTATAATAATAATTTATTAACTGGAAATTCATAGGAAACTGCTAAATTCACTCTACCTCGTATCGTATCGTAACTGTAGTTGCTACCTATCTATTTGATATCAATTTGCATTGGTGATGATTGTGATGAACACTTCTAAGAATTGCTGGTCCATATACCTACAGGGCCTGCTCGGATGATGCGCGAGATAGGCGGCGACCCCTACCCGTCCGCAGCTTCCGGCGCGGGCGCAGTGGCCGGGTCACGCCCGCCCCAGCGTACAACGCCTCTGTTGTTCTCACCCCTATCTTATCACTCTCACATTTTTCGCGACCGACATTAATGAGGCTAATAAACATATCGGCAAATTGTGTAATTATGCTACTTTAAATTAATTTATAAGGAATAATTTATGGTTGATTTATATTAAGATGAAGTTTATGATGTTGCCGGCTGTTGAAAAACATCAAATCATTGATGATTGATCATGATTGAACTTGCATTTGTTTGCCATCCCTTCAAACGATGTAAATAATTACCTAATTTTTTTTAAACTAGGTAGGTACCTACATGTTGACAGCCGCCATACAATTAACAATATTAATTTATTATTTCATGACTAATGTTACAATTCCGAGATTACAAGCTTCCAGAGAAACAAAAACATTGCACAAAAAGGCCGTTATATATTTGTAATGGTGCATCGTAGCTGCAATATTAAGATTGAGTGCAAATGAAGCGCGAGGCGCGTGCGCGAGGCGGCAGCTCACGTTACACATACGATACACAATTACACATGGGCCGACTGACTGACGAATGATATCGTATACTTTGACTAACACACTTTTTGTGCGCCAACACATAAGATATTAATTACAGAGGCGGAGAGCACCATGCTCAATTTTACGCTTTAATCTTTTATTTTTTTTGTTTTCATCCGTCCAATGGAATTACCACTAGGTACCTACATTACCTAATATAAAACAGTGCAAGTTTTTCAATTTATAACTGTTACACATTTTAAAGTTAAATCAAAATCATAAGACAAACTGTTGTTTATATAAATTTACTATCTTTTGCCCGCGGCTTCGCTCACCGGAAACTATATTAGGATTTTTTTTTAAATATATTTCGGTTGGTTTCGTTTTAGGTATTTTTGGTAATAAAGGCGGCCATGCGATTTGATACATGTCCACACTATATTAGGATTAGAAATGGATCCCAAAACTAATTTAATCAAAAACCAGCAGTGTTGATCTCTTCTTTGTACGGGTCTCTATACATCAGAGAGGTCAAGCTGTATATCAGGATCCGTTTAATTAATTTAAATACGAAGTTCACCAGTTTTTTAAATTGGAGCATATACTTTCTAACAGTGATAATAAAATTAAAATCTTCTCAATAGTTTTTGCTCCAACCCGTAACAAACACAGCTTATTTCAATTTTATAATAGTAGAGAAGAGAAGAAGAAGAGAAGAGAAGAAGAAGAAGAAGAGAAGAGAAGGAGAGATTCAAAATTCTGTCCATCAAAATCTCAAAGGTGATCTATTATATAAAATACCTACTTACATCTAGAAACCCTATGTGTAAGTATGTACGTGATCGTAGACACAAGAGAAAATTGCTCTGAGGTAGCTATCACCAGCGTAAAACTAAACAGTCCAACTCAAGTGGACTCATCGAACGACATTTCGTGTGAACCAGGTCCATCTGTAGTCTGTGGCATGTTCAATGTAAGGCGATACCACGACGTCTGGGGAACATCGAGGAATCAAATCCTACATTATTGTAAGTACCCGCTGTTACCCACACATGTGGAATGATTCCGCTTAATTATTTACACTAGACCCTCTCGTATGGTTCTAATCCATACGAACGAAAGATCAATCCTACACAAAAATATAGTTGTAATACAAACAAGTACCTATTTAAGGTACATAGGTATAGTTATTTCCTATTCAATTTACTTGGCACAGGGCAATTAACTATCGTCGAATCTATCAAATCAATAGGTAGGTCTTTACTCCGTTAAAAAGTATATGATGACTGTGAAACCTGACTGATATATTGTAACGAGTCTTTTTTAGCACGTTACATGTTAGTTTGTTTTTAAATAAAACCGTACTAAATCATTATTTTGACATAGATTATTTCGCCATGTAATGTTGCAAACATTTTTATAAAAAAAGTCATCTGACATCTGTCTAAGATTGACATCTTCACCCTAGGAGCATATCTCTTAGTAGTACAGCCTACTAAGAGATATGCTCCTTGGGTGAAGAAGCTCCTAGGCACAGGCCTAGGAGCTGAATTCATGATGGACTGAACGTTTTCAAACTAATAATTTTTGATATCTTTTTGTGATTTTTTTGCATTTTTCATGCTAAGATTATAAAGTTATTTTAGTGAAGGAAAAATTCGACTCGCAGGCAGGATTCGAACCTGCGTCTTCTGGTTTGATACACCAGACGCTATGACTACGACATACTCGCGGTGGCTTAGTGGTCATAGCGTCTGGTGTATCAAACCAGAAGACGCAGGTTCGAATCCTGCCTGCGAGTCGAATTTTTCCTTCACTAAAATAAATTGTTATATATTAATATTCGGCCTAATTTCGTGCCGCTTTCATTATAATGTTGTTAATTATTCCAAATTGTTTTGCAAAGCCTAATGGCTGCTATCATATATGTTATGGACCCATATTTTGTTGGTAGTACCTAAGTCGAAGATTTCATTAGCACTTGTTCATGGCAATTACTCTGGTTTGAATCTTGTTCGATTTGGCTACAATCAGCTTTCGCTATTGTTCCAGGATAATCTATAGCTATTGACTTAATTCTCGCCCCTTGGCGAAGAATGGGATGTTTGTTAAAAAAACGGTAAGTAGGTAATTTTATTCAACGTAACCACGTTTCGACATGAGCTCGTTACGTCCTCTTTTCTATTCCAGGCTTAATTTGTTGCAGCCTCGGCGTTTTTTTTTATATATATTATAAAATTTCAATTCTTTTAAATTAAACTTCGGTTCTCTGACCTCGAAACTTTGGATCATGCCGCATCGCGCCTGGCCGGGATGGCAGCCGTTCCATGTATTTAATTAACTAACATATAACTAGTAGGTAGGTATGCAGAATTGGTAGGTATGAAGTTTAAATTACATTAGGTACTTCAGTCAGATGCAATAATGACCACCAAATTATATTATCATAAGTACCTACCTAGTTTTCTAAATTTAAACATTGTATGCAACTTACGGAAAATAAAAGACAATTAAAAGAGTGTGTTGTCTTTTTATTGTTATCCTCCCAGCGGCAGATTAAAAGTTTAATCCTCCGATGGTTAGCTTCCGGCAGCATTTTTTTTAGTGGTGAGTTCTTTATATTATATTTTGGAGCCCACTCATTTTAAAATCATTCCTAACCTTCTGCCACACCATTGCAATTTTAAATCAATGGCAACAACGGTATTTTCTTTAATAATAATTTCCGTTCATGTATCTTAAATTTTTGGCGCCCAAACAAACCAAATTGGCTTCTGATTTCAATGTTGGTGCTGCGCTCCACAGAATACCTACTAAGAGATACTATACTAGGGTGTTTTTTAAAAAAAATGACCCTAGCAAATTCGGACTGTCCCACAACTTCAAACATGTTTATTTTTGTTTTTTATATGGCACATGTACCTAGATGTGAAATTTTATATGATTAAGGCAGACATTTTAAAATCAAGTTAAATTGAAAAACACCATAAAAAGACGATAGATATATTTATATTTTAAAAAAGGCACCACAGGAGGTGTAGATTTCGTGTGTCCCACGGTGCTCTCGGAGATTTGGAATACTTTTAACTTTTAAACTATTGAGCTTGAGTATTTTTAGGTGTTCGAACATAATGTCTTTATGTCTAAAAGTGTGTTTTTAGTCTTTATGTGATTAATTTATAATTATTTTTAAGAAATTTCATTAATTAACGTTGTCCTACGAAAACCATAGTACCGGAAAATCCGGTATCGTCACGGTGAATTTGATATCTTACTTATGACAAAATCTACTAATTTTTGTTGTTTCTACTTTCCTGGCAATATTGTGATCATATTTTGATACGCCATTACTGTCATAAACGTCGGTTGCGACAAAATCTGTGACTAAAGTGTTGGTGTTTTCGGCGTGCAGAAAAAGTTTTCTGGATAGTGACAGTATTTAAAAGGTAAATAAACTCATTTTCTTTACTTTGGCATATTGTATTCAAAACATAAACTAACCTATATTAGATTAATAAAGCTAAAAAAGTATTAGTTATTTTTAATTTTAAAAGTTTCGTCGTATGAATACGTCACCTCCTGTGCGTCATGTGACATACTACCGGAATACAATCGTGACGAACTTGAATTATAAAGCTTAGTGTACAACGAAATATTTAATCTTGTAATAGATACACCTACGTGTTACCTAATTTTGATAAGAGGTAAAATTTGTATTGTTTGTTTGTACGCACGTAATACCCGTGACAACTCAATGGATTTGAATCTAAATTGACTGTAAATTGTGTTATAAATTGGCAGTGTGGATACTGCTCAATTTATTCCTATTCGTCACGCAATTTTCGTAATAGTCACTGACCTGTATTCTAAATTGTACAAAACTAGTTTTAAAAGTACCTATCTAGATTTCTTTAGAGTATTAAGTTATGTCACTATTAGAATTTTGTTATTGCCGAAAATTCCTCACTTTGCTTGATTTTTGAATTTGTAACACGTATCATTAGTAAACAACAACTTTTCGAGGGCGATGTGTCTAAGAAGTGACGAAAATGAAACTATTTGGCTGATTATTTATTATTGCGATAGAATAATGCTAAATGTTTTGTTATTTTTTGGTAACATTTTAAGCATATCTTTATGCTACTTAAAGTTGATTTTGTTTCAATACCTGGTGGTTTTATTTCCGACTGATTATATTGTCTGACGTACAGGAACACTTTGCGTCATATGTTGACCGAAAAACTTGAATATTTCTCATATTTATGTCTAAATTTTAATTTAAATAGCATATTTAGGTAGTTAATTTCATATTCTTTGATACCAGAGTAAATTTAAGCAATTTCATTTAATCTCAAAGTTATATTTCCTGATCGTCACGGGGAATTTTTTTTTGAAAATCACCCATTAGCATAGAGTAAAGTATTATACGTACTGGATAGTGGTATAGATCTGCGCTCAGCTGGGGATTGTAGGTTAACGTTCCAGTTACTGTATACGAATTATGATACATTTTAAGCTTCAATAGCACTTTAGTTCAAAAATTTCTGACTTCTAATGTAGGTACTTTGAGGTACTTAATATTATGTACGTAAGTACTATAACTTAAATACTGATATATATATATATACCTTTTTAATAGCATAGAGAAATCAGTGGAAATATTGCAGAATTTTCTGACGAGAGTTGAGTTGTCAAACAGCACGTCAAACTTGTCAATCTCAATTCAGAATTTGACAAATCGAACTTAATTAGCAAAAGGAAAATGTTATCGGGTTTCTGATTAATTCTCACTTTTACAATAATATAAAAAGTTTATAGGAGTGATAACATGTTTACTCATGAAGATTATTGAGTGATATTATTAATGGCCGATTTACCGAATGGCTGGGTTCAGCTGGTAAGTTTGAACGACTGTTTCCATTAATTTATCGGGATCCAATTCATCGTGTATTACGAGTTGTTTGTGTGCCTGTATTGTCTTCCTTGAACTTTATAATTGGATAAATTGTTCAATTGAGCCAAGGTACCTACTCCTATATATTTTGAGATTAAATTGCAATATCTACATTGTTAGGCTACGAATGTTTATGTATTGATATTTATGTGATTAGGAATGTATAAAAAAGGATCAGGCGTTCCCTGACTTCAATCCTGTCAACATAAATGTAATTGAAATCATCTAATTTCTTAAAAAATAAATAATAGATATTTAAGTATGTATATTTATGTATTATTATTATTTCAGGTACCTTTCTGAAGGCTTCCAAGTAATTATTGAGAAGTCTAAAGATGCAAAATGCTCCCTAAAAGATGTTCAGTTGCGTTTCTTGTGCCCTGATGACCTAGAAGAGGTTAGTAGAAATAATCACAATATATTATTTGACATGGCCAAATAATGTTAACCACTAGCATTGTTGGTTTTTAATGTATCCTACATATTAAAACCTTGTAGAAATAGTCTCATAAGTAATGTATGCATTGATTTACAAAAAATTGAGTAGGTAATATTTTTTGACTTATAAGTAGTAGTTATATGTTAGTAGGTATTAGTTCACAAGTAGGTAGTAAAATAGAAAGAAAGAAAATACAAATTAATGTCAATTTGTGAAAAACACTGTCTTCTCATGGGTTTATCCTCATTTCTGATGAGTAATGAATAGAAATAAAATAATATGAACAAGCATCCCACTTGAGTCATTTATTTAACATAACATACCATCATGCCTGTATTCCCCGGAGGGTTAGGCAGAGGTATACTAATGTACATCCACAGTTAGCCGGTATGTTTAGGTCCCATGTAACAGGGGGCGAGCCTATTGCCATTAACCAGGCACAAATTCCTAACTCCGAGCTGCTACTGGGAATTTCATAAAAAACTCAATAACACTTTGCTCAACCTGGGAATCGAACCCAGGACCTCTAGCGTAGCAGTCGCGCTCAGGACGGCTTGGCTAATGAGGCAGTCATTTATTTATTGTGTATGTATAATGAAATAGTGGAACTTTACCATAATTTATCTTTGATAAATTATTTATAGGTAACCCTGTTAAGAAAACTATTACTTATTATCTTGTATGTAATGAAATTTTAATTATATGCAACTCAAAATCTTAGGCATTTTATATTGTTACTTATGTATATCTAATTTATGGCATTAGTTACATATTATGCATAACTAGATTTTTGCAGCTTAGTATTCTGTTGTATACTTAACATTATTTTTAGAGAAATACATACTTCCTTGAACTTTCCTGCAAAATAGAGCTAAAATTTTGGTTACACCTCATCAGTGTTCAAACAACAGTATTGTTATTAACAATGTTTCATCATGTTAGCAATGTATAATTACCTTTTCAGGTGAGATCTCTCTGCAGAGATTGGTTTCCAATAGAATACCCTCAGTCATGGTATGAGGACATAACTTCTTCAGATAGGTTCTTTGCCCTAGCCGCAGTACACAAGAGCCAGATTATAGGTCTTATAGTGGCCGAAATAAAACCTTATTTGAAGCTGAATACAGAGGACCGAGGAATACTTTCAAGATGGTTCGCCTCGAAGGATACACTTGTTGCTTACATACTGTCATTAGGTACTTTTCAATATTTTTGATTTTTTTGCATTAAATAAAGGTACTAATTTGTTATAGTTCTTAGTTACAGTTGAAATTAAAACCTAAGTGATCACATAAGTATTGTTATTTTATTTAAACTGATAAATTTATATAATGGCAGTATTTAAAGTTCATAATGAATCACTAGGCTGCTGATTGCTAAAAAGTGTACATTATTTACAGCATGTAAAGCAAGTATGTAATTCAGTGATGTGTTGTGTTAACTCCAGGCGTGGCTCGTTCGTACCGGCGTTCGGGCGTGGCGACGCTGCTACTGGACGTGCTCATCAACCACCTGGCGGGGCCGGTGCCGCAGGCGCCTTATGAGCACCGCGTCAAAGCCATATTCTTGCACGTGCTTACTACCAATAGAGAAGCTATACTTTTTTATGAACATAGAAGGTGAGTAGAAATCTATCTAAATTATAGTGGTCTTCTCCAAGGATCTTTTGCATTCTCCTGACTCATAGCATGTTGTGTTGGTATTTAGTGTTCTCACTATATTTATAGGAAAACAGAGACAAGGTATACTTATGTAGTTTAAACCTAAGCTGGTTTTGTTTGGATTTCATCCTATAAAATTTAGTTTTTTTCTGATTAAGTTTTTAATTTTGATGATGATATAATAGGTACAGTATTACACTGATAACCACTTAAAATTCATGACCCATTTTTGTGTGACACATGTATTTTCCTTAGTAGGATTATTGCGCAATCAATCACGCGCTTACAGTTCTATTTCATCATAACCAGTCTTCACAGTAATAATTATACTTCTTTGACATTTTTAAGATGACTCTTAAAAGAACAATCGGCGGTACATTACGCTAATATGGTATCATCGTAATATTAAGATGTTTCGAAACTGACTGTTATATAATAATAATATATAAACTGTATATTATACTGATAATGGGGCTTATATTCGCGATCGTTTACCTGAGCCCTGTAAATTCAAATTTCAATCGGTTTTTCGAAATTTGTAGTAGTAATAAACGGACAGTACCAAGATTTCTTTGCTTTTACGAATTTCTGAAGGGACACTGCATAATATAAATTATTTCACCATCATAAGAACTATAAGAGATAAAATTTACAGTAAGTATATGTTCACACATTCGCTATAAATTGTGAAAGGACTATTTTACAAAGAGTTGGACCGGATAAATCGGACATTATATCGAATGAATACTATTCGGCAGACTGATCAGACAGGCGGAATCAAATCGGACCTATTTTCCCGTCCTTAGTTAAAATTGTGATGGAAAATATATGTATCTTGTTCCCAATCTAGAACTGTGTGGCCTCAAATCGCCTACATGCAATACGAAACCGCAAAGCCTAATATGTTACCCTACTTATCTCTTCTCTATAATATTATAAAATTGTAAAAAAGCTGTGTCTGTACATTGAAGATATAAAAAAAAAGAAGTGGGTTAGGGTATATAAACGTCAACGAACTCAAAATTGTGTTTTCTAATATTCTTGTCTGCTTGTGTATTTGTTAAGGGTTGGTGCCAAACTACTGAAGAGATTTTAATTTTGTTATCACTGTTAGAAAGTATACCTATGCTCCAACTTAAAAACTGGTGAACTTCTTATCTCAATTACCTTCATGGATCCTGAGATACAGCTTGTCCTCTTTGATGTATACAGACCTATACAAAGAAGAGATCATCAATGTTAGTTTTTGTGTAATTAGTTTTGGGATCCGCGAAGCCGCGGGCAAAAGATAGTTTTTTATATTTTTAAATAATTAAAATCAGGTTTTTGTATTACACACTTGCTTGCTATATAACATACAGTAGCTAGGTAATGACAGTTCTTGCGGTATATATTTTAATTTTCTCGGAATTCCTCTGAACTGACCTCAATTTCATAATAAAATATCAAGAAGTACATACAATGTTCAAGGCATCTAAAATAATTATCTCTGAACGACTCATCCTACAATATGTTGGTATCTACCAACTTTTCGGATGCATTAATTTATTCGTAAGTGCCTAACGTTTCCGTTGTTTCTATAAGGTATAAAGTAACCTGAAATGTAAAAGAATGTGTTTATAAATAGATATAGTAACTAAGCAATTATGTGCAAGGACATCTCGGTCATCAGAGACATATTATCTCGAAAATCACTAGAAATCTAACGATAACACAATCAGTTGGTTTAATATCTGCCGGTTAGGTCATTCAAAATGCGTATAGGTACCTACCGACTTTAAAACTATTTTTAGTAGATTACCTGTAACTTTTAATTAATTTTGGTTGTTTTTGAAGGCGGTTTTACTTTATGTTAAATGTTATAATGTACCTTGTGGTTGTATTTTATTTCAACATTTTGAGCGAGTAGAATCTGATGTACATCGACAAAGTTGCCATTTATTCGGACGGTGCCTACCTATGTTTTATCTACAGATATCTTATCTATTATCTATTGATATAGTATTATTTACCTTGACCTGCATAGCAATGAAAATTTCTTATGAAGTAATATTTTAATGAACTTTTTTATTGCCTCAATAAAGGAGTACTTAGGTAGTTACTCAATCCGTCAGTACCTAGATATATAAATAAATTTAATCTTCCAAAAAGTACCTACAAATAAACGTTACAGTCACGTAAGATAGATATAAAATTGAGATGATTTATTTGTACCTACATTGGTGTTGGTCGGTTGTCATAACATAAACACAACATAATCAACCCATATACTGTCCCACTGCTGGGCACTCCTCTCAGAATGAGAAGGATTAGGCTAATAGTCCACCACGCTTGCCTAATGCGTGTTGTCAATAATATATAAATACTAGCCTCTGCCAGCGGCTTCTCTCACTTGAAGCTGAAAAACCAACAGTGATGATCGCTTCTTTGTATGGGTCTCTATACATTAGAGAGGTCAAGCTGTATCTCAGGTTCCGTTTAATTATTTGAGATAAGAAGTATACCGGTTTTAAATTTGGAGCACATCTTTTCTAACAGCGATAACAAAATTAAAATCTATTTAGTAGTTTTTGCGCCAACCCGTAACAAACAGACAAAAATTTTAAAAATCACAGTTTTGGGTTCGGAGACGTTTATATACCCTAACCCACTTGTTTTTTTTTAATATCTTCAATGTACAGACACAGCTTTTTTACAGTTTTATAATATTGAAATAAAACTATTTTTACGGATTTTATCGCGTTGTATTAAATTTTATTATTTCCCGACGTTTCGGATCCTTTACAGCATCCATGGTCACGGGTAGACTGAGGTGCTGGACGTCTTAATGTTAAAATTACTAACAGCTACCTTACATTTTTGTTAATTATTAGTGATCCGATTCACGCAGAACGAGCTCACCGTATCCTTTGGTCTTGCAGTTTTGGGCTTGGATTTAGATTTAATAGATTCTATAATGGGGTTCCAAGCAGCTGGTAAGACCCAACCATCTTCTCTATTGAAATTTGGGTGTTTTTTAATTTCAATAGCCTCACGAATCATCCTAGGTAGGAATCGGTTTTCTTTTGCGAGGACTTGTGGTTTATCAAATCTGATGTAGTGCTGGGTCTTGTCTAGGGTATGTTCACAAACTGCAGACTTTCTGGAACGGCGGTGTTTGACATCGGCAATGTGTTCTTTTACGCCAAAGACCAAAGGATACGGTGAGCTCGTTCTGCGTGAATCGGATCACTAATAATTAACAAAAATGTAATGTAGCTGTTAGTAATTTTAACATTAAGACGTCCAACACCTCAGTCTACCCGTGACCATGGATGCTGTAAAGGATCCGAAACGTCGGGAAATAATAAAATTTAATACAACGCGATAAAATCCGTAAAAATAGTTTTATTTCAATGTCTAATATTCGCGTAAGTGTCAGAAACCAGTATGTTAGCCAGTACGGACTGTCTATTGCTAAATTTTATAATAGTAGAGATACCTATAATATAGGTATATTTGCTTTATATAATGTTCGCGTATAATTATCGAAAGGAGGGATCATTAATGTTTAATTAAAATTGTTAATAATTCACAATACAATGTGCCTACTATGTATCTATGTAAATGTACTGGTTATATATTTTGGTTCGTAGATTCCGTCTCCACTCATTTTTGCCGTACTACTACTCGATAAAGGGTCGGTGTAAAGACGGCTTCACGTACGTGTACTATGTGAACGGGGGCCACGCGCCGTGGGGGCTGTACGACTACGTGAAGTACGTGGCGCGCGCGGCGTGGCGCGGCGGCGGCCTGTACCCGTGGCTGTGGGGCAAGCTGCGCACGGCGCTCACCATAGCTTGGCACAGGTAGTCGACACACCCATCGTGTTCCCCCAGTGACTCACAGATACTAACGTGTTAACGTGCTCTCGCTGTTGTACCTATATACCTGTGTGTGAATGTGTCCATTTCTGGTGAGCTCGTGCTTTGGTTCGTTGGTTACCTCAGTGTAAATGTTAAAATTGACTTGGATTGATTCCTATGTAAATACCTAGTCCAATCAAACATTGTATTTTGTATTGCGATTATCTCGGAGCTGCCTGCGTCTGGCATGTATCTGTCACGTGGTTGTATGAGATCTTGTGAATGTTATACATTTACAGGTCTAATATTAAAAAATATAGTATCCACTTTTATTATGCTGCTACACTAATAGCATTTAAACATCTTCGATAATATTTAAACTAAAATAGATTTATTTACTTTGTCGTTCTCCAAAGCATATTTATTTTAACTGTAGTTGAATGTTCGTCGAATAATAAATATTACAAATCACCTCAGAGTTCGTGAAAGGGCACTTTGTGGAAGGCTATACTTTGTAGTAGATATATTTAGTTGTTAAGTTTAAATACATTATTATTATGCATTCCGTGAGATTAGTCTGGTTTACATGATAATTGAAAAACTTTATTGATTTGGTTTACAACTCTGCTACGTTTTCAGAAATTTCCACAAAACGTAGAAGCGCAGTGTGTGCAGTGATTGAACGAGAGAATTTTTGAAATATCACTAAGTTATGGATAATTTATAAAGATGCACTGTTTATTGTTTTTTACATATTGACGTGAAGCCAAATTTAATACAAATATAATTGCACAATTAATATCACAATGATGTGTTGTTGCAATATTTTTTATATATTATAATATACGTAATAAAGGAAAACGGAACACCAAACATTAAAAACTTAATCCCAAGGGGTCGATTTGGCTTCATTTATAAAACTGACAAAGTTATTTGTGATATTTTTATTACTCAAAGCTTTAAATTTAATAATTCATTGTATTTTCATGTTATACGAACAAATAATTGACACATTTTTACGTACGACAACATATGTAATTTGATTTGAAATAGTGTTTCGTTGAGCATTAAGAACAGCATCTAATGCCCCAGAAATTATATACCAAGTGTCACGTGCCATGATATACTGCCAAGATTACTAAAGTAAGGTGCCTGTGTGTTCAATGTAAGACGTAATGTACGGATAAACTATAATGCTGTATCAATATAAAATACCGTTTATGAGCAATACCTGTATCGGCCATAAAACAGCATTGCAGATATGAAACTGAGAGATTAAAGCCAATAAGGTGAACAGAACCGGCTTCTATTCGCATCTAGTAAGTGTTATTTTGGTCATCCTAACATCAGAATTTAAAATATTTTTAGTCAGGGTTCTCGGCAATTTGTAAGTTCTATGGAAAGTTGATTTGGGTAGTGCAGTGAATTTAAAATATAGCTACAAGAGGTTTACATAAATACAAACCATTGTAGCAGAGTTTATATTCGTCCCGGTTCATTCATTCATGTTAGGTCTCAGTCTTTCAAGTTTATAGGTATTATAGATTTCATTCGATGTTTAATATTATCACCTATTCAGAAAGAACTGTGCTACCCCCCTTGTAGGTAAGTCCCGAACTGCAATATGACATTTCTGTACACGATCGCTCCTCTAAACCAGTAAATATACCTAATTATTTCTGCAAAGTATAGGTAGTATCTATCTCATAGATACTGCGATGACCCCCCATCGCAGTATCTGAATATTGCAAAGAACTATTTAAAAAACAATATTTAAAATCTACTACCTAAATGCGAATGGATGCCTTTACTTGTCTGTTTTCCACCCAGTGAACGTCCAATACGAACTCTATAAAATTAGTGTAAAATATTTATACTTTTGTTCAGAGCAGTAATGAAGATCACTCAAAGTTATTTATCGGTCAAATAAAATATTTTTCACTAATTTTTTTAGACTCAAATTCCTTACTAATAAAATTTGTAACTTTTATTAGTAAGGTTTAATTTATTACTTTAATACCGCACGACACAACAGAATTTTGATTAGCGTCTATTGTAAATTTATATGATATGATTATAATATTTATGTAAATAGTTTTTATCGAAATAATTAAATAGGTATGATTACGAATAAGGCGAATTTACAATTAAATTTAAATAACAAAATAAGGCTGCCATATTCTTATTTCAGGTGCCTACAACAGTCTCTTCAGTCTTGTGAAGTATTAAAGTAAAATATTAACAAAATTGGTCAGTTTGTTAGTTTATATTCAGTCAGTACAATATACCTATATGTATATGTACGTGAAACTATGAAACCGAACTAAGTCTCTCTATTGATTACGATCGATTCGAAGCCTTTGAGAGCCTATTCTCTCTTAGTGCCTCAAATTAAATATACACTGTGAAGCCGATAGATGGTTTTACTAATAATACTTTTCTGTGAAACATGTATATTTTGGGCGCATTGGAACATTGTTGTTGTGTATTCAGTCCAGCCAGTGTACCACGTAGTTTTATTAATCTACTCACATGAACCAAAGTATTTTATGTTAGTTTTGTTAACTTATCACTCATGTCATTCAATCGATATTTTTTAATTTTATATTTAAGTATTAATATATATAAAATTGAGTAAGTATTATTATTTGGAGGACCATTATTAAATTAATTATTTGTATTCCAAAAGCAACCATGATAGTTGGGTATGTTTTGTAATTTGTGATATTATCATGATTTAGATAATTCGAAATATTTTATAAAGTTTTGCTTAATTGAAATTATAAGGTCGACATGTGTGTTAAATTGTCCTTTCTATAAGTTATAGCACGTTCCTAATATTAACTGGAAAATTTACGTTTTAATTCTATGTTTAATATAAGATAGGAAAGATTTTAGCTTCCAAATAAATATCATTGTTGACTAATTGTATTTTCATTTTACACCGAATAATGGGTTTGGCTTTTCAATGATAAATAAATTCATAACAATTTCAGAAAATGTTTAATTTTAATAATTGCTTCATTTTTCATCAACTATGCTGTACAAACTATATCGCTTACATTAGAATTAGCAATTAATAATTGCACGTAAAAAAACTTAACAAATAGGTTTCTTCAACTTTTCGATTGGAATGAACGATTATTACAATAAGTAATATTTTTACAATATTTATAATTCTACGAAATGAAAATCTATTCAACAAGCAGTCACAATCGCCCAATGATATGTTAAAATTATTTTTCATGTAATTTTAATGTTATTGCATTCTAAGTATTAAAGTTATATCGCATTCACATCGTGTGGGACGAGGCGTGAGCGCGTGTTCTACCCTAGGTAGCAGTCAGGCCGTGTGATACACTGGGCCGTGATGAAGCAGAAGCGCCCCTTTGTGTATAACTAGGTGACCAGGTTGTCCCTCTCGGTGGCGCCGCCCTTGTGGTTTTGGCCCTTGAAGTCTTTCAATCTAATTGGCGACGACTCGCTGCCAGAATCGCCCTGGAACGTAAACATCATCACCTACAGCCTCAAATTACCCACTGCTGTATCTTAAATGCAAAATGAAAGGAGCTGTGCTGTGTAAGTTCAAGCCAGATCCTACATTAGTATTTTTAAGAGCCGTTTCTTTTCAGCTCTTTTTATCAGAGGGGTGGCTTCAGTCATCGAAGAGACAGAACGGTTGATCATGTTAGGTTAAGAAACTAAGATAATTGAAAAATACATAATTAGTAGGTACACATTTTCACATTTTTCGCATATCATTTTGTGATATTTTGCATTTTCTATGCTAAGATTATAAAGTTATTTTAGTGAAGAAAAAAATCGACTTGCGGGCAAGTTATCGTCTGTTGTATCCAGCCAAAAGACGCAGGTTCGAATTCTGCCGGCAAGTCGAATTTTCCCTTCATTTTAAAATAATTTTTCACACAGACAAAAGACGAGATACCTATTTCATAAATCAATACTATTTTTTTAAAATATCTATTTGTGCGAAATTTATTTTGCGAATCTTTGTAAACTTACGTTGGCACCGAGCGAGGTGGTCTCTTGGAGTAGCAGCTCGCTGTCAGTGCCTCGGGACTCCTTGTTTTTGAGGATGGATCGCGAGCGGGAGTCGCCCTCTAGCGGCCAGCCGCCGCCGCGTTTATTTCCATTCTTGCCTACATATTCCAGGGAGCAAAATATTAAAACGAATTTAGCTTCTCAACTAAAATCCAAAGAACCACCATCCATAAAGACTTCCTTTTCGAGTTGTAGAAGCTTCAATGTGCTAATCTTATAAATCGCTACTTAAATGCGAATCTTTGACAACCACTGTACCTATCTGCCACCTCAAATTATATAATTATTGTCTCTAACCGTACAACAAAGTTAGTGTTTTAACTGTAGGTCTTGAGTTCGCATTGTGATAAAATTTTATAGATCACTTGTTATATCTCTCGGGTAAGTACCTACTTGTGAGAGTAAATAGGGAGGTAGGTATATAGGTACTTATTTAACGATTCAAGGAAAGGATATTTCTATAGGAATAATTAAAAACTGTGATACCCAGCAGGAAACCGTTGCTCCTTATTTGTTGGGAAATGTCTTAGAATTCAATAATCGCGAGCGCATTATTATTAGTTGGTATGTTATGAAATGTATGACAGCCCGCTAGGGCTGTTATCTTTAACATCACGGCATAGCGCTTATTTTGTATGACAGCAGACAATGGTTATAACACTTTCCTCTGTTCTATTGCTTACAATATTCACTTGACCACAAAGAATTTTAATTAAGCTTATGCAAGGCGGCAGGCACGTATGTTGTACGTAGGATATAAAATGAGACGAACCAAAAAGGATATGGTGATTAATGATCCGCGTAGCTATCCCTCTCGGCGGCCTTCTCTCTTCCTCCGTCCAGTCCTGTAGGACAAATGATCATGTTTTTGTTACCGACATGACCTATGATATCAGCTCTAAATTATGAAGGCATTGGTACAACTCATGCATTCAGAATGCAGAATAATTGAAGTACTTATTAGTCAATTTGTGGCTACATCATGCAAACATGAGTAGATATGAACAATATTAAGAAATATAGTTAGAAAACTAGGAATAGTGCGTGATTAGGTTGATTCGGAAACACCGGAAATTCTATGTAAAATGTGGTTTAGGTATCTATCGGTGAGCAGCGCCGTCGGTCGCGATCGCTCACCTGTTGGAAGCGAGCCTTTCTATGTTTGGGCTTGGCGTCGTCGGCAGTGGGTGGCGCGTCGTCCAGTGGCTGCGGTAGACTGGTGCGTGACGCGTCTAGCGGCCGCGCGCTCGCCACCGCGGGCGCCGCAGCCGCGCCCGCCAGACTCACCCGCGAGCCCCGCGGCGACCCTTCGCCCTGTGAACCTTTGGCACACAACACGCTTCCATCCCCAGATGCACTCCTGCGCACGCCATTAAACTCTGCCGTCTCACCGCCCCCACCCCCACCTGCGCCGCCACCGCCGCTACCGTCCAGAGGATTCACATACAAGTTTGATGAGTCGTTCTCGCATGCGATGTCGCCCTCTGAAGGAAAAGGGTGCGTAAGGCATGATGCAAATGTATCTGTAACGTAAGACATAATACGCACATGGAGCCGCATACGACCAAATATGGTGTATGTTGCTCATATACACATGGCATGACAGGTATCATACAATACGCATAGTTTAAAGTGCAGGTAGGGGCATGTGCCGAAAAGATATCGACAGTGAACGAATAGATACGGAAAAAATAGTGGAAATTGACGTGACAGTACACCCACACACATTAAGGATACATTTAAAAACAAATATCAATAATGGTTTTAAAAAAATCTGAACACTTGTAAACAACACGGCGCATACTACTTGAGCTCTGGGTGTTTTAATTTAATGGGTAAAGAAAATGCTACTAAGAACTATGGTTCTGTTGTTTACAGTTGTTCTGCTAAATGAAATGTGTCCTTACCTGGACTGTCGAGACTGTTCGGCGTGGCTTCTGGCAGCGCCTTGGGCGCAGGGTGTCGCTGCAAACACGCCAGCTCGACGCACACCGGCTGCCGCAAGTCTGACGTCGACATCGGCATGAGTTGCTCCGCATCAATAAACTCTTTATAACCCTATATCAAAACGTTACGCATTATTAGATCAGATACGTAAATTGATTAGAAATTTAAGATCAAACTGAACATTTACAAACCAGTAACTAGGTAATCACAGGTTTTTAGGACAAGGTAAGAACATCACAATTTACT
This sequence comes from Acronicta leporina, assembly GCA_947256265.1. Lineage (NCBI taxonomy): Eukaryota > Metazoa > Arthropoda > Insecta > Lepidoptera > Noctuidae > Acronicta > Acronicta leporina. The sequence continues at coordinate 10,050,338 of OX366522.1, read as the reverse complement.
AAGTATAGGTATTTGCCAAAAGTTACCTTTAAGTGTCCTATGTTAATAAAATGATTAGCTGCAAAAATTTCAACCGAAAGAAATCATACAAACCTAGGGATGGATAATTAATTACACTAAAAAATAATTAATTAATAGATACTTACAGGTTAATGCTAGATGAAAATATTATTATTAGTTAACTTATTTCATACATGTATCAAAATAATAAGTAACATATAATTTAGGTAATTAATAATGAGGCATCTACGAAATAATGTATGCGTTAGTATCTTAGTACCTTGAACGTGCAAAAACAACATTCAAACTCAGAAGGCAGCTGATCCAAGTCAAGCTGTTTGTCAGCCATCTTCTTTTCCTAGAAAATACGAAATCATTAGTAACCAGTTACACTCGTTCCTAGTTTACAGTGTTAGAGAATAAGTAGTGAGGCAGTCCGAACCGTCGACGAAGTGTTGAATGGCTTTGAAGAAATGAATTCAAAACAATCGATGGTCGCGGGGTCGCCGACGGTTCTTTGAAGCTTGTGTGCATTATAAATGTGACTATCACAAACAGGCAACTAAGATAATCTTCTACGATGATCACTTGTCGCATCGGCAACTAGTGTTAGCAAAACAAAAACAGAAGTGATATCTTACTGGTGTAGGTTCAGGATTTATGAGCAAGCGTTTCTCCGGTGAACAAAGGCCCTCGTTTGAGTAGCGACGCTCTTTCTGAGGGCTGCTCTGAAACTGTTACCTACAGTTTTAGCGAAAAGCCAAATGCTGCAATGTAACTACAGCTTTAAAGGGTTCGTCCAAAGCTTAAAGCTGAAGTACAGAAGAAGGTAAGTCTTTAAAATTTCTTAATTTCAATGTATTGCAGTTGGAGATATTAGCTAAAGCAGAATTAGATTGTGTATTGCAAAATCGCGAATTAAAGTAGGTACCTATTAATTTGCAGTACATACCTAAAAAAACTAATACTAAAAGCTTGTTAAAACTCACCCTACGATAGCCAAGTTGGACGTACCCGAAACATTTGAGAGCGAATAATATTACCTGGTTAGGTTCAGTACTCTGTGGCAGCTTATTGGTGATCGAGTGTTCGTACTGTTTGTAGCAGCCTGTGGTGGCTGGGGCCTCACCCTCCAGGCTAGTGGCGTCCGCCTGCGACAAGTTGTGTCCTGAAGACACATACCACTGTGAGTAGCGACGTATTCCACAGTTGTCACTTTATCCCCGTTTGAATTAATTTTACTTTAATAATACTATGAAGAAACATTTATAACATGACAAAACATAACAGCGTTAACTACACAACACACATTCCACACGAACAGTACACAGAATCCAGCGTCCTCCGGATACACCTCAGACAGTCCACAGAAGAGGAATGTTAGTTCTAAGAAGCGTTAGGCTTACGCTGACAATGTAATCGACCTTAAATTATAGTGTCTTCGTCGCACATCGCAAGCTACACGCGACGCGACTCAACCCCAAGTAACGGACTTAATATGTATAAAGGGGTCGAGTGTGACGACTGTGAGAGTGGCAAGGTGCTCATCTGGCGTCGTCTCTCGCCTCAATAAGGACGCACTTGTCACCTGAAGACAAGGAATAAAACACTCTGAGTGCACATCACCGCAACCAACGAGTGAACTTAGCTGTAGCTGCGATGTATCGTGAACTGTTTTGATTTTGAAGATGTCTGCGAGTCCGGAGAGCCATCGATGCGACGTGCATACATTCAACATTCATTGCATCCAACAACACAGACACTGTTTGAGCACGAAAGGCATGCGTGCACAGTGATAGATAAAGTTATAGTGCATTCCGAGCTAGAGACAAATGACATGGACAAGCAGCAAAGCGAGTGGCCTACGCGATACTGACCTGTGTCAACGATGACGTCGATCAGGTCCATGCTCTTGGCGAACGCGTCGCGTAAGTTTATATGGTGGAAGGAAACGATGGAGCCCTCGCGCTTGGCGCGTTCGAGCGCCTCTCGTCGCTTGAGCGCCTTTTCTCGCCGCATCTGGTTCTTGTAAAACTCGGCGAAATTGTTGACGATAATAGGGATGGGTAACGCAATTACCAACACGCCGCAAATACAGCAAACTGAGCCGATGACCTTGCCCAACGGGGTCGTGGGGTAAATGTCACCGTATCCGACTGTGGTCATGGTGATGCCGGCCCACCAAAACGTTTCCGGAATGGAAATAAATTTTGTTCCCGGCTCTTCTTTTTCAGCGAAATATGCCAATGAGGAGAAAATGAGTACTCCCATCGCAAGAAACAACATGAGCAATCCAAGCTCCTTATAGGAGTTTCTAAGCGTAAACCCGAGCGACTGTAGCCCGGTCGAATGTCGGGCGAGTTTTAGAATGCGCAATATTCGCATGATACGGAAAATTTGCACAACACGACGCACATCTTGAAACTGGTCAGTGGCATTCTTATTAGTTTCGAGTAAGAATAGAGAAACAAAATAAGGCAATATAGCCAATAAGTCTATCACGTTGAGTCCACCCTTGAAGAACTTCCATTTATCCGGCGAAGCACTGAACCGCAGCACGTACTCGAGTGTGAACCAGGTGATACACACTGCTTCGACCATGGCCAGTTGCGGGTTATCCATGGGTGCGCCCTTTTCGTCGTATACTTGCATCTGGGGTATCGTGTTGAGAGTGAGCCCTATCGTGGACAGCACGATGAAGAGGATTGAGATGACCGCGATCACCTGCAAGCATGCACCAGTGAGCGGTGAGCGGCGGGGGCTCCGCGCCGCGGGCCCCGCGCTCCCCGCCACCGCGCTGCCACACTGTGCAACTAAGCCTCGGTAGTACCTAGTGATTTGCCACATGTGTCAGATCGGTCAGATATAGGCTATGCCAGTGTTTATACAGAACTACTCTTCCTACATGTTTGTACATCGGAAGTTTAAACTACATAAACAGTTTGTATGTATAGATATGTCATTATGTATTTACAGACAAAAGCCAATATGATAGTAACATATTATGTCTTAACAGTAGTTAATCTTAAATTTTGGTGTAGAAATAACATCTATACGTGTGACTATGTTAGTAGTGTTGTGTAGTCTCGGTGTGGATAAGTAAGTACTTTATATTAAACAGTGTGGGTGAACGGACGCGCGTCCGTGTCGGAAGTGCGAACTGGTAAAACGCCTAGAGCAGCAGGCGGAATGAAGCAGACGCTCGTCCGTCCATCGCCCGCAATGCTCGGTTAGTCGGATCAGTATCACGAAGCGGAAGCGCTGGTGGAGAAGGGGTCGGAGCGGGAGTCGAACGGGAATGAGGACCGGACAGGCAGGGGAGGGTGGGGACGCCGGCGGGCGACGCCTTGCCGTGGTGGGAGGCGGCGCGGGCGCAGCGCGGCGCACACCGGACGGGTCGCGTCCGGCGGGCGCCCGGGCCGTCCCGTGCCACCCCGCACGCCGGTCACTGTGCGCCGCCCCGGCGGCGGCTGGTCACATCGCGTAAGCCCATCCCATCTTTGCAACTTTTGCGACAACAATTAAGCTTTGTTTTTATAAGTTCTCTGTATCAAGAACTATCGACGCGGCTGTGAACATTTATAAAAAATTATTGTAATAAAGTTATGTACAATATCAAGAGAATGGCCAGTTGATACTGACTCTGATACAGTATCTAAGCATAAAATAAATATTGCAGCTATGGCAAGAAGTACCATAGTCAAACAACTTGAAGCTAAATAAAAGCAAAACATATAAATATTATTCATTGGATACCTGCTGGATATAGTTTTAATCGAATGAGAAGGTGTAACAGAGAATTGTAGTTCCACAATGACGACGGGGTGGTCTGTAGACCACATCACAATAAAATACTCCATGTGCTAGTTCTATCCATTAATGTTAGATAGGTACATAAAACTAGACTATAGTGTTAAAACATGATGAACATGAACTTTTTTACAACAAAGATTATACATTACATGTATATATATTATGTAATACAGTAGTTAACAAGGTATAGGTTTATTTTTCAGTAAGTAGGTTAGTGATTTATAAACGCTAATGTTGAATAGAAATAAATAAATAAGAAAGAATTGACACACCAAATTGAAAATAATAATAATTAAATATGTTACTATATCAAGTTTGTACTTACATACGCTTATGGTTGCACCGCTGTTGTCGAAATTTTATGTATAAATAGTTGAATAGTTAGTAATGCTACGAAATAAACTGAAAGGTGCTCAAACATATCAACGTACACAACACAATATCGATTCGACAAAAGCGATAAAATGGTACGTTTACGATCATAATACTACAGAATTAAACACAACACCACATTCCAATAAACGAGACAAACTGACTAACAACACTGAAGGAGGAGCCAGCGATAGATGTTATTCATGCACCACAACACAACATATATAATAAATAACCCTTATACCAAGCTTGTTTCTTAGATGCATAAGTTCAGTATTTCAAAATGTTAAATGTGCGGCAAGTGTAGGTAGGGCAATACCCATTCATTGAAAAAGCCTTTTGTGTGCATTGAGGAAGTAGATGTTTGTGTACCCATACCATACCTAATCTTAGTACCCAAGTAATTATAATGTATAAATGGATTGTTTTACAGTAGTGAAATGAAAAGTGAACATTTGTTATAAAATGTAGGTATTATGTATAAATTGATCGACAATACAGTAGGTACTAAGTGATTGTGCTGACAGTGCTCAGTGTACCTCAACTTATGTGAGAAAAGTAATACTTATTACGGTGCCCTTAAAAAATTGTCAAAGGTTGTTTAATTAAGAGTTACTACATCGGCATAATGTCTACTAGACAGTACAAAACTTGCACACATGGACATCTCAAGAGATTTTCTCAAAAAGTACGATTCACAGAAGCATCTATCTAAAATGAAGCTAAATTTAGAAATATATTTATTTAACCCTTAAGTACCTCTCCCTGATAATAAACTATCCTCGGCAGCTTTACTAGAGTGGCAGGGTTAATAATATTGATAACTGGTTATTACTGTAGTTGAATACGTCGCGATACGTTACCCTGGCTGCGATACTGGTGGTCGGTTTCTCGAGGAGGTCCCAGAGCCATTTCTGGTACTGAGCACAGGTACCCTGACCGAATTCCTCTTCTTCCCTTTGTCGCAAGCTCTCGGCTTCCTTCCTCATTTCTTCGTGCACATGCTCCTTGCGCTGGTGATACTTGTGCTGACAACACGACTCCAGGTACAGTTCGTCTACACCCCAATACTCGAGATCATCGCTGAACGCTAACACACACATTTCGTCAACTAAATGTAACTTTCCAGTCCGATAAAAATTGAGTATTGAACTGAAGCTCTTCGGGTGCCTGGAATACGAAATCATTGCTACAATGCGCTGTGTTACGGATAACATAATTATGGTATAAACATTGTCTACAAGCAGTAGTTTTACTTTCTGAAATTATATCAAGTCACCACCTGGTCAGGCCGCGCGTTGTTCCACATATAGTGCTGTCGGGTGGAAGCTGAATAGGTCTTTAGTTATTTTTATTTGACTTCTTAATAAGCATTTTGCATTTTTTATTGCTATGAGTTAATGATAAATTAGGTTTATTTATTTCTGTACAAGGCTTTATGTCTTGTCTGTTTTAGACGTCAAATGTTTTAAATTTATTTAAACTACTTAGATGGCGCTGATATTTCCTAACCAATGACCTCTGAGAAGAAACACCGAAACAAACTTAGAGAATCATGGTCTCTTTTAATTCGAGACATAATAGTAGCAGTATATGTATTACAATTACAATACAGGACAATGTCTGAGAAGGTCTTATGAAGAATACTTCGTAATCGATATAGCGGCTTACAATGACCAGTCCTATAGTTGCTACTTGTTGGTTTACTATCAGCAAGACAGCTTTAATATTTTAGAACCTTTGCATCAGAAAGTGAAATACAATTAGGTACCTACGTATTAATGGTATATGTGAATCTACTGAATTAGTTGCCGGGAAGGCGAACCTGACGATTGTTTAGTACGAATATAACATACCTATCGAAAAAATACTCGTTGTCCTGTAGTGAGTAATCGTCGCAAAGTTCCGTAATGGCCTCGTGAGTGTTGCAGTCCCGCAGACGACCGAGCCTTGTGTGCGGGAGCCGCTCTAACGTGCGCCAGAGCACCTCGTGTCGCACTCCGCCCACGTTTATGATCACCCGTTTGCTCAGCGCCTTGGCGCGGAGCATCATGAAGGGCTCCGGTGGTAGTGACGACATCGATCTGAAAATGTGAGGTGGAACATTAGTACATATTTCGATTAGGTAGGTATAGGAATTATACGATATAGTGAAATCTCGGAGTATCATCATCATTATCATCTCCGTGCCCTTGCCCTAATTTATCGACGCAGCCTACGCTTATTTCTGTTTATACCAGCCAGCTATCACATCAGTTAACATTCTCTTTTCCATCATATTGACCTTACTCCAAGTAATTACAGAAGTAAGTAGCACAGTAGGTCATACCTACTGTGCTACCGAAATCTTAAAAAAATATATAAAAGGATGGTATCGGTAGGTACATTATAGTTTTGAGATAGCATATCTCCTCCTGCGTAGTGAACGCCTGATCGCTGCCTTTCTGAGAAGAAAGCCACGCCTAGCAGTGGGCCGATAAAATAAAAATGTTGAACTTTGAAATACAATTTTGAAACCTATCACCAATATATAAAACTAAGCAGTGATGTTCCAAGAAATGAAATTACTGGGCAAATGAAGCTTATCATATATAAAATACTAGCTTTTACCCGCGACTTCGTCTGCGCGGACTTCAGAATTGGGTTCGGTCTAGATAAAAAGTAGCCTATGTGTATTCCAAGCTATAATCTATCCCAGTGGCAAATTTTATCTAGATCTGTTCAGCCGTTCTGGCGTGAAAGAGTAACAAACATCCATCCATCCATCCTCACAAACTTTCGCATTTATAATATTAGTAGGACATATAAAGTGTCCATTCAAGTCGAATTTCCCAAACGTATCCGGACTGAATTGGACGAGGAAGGGCCTCCCGTATCGGTATGTTGCATGGGTAGGATACTGAAAAATAACGAAGTGGAGACTGTGTGCCGTGTAGGATTTCCCAATCATTTAAAATTTTCGGAATAGCCGGTCGAATACCAGGAAATTCGGCGGGTCTCGCTTGTTTACATTGTCATAATATTTGAACCGGTTGTGAGCTTGTGGGGTAGCAAGGGGGAGATCTGTAATGTCTGTTTTTATAGGTACTCTATAGGTACTGGTAATCGGTCCATACTCCATCAACTGAATACCTAACTACGAGTAGACTGGACTACTAATCACTACCACATGATATACCTAGTACTGGTCAGTGGTGTCTATATAGTATTAGTATAAGCCAGTATATAGTATCTCTCCCGGGAGAGGCATAGCTGATTAGGTACCAACATTTTCTTTAAAATACTCAATTTATTATTCTCGGAATGTTTAAGGAGCTTAGTGAAATCATCACAAAATCTTGTTGAATAGCAATGATGGTTTGTTTACAAGACCGCCAACATTAAATAAATATGAAGGTTTAAAAACAGACTGATTCCACGAATGCAACCTTTATATATTGGAGGCTAAAGATTTTATATGAATTACCGCCTGCGATTGTGCTGCCTACCACATGTATAATTGTAATAGGTTAACAGTCCTGACTTTACCTATTGGTACGAGTATGTCTGTCTGTACCTGGAGTGCGTCCGCTGTAGCACGGCATTGCCGGCGGGCGCGGGCGCGGGCGCCGGCGCCAGCCCGCGATCGAGCGGCGCATCCTGCGCGGGCGCCGCGAAGCCCATGGGCGCGCGCGGGGGCGAGTCGCCCACGTGCCAGCGCGCGGCGCCGCGGCCCGCCCCCTCGCCCCCCATTTCCGCTAGCTCATGGCGCCAAGCGCCGCCGCCTCATCGGCTCTAAACAGTTCGCACACACGCTCCAGGAATCTGGAAACGAGAACATTTTCCGATTATTAAAATGCATCAAAATCATGACAATACGAAGTATCTTCTTATTTAAATTCCGAAGCCCCCAGAAACCCAGACAGAATGGATCTCGGACTGAACAGCTGGTTAAGTTGGCACTGGATGGAATCCCTTTACACCGCCAGATAGAAATTTCCATAAAAATAAGTAATTCACACACTGGGTGCATATATTTACCAGTTTTTTTGCTGTATGTAACCCTGTAAGTAATTTAAGCTGTGCTTCAGAATGTGGGTAAATAAAAAAAATACCTACATTCTTAAGCACAGCTTACAACTACGTTAGGTATATTCAAATTTGTATGTGAGTTCTTTTGCGTGAACAGCAGACACGTCTACCTAACTTTCTACCTTCTATTGTAATAGACTCCACTAATCAAGATATCAAGTAAAACGAACTTCCGTGTCTTTTGAATCCAAAACACACAAACCACACAATAAGTATTCTAAAATAAAAATAATAACCTTTTTTCAAATTAAAGTTAAGTTTTAGTAAATTAAAGAAACAGTGATAGCCTTGGGGTATGACCACTGGACTGCCATTTCGTAGGTCTCGAGTTCGAACCCAAGGCACGCACCTCTGACTTTTCGTAATCACGTGCGTATTAATAATTAATCATCACTCGCTTACAACGGCGAAGAAAAACATCGTGAGGAGACCTGCATGCGTGGCATGTGAAGTCTGCACACCCGAATTAGGCAAGCGTGGTGGACGATAGCCTAATCCCTCTCATTATGAGAGGAGACTCGTGCCCACCAGTGGGACAGTATATGGGTTGATTGTACGTATGTAATTATGTAATTTCAACAACTATTTTTATGTATTTTATGTAATATGTATACATGATATTATAACATTTGATATTGATATGATAACATTTTCAAACAACGGATAATAAAAACAAAATTGGGATAAATAAAATATTATTATGTAGGTATTTTGTGAAATAGATATAACTTTACTGATTATCAGATACTGAAAAAGAGAACAATATTTGAACAATAATAATTGCCACCTCAGTTCACACACCATTTTTAAATAAGTAGTTCCTACTTCTTCTTGAGTTCTAATAAAGACCTACATTTTGATATAAGAAATAGTGTGACATTATTGAACTCCCAGTGTGTGCACCCCTACTGAACTCGAGCTCTACAAGAAAGGCGAGATTAATAAATAATAAATTCCAACAAAGCAGTCCAGTCGAATCGATCGCTTGTAACTTTACGGCTATTCCCTGAAATATCACGTCTGTAGCCGTACATAATACATCAATACGGATTCAGGGTAATACTCAGCAGATACTTCTTCTCTAAACGGAATTGAAATTCTGAAACAAATGGATTGAATTGAATATGAATTTGCACTGCTCTTGTTTTCATATCAAGTATTTTGTATGATGAATATCATTATTCACGAATACAAACTATGTACAGTAGTGCTCAGTGTCTTACACGTGCGTACATATATAGCATCAAGCTCTATTTGACTGGCAACAATGCTGAACTGGTCAACGCAGCCGCGACGCACACAATAATCATATTAGCCAGGTATCAACACATGATATTTATAATTTTATGTAACCTGTATGTATATGTTTATTTTAGGTTACTTATGTATTGATTTGTGTCCGAACTTTTTCAATAAAACTATTTCTTTCTTTCTTTAAAGAAGAATTTTACCAGCCCGCGACTACGTCTGTGTCAACCTGGATAAAGTGTCTTATGTGTTAGTTAACTCTGTATGCTAGATACAATTATGTTGTGGTTTTTGCTTGATTGAGTAACAAACATACAAAAATTCATAATTTAAAAATAATTATAATAGCTTATCAAGTATGTATTATTTATTCGGTATGTATTAGTTATTATAAGGTATTCTTTGCATATATAAAACAAAACTAAGCTAAAAATATTAACGATCTATGTAAAAAACGTCCCTGATGTTTGAATAACAAAGACAAAAATCATTACGGTTCACATAACATAAGAGATAGACGTAGGATAAACAAGTCCAGAACTCTAATTTACTATTCAATAGGAGCCGTCATAAAACTACCGAAGTAAAATAAATAAAAGTTGGCCGGGTATTTGTTGGAGACTCGGAGAGCATTGAGAGTCGGTGGGTGGTCAGCAATCGATTACAAGGTAGCGTGGCGCGCCCCACGACCCGAGCTTATCAAGCCTTCTGACCGACCCTAATCTAATAATAGACATCATGGTAATGTCCTCGACCATTATTTGTCTACTCTATGTTTGGATTTCAGTTTACAAAACATAAGCGCAATAAACTGAGTAGGCAATGACAATTTTAACATTGACGATATTTAGAAAAGTTACAATCCATATACCTAATAATCAATTGCCGACTGTATGAAAGAACGATTTAAGAATTATTTGGCGGTTTTATATTGTGTTCGTCAATGACAAAATAAGGTTTGAATGAAAGAAAAGCTGAAAATGCACCGGAAGAATCGGTAAATAAAAATTAATTCATTTGTAACATATTCCAGCAACAAAGGTTGCTGATGGGTTATCGGGCCTACTGACTACAGATTACCGAAGCCGCAGGAATCAAGCAGATATTTTCTCACCTCTTACGAGATGCCTATGTGAAAGCATTTAGGAATTGTATTCTAAACCTTCCCCGCGTGGTAAGTAAAGGTTAAGTTAAGGTTAAGTGGTAGTATATTTAATTTTTCTTACAAAGTTACAAGTTTAAAATAAAGCTTGAGACAGCAACAAGAGTGCTAGAGAGAGCATATAACTAAAGTTAGCATTTAAAGAAATGTTTCTGTTTGTCCGCACAATATATAACAAGAATGTAGGTAAAGTTAATGTACCTAGAGACACAGCTTTTTTACAATTTTATAATAGTAGAGATATCTCTACTATTATAAAATTATAAAATTGTAATATATATATATTTTATGGGATAGAGGGGCAAACGAGCAGACGGATCACCTAATGGTAAGCGATAACCGCCGCCCATGGTCACCCGCAACACCAGAGGAGTCACAAGTGCGTTGCCCGCCTTTTAAAAGGATTTGGGCCTCCGGCCTCGTCATTCACTCGGCGAAACACAACGCAAGCGTTGCTTCACGCCGGTTTTCTGTGAGGCCGTGGTATCACTCCGGTCGAACCGGCCCATTCGTGCCGAAGCATGGCTCTCCCACGAGAAAAAAAATATATTTTAAACCACTAGTAATTTGATAAACGGCCTGCACATAAGATGCATCCCTTAAAGTAGTCCAAAGTTCTTATTCTCCACATTCAGTCCTGGCTGTGGAAAATGAGTAGGCAACTGTAGTTTTTAGTCGATGCGAGCCGAACATGCACGAGGGCGAACCATGTATCTATAAAGCCCTTACTTATAGAATGGTCCCCGCTCGAGTTTTATTGAAGTTAGATAAGCTAGAGAGCAGAGCCTTGAACATAGAGGCAGAGTTCCAAGACTATCGGTGTCTTATCAGATACATTTCGACGAATGCGTGTTGGAAATAACATCACCGAACAAACTGATAATCGGCACTGCGCCCCCAATATTCTGTGGATACTATGCGTAATGATACCCATACGTATGAAGCTTTATGCTTAGGTACTACTTTCTCATATGTATTATGTTATCGTGCAACATGGGGGGAGACTTCAAATCTCGAATGTTTCCTCTTTGTAAGCGTGATCTACCAACGTAGAATCGCATCATCATTTCCAACAATATTTCTTCGTGAGATAGAGATCAAATTTAAACCTACGCAATATAAAAAAAAAATGTTTTTGTAAAAAGTCGGTCACGGACCACAAATAGTTGATGAATATGCGTGTAATTCCATAACAATATATATTGGCAGGAATAAAACGCGACCCTAATACGGGGATCGTAAAAATGATTTTATGCAGGTAATGTGTGGGACTCGCGTGGTTCTCCCCCTTCAATTCCAGCCGTTTGAAAACAAAAGATAAAAAAATAGAACAGTAGCCTAACTAGAAGTTTAGGTTTTTTTATTTCGTCAAGATAATAATTAAACTTGGTAAGCGGCAACCGCAGCCAACAGGTATCATACGCTCAATTTAGCAAATCCAATAGTAGGTGGCATGTACATTTTGATACCACAGTTTGATACCACACTGATATTACTGAGGTATATGCTCAGTAGCTACATTGCCAAAGCGGTGGTACCACCCCATTTCGACAGCCGAAACTTCAGCAATGGGGTCCTGCCGCCTTATGTAATCAGTAACCCAAGCACGAACAACTATCGAATTCGTATTTTATTATTTTCATTATCCTCCTTCTCTTCAGCTTAATACAAATTATTCTCGATTTCGAAACGAAAACGTTTTCGAAAGTATTTGTGCTTGGGCTACAGTAGTAGTTAGTTGCTAAGATACTTTTTAAATTTTATTCGGTTATAGGTTTCCCTTAGAAAATATATTACACAAAAATCTTAGTTAGGTCCCTACAACAAAACGAAGTTTGCAAGTTGTGACGTTAAGCTTGAATAAAGTAGATGCACCTTCCGGTCCACTAGTTACAATAGTTTTTTTATCAAAAATATTATCTGCATTTGCATACGCTTATGCATACCCATAATTAGATAGATTCATACTTGTAATAAACCTATTTATGTCTTTTTTTTTCAAACTGTTACTTGACTGAGACTTGGGTATTTGACCCAAGTGCCCTACAGAATACATATTTACATTTGACCATCTTCACATTAGTACCATTTAGAGCAACGACACATTAATTATTATATTATGAAAAAAAACAATAAATATCACGAGGTACACCGCTACTCCGCAATAATTTGAAGTAAGATTTGAAAGCCCAATACCAAACATGGCATAACCAAAGGCGCAGGGAACAGATGTGTCAACCTTTCTCGAACCGCCGATGTTTTTCATATAACTAGGAAAAAGGGTGTACGTCCTATGTTAGCAGAAGTATGTTATGTAATATAAAGTCTTATAGGCAAGATAAAATATTTTTCATCAGAACAAACAACCACAAAAGAGTTCCATCCAATAAGAACAAACTAGTGTATTGTAGTGGTAATGGGTCGGGTTGCGGCGAAAGTTCGTATTGGCCTATATACCTATACTGCAAGAATATAGGTCATGTGACGTTTATATCTGGAGCCGGCCATTATCTCGACGCCACTCTGTCTGCGATGCCTACTCGTCGCACAGACCTGCGTAAAACTATACCTACGACATGTACATATACCTAACATATAAATAAACTGATCGGAATACCTTATGAGTTGAGTAATTTTGTTACTTTCTATATTTTATATTTGCAAGAGCGAGACGGAACTACGTAACTGCTTAATAGGCTCGCTTGGGACGAGGGTGGAGACTGGCTCCGTATTGATCTCAAGTCGTGAACGGGACAGCCGCCGCCACTAGTAAATAAGCCAGAGCCTCGCAAACTTTTATCATCTTCTTACTACTGTTACTAATACTTCAAGTCAACAGCGCTACGCATATAAGTATATCTGAATCAGATACACATTTACACGATAAGATTACAAAAGACCCTTTGCCAAGTTTCACTAAGAAACTAAAGTATTTCCCCCTGGACAGTATTTTCTTGAACGAAGGATTTCTATTTTCTAAAATTCTTAGTTATTACAAGATTTCACCTTTTAAAGCTACAAAATACTTTAATTTAAATAAAATAAAAAAGTCATCCATATCCAACCAACCATACTATAACAGTAATGGCGTAGCAATGTGGCCGCTACACGGAGTGCTACGAGGCGTAGAGCGCTACGGGTTCGTAGAAGAGCGCTACGGATCGTAGCAGGCTGCTACGCGCTCTTGTAACCTCTGACCTTTATCGTGGCGCCCGCGCCGCCCACCGGCCCGTTCCGGATAATGTAGCCTCCACAACCCCTCTACGCTGAGCTTCCAGTAATTGAATCCAGAGCACGTGTGCATGAATAAACCATTTTAATACAAGCCTTTGAACGACATCCGCGTAATACCTGAATACAACGACTAATAACTTTTTACAGTCCCCCATGACAGCGAAAGATCACCCAATAAATGTTGCGAATGCCTAGTCATTCATATGTAAGTGGGACCATCACAGAAATTTTAGCGGGCTATTAAAGTTCCAGCGGGTAATGTGAATATAATGAACAACGATCGAGCGCCAATTACGGGGCCCCATATATCACGTTTTAAATTAGTAGTCATTTTGTCCGGATCGTGTACACGGACGCTGTAATTATACCGTCACATCCATTAGCAAAATTATCTTTTCTTACTAAGTAGCAGTAGTTTCATCAATAATTATGTAATAACTGTTACATGAGCTTTGTAAGTTAAAACTTAAAATTACTATAATAATAAGCTGTAATGGTTATTCAGATAACCGTTGCATGTTAACAAAGGAAAGCTTTTATAATTATTCGGTGCTATCAGCTCAATCTAAACTAACAAAGCACACACTATCACACCACATCTACTCGGACATACCTCGTCAACAATAGTCAGAAAAAACTTGTTTTATCCTGTATTTTACTCGAATATTCTCAGGGCAATAGAATACATTTTCCAGTCCATTAAATTGAGTGAAATTATACCGAGTGGCTAAAGAACTAATGACGGCAATCACGACATTGTTTACTCTTTACGGCATCATCACTGAATAATGAAATATTATAAATAGATAATATAATTCGAGCAATAATTGATTATTATCTATTCTGTACACTTAATAATACATATATAAAGCTGAAGAGCTTGATTATTTGTTTGCTTGAACGCGCTAATCTCAGGAACTACTGGTCCGATTTGAAAAAATCTTTCAGTGATAGATAGCCCATTTATTGAGGAAGGCTATAAGCTATATACAATTAACTAAGTATTCCACGTGAACGAAGTCGCGGGCGGAAGCTAGTACACAAAACAAAATAGATCGGTTTACAGGGCACACCAACATAGATGTTGGTGTGCGTAAACTCAACGCGTTATTACTTCGCCTATTACTAGTGTTAGCTTTACAATAACCCGTTGTCCACACACTTGCAATTTCTTGTTGCTTCACATTATATATGAAACAAAGAATATGAAGCATAAATTCAAAGGTATTATCAACCGATACCGTGGCATAGGTGTATAAGCAAGCAGCTGGTGTGACATTAGTCTTATGATCAAATCACGCCGGCCCGGCGCTAACTTTTTGCATTATTATCATTATTTTTTTTCGTTTTGTTGAATTTTTATTTTTGTTATTTACCTGATAATAAGAACATTATTCCAGAAAAATGATATATGGAAGAAAATATTAAACAATGTGTAATATGATAACAACAATATTTATTGACATGGTTTTTTTAAATTATAAATACAAATTATAAAGTATGGTTCATGACAAATATTCTAAGTGGGACAAAAATTCACTTTGTTTTTCATATTCAAGAGGGTAATTTATTTATTAATGATATGAATAAACATGTTAGTAAGTTAGATAATAAGATACTGGCGATCCTAAATTGTAATCTCACTAACAATAACATCAATCATGTAATACAAATTACCCCCTGATATTTTTAATAGCCGATTGGTGCGCCATCACTATCTATTACTTGTTGCAAACGTGTCCTCATGCTAGCAACCATATTCCAGCACAAATCAGAGCCACGAAACGATTCCCATGACGAGGTAACGACATCGTCTAAATTA
The DNA here is from genome assembly GCA_947256265.1 of Acronicta leporina. Lineage (NCBI taxonomy): Eukaryota > Metazoa > Arthropoda > Insecta > Lepidoptera > Noctuidae > Acronicta > Acronicta leporina. The sequence goes on along the minus strand of OX366522.1, from coordinate 10,034,616 downwards.
AATTTGGACCTGACTTCAGATGAGTCCCAGTTTAGCACCATGTGACCCCATAGGTTTTCAATGGGGTTCAGGTCAGGACTTTTTGATGGCCATTCAATAACAGTAAAGTTTTCTTGGACGTTTAACCAACTTTGCACGAGTCGCGCGCGATGCACAGCGCAGTTATCATGCACGAAGTAAATGTGTTCTTGCGGGTATGCAACACGCACAGTTGGTAGCATCACGTTTTGTAAAACATCCAAGTAACCTTGACTGGTATTGCGACCCCCTACCTGCACTAATTCACCGGGACCCATTGATGACATCCATCCCCAATAACCCAACGTAATGCGGCCACTAGACCTGCATGGAATAATATTTTTTTTGTTATAGCGTTCACCATCTTTTCGCCATAATATTTTACGACCGTCCTTGTCCGACTTAAAACATTTTTCATCGCTAAATATAACTATATTATTGCACCAATCAAAATCCAAATATTCTCTTGCGAAGCGAACCCGGTTTTGCATGTGAATATCAGACAGTAATATTTTCTTGGCTGGCCTACGACATTTCATACCAGCTGCACGCAAGTGGTTCCGCACAGTTTGTAACGTCACGTCATGTTTAGTCGCCGTGGAACGAGTAGTGAGGAAGGGCTCAGCCAAATGCGTAGCAACTATATCACGGTGCCGTGCATTGGTATCTGTATATGCAAATCCAGCCTTTGGTCCCGGTCGGCAAGGATCAATGCTTCCCGAATCTGCATAACGATGGACCCACAATTGCACAGTTCTTCTCTGTGAACAATAATTAAATATTGTTACATAAAACATCAATAAACAAGATGTGTATTATTGAAACATAATAAACTTCTAAACGTAATAATAATATTTTGTTACTCACCGATATCTTTAAACGCCTCGCAATTTCACTAATTGAAACGTTTTGCTCATGCAAAATAATTATCTCAGCTCTTAAAAGTGTAGTTAAGTGATTCATATTGATTCACAAATAATAGCACTTCTCAAAATACGCAGGGTATAATGTCTAAAAACGTAACAAAAGCTCGATAGTCAATAGCATTATGACGATGAAATTAAACTACTAACATATTATGATTTGTCATTTTTAGAGGGTAGACCATTAATATAGTCCAAACCAAATATAAAGAAGACTTGCTAATACCTGTTCTATACAATGAATTGAACAAACAAATGTAAAATATTTTTTAAAACATACAAAAAGTTGAGCCGTTTGTAATAAGATTCGATCTTACGGTGCCGGCGACAAGAAGTATTGTTCGCACGCTTAACTAATGCGCCACAGTGGAGTCTGATTCATTAGCTAAATTTATGCATCATATTCCCTGCAACTTTAAAATGACAAGAAATTGCAAATGTGTGCGTGGACAACGGGTTATTGTAAAGCTAACACTAGTAAATAGGCGAAGTAATGAACGCATTGAGTTTACGCACACCAACATATACGTTGGTGTGCCCTGTAAACCGATCTGTTTTGTTTTGTGTACAATATGAGATTGGTTAGAGTTACCTTATCCCACACAATTCTATCGCCAATGACAAGACTTTTTTATCCATTACCATTTCTATATCATCGCTCCTGTAGTCACCTAAGGGATTAGCAGAAGTGTACTCTAATTACCCACATTTTCAGGCTCTGTTTCAAGAATGTAATAAATAAATACAGAATTGTATAAATGCCTAATTATTGATTATTAACCTAATTATATTTTTTTATAAAAAAACTGAATACTGTTTCTAATTTACATGTACTACGGACGGTAAAGTTTGTCAAAGTTGTGTGAAGCGTCTAGGTTTCTGTTTATTCCTAGTGACCACTTAATGTTTCTCAATAAAAATTGGGCTGTCAGGTATAAACTCATAGCAATATATATGTACTTTATAGTATAACCTTGATAGTACTTCAGCATGTATTTTACGGCTAGTGCCTATAACAAATCAGTCAGTAGCTTTGCTTAATAGGTAGGTATGTATAACATTTTGACATTATTTAATTGTTTACATGGACCTTATGTCGAAATGTTTTCTCTAGTTAGCAAATCTATTGACTGATTGGTTATAGGGAATGGCCGTTAGAGGGCTGGATTCTGAAATAATATAAATAGGCATACTAGGTAGTCTTGGATGCTGAAATCTTATGCTTAAACTAGAAGAAAGTGTACTGTCTCAGTTTACGTGACACGGTAATACGTTGGATTTGACAGGAATCTAAATAGTCTGTAACTAAAGAATATGTTAGTAAAAAAATGATTATTGAAACGCTCCGGTTGATTGTTTTATTTGATTGATAATTTTTGGATTTCTCGTGTAGATGCTCATTAGAAGTTAGCACGGTATTCAAAATTAACCAACCTATTAGATTTCAAATTCAACCTATTAAATATCAATAGGTTTAAGGATTAATATTTTATTAAGTCACTATTATTCATAGCATTAACATTCAGCATATAAGATTATTATTCCTGAAACGAAACTTTTTTATGTGTGCAGGAAATAAAGTTAAAATACCATTTTCAGTTCATTCTGGGATATCACGCATGTAAAGGGCCGACTGCTGACACATGTAGCAATGTTATTGCATACGCACTCGACTGAAAGCGTTTTAAAAATGTGAGTGGAAACGTTCCATACACTTAACGTTAACGTTAAATAAAAAATGCACAACAATTTATCATTATTTCAAGTAACTCATCAATTAAGTACCGAACATAAATTCGCTATTAGGGTAGTTCTATCTTGACCTTATAAGTATAATGATGTTTGGTGATAAAAATAATAGATGATTCACATGTAAAGCTACTTCAACACAAACAAACATGTTAAGATGGATTTTGGCGCGAAATAAACACATTGTCACACATGACAAGGATAAACACGAAAGTAATTATGAAATTAACCGAAAGAAGTGCGCTGTGGCGACGCGTGACAGTTCGCGCGCGACTCTCGCGTGACGTGGCCCGCCGCATTTAGCACGACCAGTGTTTTTGGCACGATGCACGGTGTTCTTCCCGTTTGTCTCCCGCTACTCAACCCACCACGCTCCAGAACGTTTACTACGCCGGATGACAACGAAAACAATCAGAACATCATTAGAGGCTCTTCAACTGAGTGACTAAGCTCTCGACCTACCGCGTCCTTTGTGAGTCTTCTCGTAAAGATTGTTTCACACATTTTAGTATTCTTTGTTCTTTCAGTTAACTTGTGTGTGGTATATTTTGTCTAATAATAAATACTGGGCTATACACATTAACTATTTAACAGTGAGTAGCCTACAAAATGTCGACCCTAGCGATCCAGGCGGCGCGCGTGGGTCGTGACCGTACCAGGGGAGGAATTTACGATTGCATGAAGCCACGTCGCGTGTTCGAAATTTAACAAGTAGGGGAACTTTTTCATTCCGATAGACCCCGCACAAAAGAAACAGACAAAAAGTTGATTATGCGTGGGCAGCTAGGGCCCGACCATCGTTAGTTTCAACAGGTTATAGTGCTTGAACACACGCTAATAGACCAGTCTGCTGCTTATTAAATACTTTAGAAACAATCTGTTGATTCATGTTTACAGACGGCTCATTTTGAACCACATTGTAATTGTGTCAAAAAGTGTTTTCATTCTATCAAATGTAGGTTACTGTCAATTAATGAAATCTCATCAATACATATTGAGGTAATAACGCTTATTTAATGGCCATGAGATTTCCTTATTATCCTGTGTTGCCTGATATGTGTTCTGTAGTGGGTTTGACAAATTATGCATTCTACCTAATTATGCAAAAGTCCATCGACACCATCAGTTACGACATGTTGGTCTCCAAAATAACATGGATACGTGTGGCGCCGGCGACGTAGGTCAAGACGAGTATTTTCGTCCTCGCCTTGATACAGGGCTACCGCATATCATACGTAGCAAGTTTAATATTAACTATAGCGTCATTCGCAGAGCATGGCCGATATTACGATTCCTTTTCAAACTCCAATTCCACTGACAACTTCCAGACAAGTAATGCCCACTTATAAAAAGCAACGCGTCACGTTATAGAACGCGGCGCCGATGTTCAATGTCTTATATCATCGCATATTAATCTTCCAAACAGATGAGATTTTACTTCGAGAACAATTTTGATATTTTCAATAATTATATGCAAGTGATTTATTCATTGCATTATCTTTTGCTTTGTCACAAGTCACCGATAACAGCAGGGATGTGTGTTCAATCCGTCTCAAGACATTGACCTATCTATTTGTTCGATTATCGGCATTTGAAACGCGCGCATCACTATATACATGCGTAGTGTGCTATTACGAATATATGCCGAGTGGAGATATTTTTGCCGGAGCAGCTGTAGCTTGCGACCGCGACTCATCTGGCACATCTACACATCGATCGACAAGCTCACGAGTACATCTGTAGTGAACTCGTAAACTTTCCGCGTAAACAATACATACACATCCACATTTTAATAATACTGTGCGTTAAACGTAATGCTTTCTTGGATAGAAACAAGAGGTCCCCAATAAATACTTTCATGTAAAAGCAACACAAGCAGACGCTGAGAATTATTCAGCAAACAGCGAAAGGGATAGACAAGAATGGCCATGACGCCAAACAGGCGGTCGGTAATATTCGTTTTACAAAACCACCATCAATGCCTGGACTTCTATGATTGATTTCATTGCTTTAAAAAAAATTGCATTGCTACTTAGCCAACATTTTGTAAATCTCTTAATAGACATTACTCGTAACTATTTTCCGCGAAATTACAGGTTTAGAACATTTTTATTCTGATTACCTAAATGTTTAGCTTTAATCAGTTTGAATCCGACTGCAAAATTCGCTTCAAATATAAATATTGAGAAGCGTTGGTAAACGCAATTGATACACTATTAGGAAAGTATTGATATTTGCGTATTCTATATAAACTTTGATTTTACAGTGTTTGATAATTTCACACCAAGCTTGACGATTGGCTCAGTAGCGAACGGGGGTTTTGGTTTGTAGACTCACAGGATTCACCAGCAACCGAAACCCAAGTTTGGGTAAAATAAAAGATGAGTAAAAAATACAATAATATCCATAATCCGTTTATAGTGAGGGGTTACTCACGTAGGCATATCTTCCAGTGTGCGTGCATTTGTAATCCTTCTCCCCTTAAACTATCGTCAGTCTTATTATATTATGTATATACCCTTATACAGTGTGTGTAAAAAAACTCTGTCCAATCTGAAAGGAGCATATAAGTATTCCAATTACATCACCAAATAAAATAAAAATATTAAATAATTATAATAGTAAACATTTCACTCGTATTGTGTAAACGATTATATAAATAGAACCGGATCTCGATACCTAACAATACCTTCACAGGTTGGACAGGGTTTTCTTAAGATATTGTATAGAATATCTAGACACACGGCTAAGCCAAGCCACGTGTCCAGTCAAGTTTACAGAAAGGAACTGGCGCCGCACCGTGTTTAATATTACGCGATATATTTTGAGGTACATACTTTTGACCTCCCTTCACAACTCGAAAACCATAACCTTTAAACATGAAAATTGGCACATTTATTAAAGCTCCTTAGCTTGTCTAGAACCCAATATTTCACAAATATAGCTGAAACAGTTATTATTAATGTTGAAAAACTGGCATTTTTATGACTGCCTGACACTCTCTTAGACTTAGAACAAAAACCTAACCTACTTCCTGATGACGTATTGGTGTATAAACAAGGGAAAAGATCCAAAAACAGTATTTTTTAACATCCCTACTAATATTATAAATGCGAAAGTAACTCTGTCTGTCTGTCTGTTACGCTTTCCCGCTTAAACCTCTCAACCGATTTTGATGAAATTTGGCACAGACAATCTTTAGACCCTGAGAAAGGACATAGGCTATATATCATCACGCTACGCGGACGAAGTCGCGGGCAGAAGCTAGTTTAAAATATTTTCCAAGCAGTTAATTTTATGAACGCCTAGCGCCATTCGAAATGATAATAGAATAAACATTTTCTTTCTCAGGAGAATATGTTCCATGATGGAAAGTTGCTTTTAAAGTTTTGAATTTCAGATTATGGCGAGTCCATGCTGTTTATTGGTACTTATGGTTGATGCTTGTCAAAATTATACCTACAGCGCAAACACACAGAAATAAAAACATTTTTACAGATCGCTTTTGAATAATGAATAATAATAATTGCTTCATAAAAAACTAATAATATCCCATCAAAAACATAAATGTGAAAATGGGATCCAAGTTCAATATTTAGAATAGGCGTGGTTGTCAACTTCGCTGACAAAAAAATTACATCTAAATGGGTGCCAAGTTCTGTAGATAAGATAATCCTGCTTAAGATTTGACTTAGCTACTTTAAGCTTATAATGAGAGAGCTGACATTTGATTGGTTTGAGTTTGAGGGAGAGTGTGAGAGAGAATTAAGCATTATTATTAGTTCTGTTGTCAGTTGATAAATTTCCTTACCTTATTTATAAGGTAAATAAGTATAATTACCTTATTTATATGGGCGGAAGAGGCCAATTTCATTAAACACAAAAACTAGACTGATCATGGCAATTGATCAACTGACAACAGAACTAATAATAGGTACCTAATACTTAATTCTCTCTCAAACTCTATTAACCAATCAAATGTCAGCTCTCTCATCTACTTAAAATCTCGGAGAATTAAAATATCTACAGCCTTTATAATGGAAATGGCAATTCTAATTTTAAACACACAACATTATACACACAATGTAAATAATTTAGTTGTAAACATTTCGTGGTTGTCGAATATGATTTTCCAATAAATTACAACTGTATTTATAACACTATAAAATAGATTTTACACCGTCCGGTCGTAAACAATTGTATGACCGTAATTGAATTTAGGTTTTGGTAGGTAAATATACTAAAATTAATGTTTTTAAATGATAAGACTACAGACTAATGTACTTATCTACCCTACAAATATTCTGCGACTAAGCAATAATGTACCAAGATTTTTGTGTTCCGGTTGAAAGAGAGTAATGTAATGCCAGTTAAATTTCTGAACAAATTAGATTCTCAAGGTTACGCTCGAGTTACTGCATGATGTTGTGTGTGTGTATAGGCTGCAGTTGCCACTTAACATCAGGCGGTTCGTATTGTTACGCCGAGTAGGTAATTATTATAATAACGTAAGTAAATAGGTCATTACCATCATGGGAAATTCTAGATAAGTCGTAAAAGCTTGTAGGAAATCCGAGAGAAAACACTCGACCGCGTTAATTAAGTTATCCCGAACCCCAGCACGTAACAGAATGCTTTTTTTTTATGGTATAGGGGAGCAAACGAGCAGACGGATCACCTGATGGTAAGCGATAACCACTGCCCATGGTCACCCGCAACACCAGAGGAGTCACAAGTGCGTTACCCGCCTTTTAAAAGGGTTTGGGCCTCCGGAAGGTAATCTCATTCACTCGGCGAAACACAACGCAAGCGTTGCTTCACGCCGGTTTTCTGTGAGGCCGTGGTATCACTCCGGTCGAGCCGGCCCATTCGTGCCGAAGCATGGCTCTCCCAACGTAACAATTCTTATTCACTACACATTGTACACACAACCTTCTAGTTACGTTGGAAAAGTGGCCTTTTTAGCACCCCAAATAATTGTACCTACAATCCTATTTGTATATTAGAGGCCGTCGTAGAGGACATCATTATATACATACATATTTTCACGCCTTTCTCCCATTGGTGTAGACAGAGATTATAGATTTCTACTTGATACGATCCTGGCACACCTTTCGCCTCATCAACCTGCCTATCTTTCTTGGTTACCCATGGTTACCTATCTTTCATGGTTACCCTATACATACTTCTTCTCAAAGTAAAGGACATTCAAAAACATAAGTATTCATTTTGGGATTTTGTATCTCAAAAAGAAAAAAAGGATCCCTTATTATAATTAGATACATGAGAAGATTATACGAAGATAAAATAATGAAAGTTATCCAACATACCTGCCTGTACATACATGTTTAAATCAGCAGATCAATCGTGACGCTAGGTACATATGAACCAGATGTGTATGAATTGAATACATTTGTTTCCCCTACGTGAATGGTTTGAAAACAGTAACAAACAATTCAAATAGTGACGTACATATACATAGTCGTAAACGTTTATATACCCAATCGGTAGCGCCAACGTTCCTAATGTCTTCAGACGATACGACTGGGGATTTCCTTACATACCTATAATTCTTAAGTATTGTTGTATCCACTTGTATCTTTTATATGGGTGCCAAATTAGCTCAAAAATAAATACAAAAATATAGAAGTTGCAAGCGTGGTTACTGGACCTGATGTTCTGGGTTACATTCCAGGTCGAGCAAAGAAGGTTTTTTCTTTTGGAAATTCTGTTAAAAACCTGCGAACCGTAAGTGTGATGGCGTTTGTATATATCTAAGTATAATTTGTGTAAAGCAACGAGTTTAATGTACATAGGTAGGTACATACACTCAACCTAGTATAATAATATAATATTTTTCGTAGTAATCTTATAAATCATCCCACGCACTTTTACCATTATAAGGCAGGCAACAATTTTGTCATTAATTCATAGGTCAACAAAGATAAAATCTACAAAAACCTTACAGTGGCTTTATTACGAGATCTATATCTTAAGCCTACATAAAATAGTAGAAAATAGCTCTTGGTGCAAAATTGCTACCGGTAGTTTTCATCACGTTAAGTGCTCATGCTATTAAAATATACAACATTTACCTACGTTTTACACGATCAATAGGTAGTAATATTTCACATCATTTACCCATTTACATGAATACTTTGCACAGGTCTCCAGTCAGAACGAGTGGCGTTAGACTAATAGTCCACCACGCTAGCCTAGCGCGGGTTGGCAGAATTCACACTCCGTCGCGAAAATCTTTCAGGCGTACAGGTTTCCTCACGATGTTTACTTTACTGTTTAATAAAGTTTGGTATTATTAATAATACGCACATGATTACGGAAAATCAGAGCTTCGATTCGAACTCGAGACCTACAACTTGGCAGTCCAATGATCACATCACTAGGCTATCACCGCCAGTAATATTTATGACTAGTTTCTGCCCACGACTTCGTCCGCGTAGCGTGATGATATATAGCCTATAGCCTTCCTCAATAAATGGGCTATCTAACACTGAAAGAATTTTTCAAATCGGACCAGTAGTACCTGAGATTAGCGCGTTCAAGCAAACAAACAAACTCTTCAGCTTTATATATTAACTAGCTTCTGCCCGCGACTTCATCCGCGTAGCGTGATGATATATAGCCTATAGCCTTCCTCAATAAATGGGCTATCAAACACTGAAAGAATTTTTCAAATCGGACAAGTAGTTCCTGAGATTAGCGCGTTCAAGTAAACAAACAAACAAACAAACTCTTCAGCTTTATATATTAGTATAGATACTAGCTTCTGCCCGCGACTTCGTCCGCGTAGCATGATGATATATAGCCTATAGCCTTCCTCAATAAATAGGCTATCTAACACTGAAAGAATTTTTTAAATCGGACCAGTGGTTCCTGAGATTAGCGCGTTCAAGTAAACAAATAAACAAACAAACAAACTCTTCAGCTTTATATTTTTATAGATATAGATGTGTAAAATAGTCAAACTAGCAGATTATTTAGAAAAAAATATATTGAGATACTTGTACACCGCTATGGAATATGTATAAACTATAGCTGTTACACTCTCATTACCTATACAAATTATTACATAGATAGTGATATGGGTCAAAATTTGGTGAAAAAGCATGTCAGCATTTTCCCAACTACCCATATTTAGCCTGGAAGTACCTAGACATGTTCTAGGTACTTTCAGGCTAAATATAATAACCAGATTAGGCTGAATAAGTTATTTAAACGAAGTGGCTGCCAACAGATTGCAAGCGCAAAATATTTACTGTCAAATACTGATATTACACCTAATCCGTGGAAATCGTTTATCAGGTTTGTAGGCCAGTGTTGTGAACAGGGGGCTTGGACAAGATGGACTTAATTTGTCTACAGGCCCAGATACCCGTAATTATCATTCGTATAACACCGGGCTTACCGTACTCTCCGAGGCCTGGATGGATCTCGGTGTGCTTAAAATGCCGATTAATTGATGAGCGTGGTTTTATCTTAGTCACGTCTTTATAATTCAACCTGCATTATAAGAAGTGAATGAGTTTTTTGAAGAGAGTGGCAACATTGAAACACGTAATTTGTAGTTCCCTGCAGCGCGACACAGTCCATGGGCTGCCGTCACCGCATGTCTCATAAAGACTCCAATTTAATGGCTGTCAATAATGGCCAAGTTTACGAGCCATCCTACCAATTTACGGCATATTGGCAAGCAGCCGATATAGTGCGTGTTCATTGTCTTACGACAAACGATGGTTTCAATATTAATTGTAAGTAGCAAAGGCAACAAACTGAGGCCACCGTTATGTTCTCGATAAACTTTATTAGACACAAAACGTTATTGCCAATTCCATTCACAAAGTGATGAAATTTAAAATAGGTGTTTATGCATTAGATCGATAAATACCCGAGCTTAAACACCTAGGTACTTTACATTTCATCATAGTTAATGAACGTCAGCTTCAATTTCGTAACTGTATTCAGTTAAAATTGTTTACAAGACTCGTATAAGATGATCACTTTGTTAATTCATATGAATGAGACTATTTTCAACAGTAAAGTTTCGTGGATAGGGAGCGAGTACCGCGCAAGGCAATCAACGCTTTGAACTGCTGACTGCGCTATCTTAGATAACACTTTGCACATCCAGAACTAAGGTAAAGTTCATTGTACATTGGGTTACCTGAAGACCTAGAATGCCTTTTTTTATTCGCCTCAACTTATGAAGCAGTAACCAAAAAGCATGCGAGAGATACCTTTCCAAAGGTACTATTAAATTGGCTGTTGTGAATATTAAAGGCATACTGCATTATATTCATTACTGACGCGTCCGTATACCGGCTATAGTGATGATGGTAAACTGTTGCTGCTTGCTTTACCAACATGGACTGCCTTGCTGACATATAAATACACGGTACCTACGCCTGAACTCCCATACTACGGCGATGTTATTACAAAGAGACTGGCAATATGAGAGACGACGTCACAAGAGCACAATGGAAAGACTACGAGACTACAGGAAAGTGTAAAAAATCGTAGCACGGGCTCGTAGCCGTAGCAACTGAGGATTCGTAGACCGTTAGTCCCAATTTCTACAACTAGTGAAGTTGTACTGGACATGTAATTTATGTTCTTCTCTTTCTAAACAAAATGTTTAAAATGCCTATTCGTTTGTCAGACTTGTGAACTAGTACAAAACTAGTAAATTACATTAAGAATGAACTTTTGACTAGAACGTTGTGCCAGCTAAAAGTAAGCCATAAATTACATACGGCTCGACGCGTATCTTTTATTGACAGGTGTTCGAAGCTTCGAGCAGTTCGAGCACATAATTTATGAATGAGCGTCCCGAACGAACGGGCGTCTAATACAGAATACTAATTGTAACTACTGCTAGTATTACTAGGTCCATTACTGTATTCCTAGTATAACGTGTTACTAAAATACTACATAAAAACTGCAATTGATTCAATGGAAAACTTATATTAAAATTTGGATTACCCACGCATACATACAACTATTGGCCGACGACATTGTACGTCAGTACGTATCGAACAAAACACTATCACGCGCACACTCCAGTGTTTGCTTACGTTCAAGTCGAATGATCTGCATCTAATGTGCCGAAGCTCTCAACTCAGTAATATACAACTTCACAAATACTCATATTTTAATGAGCATTAGGCATCTTTCGTAATAAGTGATTATTGATAATTATTGAACGGGCGTCGTGTGTAATATCCAAAAAGAATTCGAGTTTTTTATTCTCGATGTAATGGTTTATTCTGTGTGTTTGCCAATAATTACACCCTAATAATTGACAGCTATAAAGCTAACGTAAAAACAAAATGTTTGTACATTTCCATTTAGCAGGTTTTTCACAACCAAAGCTTGAGTTTCGTTTCATTCACTGACACTGACGCTAGTTCCGAGTAATTTATGCGCGAATGTTGTTGATATTTTAATATACGAATGAACATTACAATGATTTATTGTGTTATATATAGATAAAAATGAACTACAGTTGTTTAAGAAATAAAGAATGACATTGGAAACTTTCGACGTCGGGATAAGAAGGTCATCGGACTCAGCCTTGTCGTGGCAAACTTCAACAGATATCTTGAAACTAATCTACCAACTCGTTAAAGCAAAAATGACGGCCGAGTTAAATATACGGTTATAATTAATCACGGCTTCACTAAGATCAACGATCTTTGACGCGTGATAGAAGCATTTGCGATGTAGTTTAATTATAATGCATCCTGTATTATAAAGTGCGCTACATTCGCCCCTTTAACATCAAAGAAACTCGATCACTCCGACATTGTAAACATAACATCGGCATCCCACAGTGAGCGCGATGCGAAGCACATTTTCTTAGAATATGAACCGACTGGTTCCCTGTTCCGTTCTACTATAAAATTAACCGTCTCCCTGTTAATCCGACACTAATAGACCCGACCTTGACAGTCGTAAATATTTATATCAGGGTTTACGACGGTCAGTGTGAATGTCTTCTATATTTAAGATGGGATGAGATCGGTAGGGATATGTAAACAGTGAGGACAGACGAACGTTCAATAATATCAGGATTGTCATCGAATCTTTTATTTAGGCGAGCCCTGCTGATGTAAGATTGACGCTTCATTGATACTTGGCAGAGATGCTTGTCTGCTAGAAATATCTGCTATTTTACTTTTCTGTTTTGATCTGTCAAACAGGAAAAAAATAATTAGACATAAGATTCAAGGTCGTCCTCGCGGCTAATAAAATTATAGGCATAAATAATGCAACAATGTAGGTACGGCTAGAAACATTTCATAAAGAAACAAAACCAGACTGCTGATTAAATCAAGTCAAGAGAACACTATTATAAATAGTCAATCCAATAATTATCTACTTCTTGTATTTATTTCGGTTATTGACGTCAACAAACCTAATAGAGCTTGATGATTAAACCTTTTCAGGTCATTCAATATGACCCTAATGATCTATCTGGGATGTAATATTCAGTAGGTAACCATGATCAATAATCATGCTGCTCAGTGCTCATGGTACAATTTTCAACCTAAATGAAACCTACAGTGGGTCCAATCACTCGTTAATTAAGTGTCATGGTGTTTGATGGGCTTTGAGAACGGGTCGTTAATCAAATGTGATGTGAATGAACTTTTGTACATACATTAAATTAAAATATTACATGTTCTTAAATATTTAATCACATTTTTAAAAATGACTAGGAACTATACCTATTGAACGTAAATGAAAGAATGAACGTTGTGTTTAAAATTTTCTAAAATTATGCAAGACTATGAATTAAATCATCAATTAATCAATCCTATAAATTATTTATATTTTAACATATGGCCGGAACTGCGAATACGGTAAACGGTATTACCGCACCTGACTGTATTGTAATGAAGTCTACTAACGGCTCAGTACAAAATACTTCAACTGCGAGATGGATGAATACTGTATTCAGCTTGACGTAACGTTGCAAGCTCTCTGCAACTTGGGTGTATGACATCCATACCTAATTTGGTACAGACTTACTAGAAACCTCAGTCTCTCTACATACTTATATATTATATATATTTATACAAGTATACTTAATTATGTATATTAAAACTAAGTTTGAGTAATTTATGTGCGTGGTAAATAGCATATATATTGACTTTCAATATTCAACAAATCACTGTAGGTACTTAAATAAAAACAGCAATGAGCCTTTTTAAATTATTAATTAAGTCACATATAAGTAACTCGCTTTATCTATCTGAGAGATGATAATATGGCCAAAAGGAGTAAATGAGATTACATACTGCGAAATAAGAATAAATAAATCATTTATTCTCTCTTCACAAATGGTTGATTTTGAATGTTATGTTATAGTTAGAAAACTACGTATAGCGCCGACTTAATAAGGGAATTTATTAGACCGAAATTATTGAAAATATTTAAATAAATAGAAACAAAATATAAAGTATTATCTCTACTATTAACTTTATGCTTTAACTTAAAAACTGATCCTTAGATACAGCTTGACCTCTCTAATGTAACATACAGATTACAGGCCTATACTAAGAAGAGGTTATGAATGTTGGTTTTCCATTATTTTTATTTCTTACGCTTATTTCCATAAGCGAAGCCGCGGGCAAAGGCAAAGGCTAGTAGAATAGAATTTCAGATTTGACAAAGTGACATTTTGCAGCCAAATCGCTGTATTGAATTTAAATTGTTTAAAAAATGCATGTTTTGTTACAGCTTTATTCCACGTACCTTCGTATTTTTACAATACGAACACGGCATACCGCAAATGTAAAGTGGACCGAATTCTTGGCATTTCATAACAAACAACGAAACAATTTTACTTTTTTAAAACATGTGTAATTTTCATTGCGTGTAATTCTGTTCATTTATACCGAACTTAAAAAGATCGTCCTCAATTTTAAATGTATATACATTCTACCTTTTAATACGAAATCAAGATTTACCCAACATGATTTCAATGGAGAACTTGAAGTTATCACTACATATTATAAAACAAAGTCGCTTCCCGCTGTCTGTCCCTATGTATGCTTAGATCTTTAAAACTACGCAACGGATTTTGATGCGGTTTTTTTTAATAGATAGATTGATTCAAGAGGAAGGTTTTAAGCTATTTAACATCACGCTACGCATCTTAGGGACGGGGCAGCGCGGATGAAACCGCGGGCGGGTCGCTAGTTAAATATAAAACGGTAAAGATAGGTACATGTAACAATTAAAAAGATCCTTCAAGTCCCCATTGAATGTTTGATTTTATAACTTCGGTAGCATATTCAAGTAGCTATATAAAAGCGTATCAGTAAAAGTCTTTGAAAGACATAAACCGACCCAATTGCGAGGTCCATCAAAACAATCAGACTTTCAAACGGCGGTTCTAATTGACATTGTATATGGACGAGATGGAAAAGAGTACTTAACCAAAGAATCGTAGCAAGTGGCGTTATATAAATATGACTGCCTAAGTGAATTGAAGTCTAAGAGTTTATCTTACCTTTTCTAAATGTAAGTATATACCAGTATTTTATATAGATACCAACTCTAATAAGTATAGACTGGTTGTTATTGTCACAATTTCGAGTTCACAATTTCTGACTACATTTTATTATTAACATGCTAAGTTCAACGACCGGGACCTGTCGTCAAATCACCCATATTCATGTGTCTTAACTGAATCCGGTAAATTATTTAAATGCGTGGAATTTTACGGTTCAAATTCGTTACAGCTAAATTTTTTTCCATAACTATTGCTATTAATAAGATAACGTTGATTAAATGGTTTATAATTTTAAAGTAAGTGACGTATTACGTAGGTAAACGACAAAACGTGTCCATTAAGTGTCAAGGGAAAACGTGAAGCGTGAACAGTCCATCCAATCGCTACGTGTGTAAGTAATTAATGAAAATTTATCGGTGAAACCACAACATGACATGATAACTAATTCAACTAAAAATATTAACTAGTAGGTACATACCTACCTTTCAACGTTGAAATTACTTCGGTAAATCACTATATTAGTAATGTTGTCTATCAGCCAAAAGTCTTTAGAAGATCGCCAAGGGTGCCAGCCAGAATTTGAATTTGATGATTGATTGAATGAATTTGATGAATCATAGTATGATTCACGGACACAGGCTACACATCATACATTTCCAGTATCCGCTGATGTGTAGTGGTCTTTATTAAGTAGTCATTTTATCCCTTTAATATAGCTAATTAAATGCCTCATTAGCCTAGTAGCCCATACATACATCCGTAGGATATACTTACAGGCGTGATGGTGTGTTATGAAATATGTAATAAACTTTGGCATTAGGTATATTGAATTGGTACATAAAATCAGTAGGGGTAAAGAAGGTCCATACGCCATTCGTTATCAGTGACCGGATTGAGATCACTATAATAAAGCCCGGGTATATACCAGGCACGGTTACATACAATTCGTACAGAAAATTGTCTACGAGAAATCCCCAATTACACTTTATTCGTCCCCGTATGAAGCCAAGGCAAGCCCTTTAGCGGTAGTGATTTGAACATTTACGGTAAAACTGATGTTATGTAATGTGAAAGATTTTTCTCTTCTTTAATTATTCTCCAACTTGATGTCAGGAACACACATTTAAACAAATAAATGGTTTCTTAACAGTAATATTCAATGTTTTCAAATCTGTTTTCCGGATATTCCCTAAACAAATATACGCATAAATACATATCAAAACCTAACATCAGTTTCTGCAATCTAAATATAAATTTATTGCGAATGAATCTAGTACTATTTATATTCACGGGGTGTAAAATGAAAAGTTAAGAATAAAATAACAAAATGAATGTTTGAAATTGAACACGATACACATTGAGAGTCGTTTTAAATTGTTTTAATTGTTCAACCCGAGTCTAAACAAATGGATACAACTTTGCGTGCAAGGTGTGTCACGACCATTTGTTAAGTAAAGAGCTTAATACCTACCCGGACGTTTGCTTCGCAAAGTTATAGAATTACTGATAAAATATTTCTAATAAAATATTTTATCGTGGGAGAGCCATGCTTCGGCACGAATGGGCCGGCTCGACCGGAGTGATACCACGGCCTCACAGAAAACCGGGCGTGAAACAACGCTTGCGTTGTGTTTCGCCGAGTGGCTGAGGTTACCGGAGGCCCAAACCCTTTTAAAAGGCGGGCAACGCACTTGTGCCTCCTCTGGTGTTGCGGGTGTCCATGGGCGGCGGTTATCGCTTACCATCAGGTGATACGTCTGCTCGTTTGTTCCCCTATCCCATAAATAAAAAAAAAGTAATGCCATTGCCACAAATATAACAAAGAAAATTGTAATGTTTTATAAATTAAATACTACGGAACAAAACACGAACAACAAAAACCCGAACAACGCACAAAAACACATTTTTGTGCAATAAAACCTGTCTTTTTATAAAATCGTGTGAAGCTCTTATTTGAGCCGAAGTTCAATAAAGCTTAAGTTTATTTTCACAAATCACTGAAGCGTTAGTCGACTGCGTTTTGAAAGAAATATTAGGGAAGCATCGTCGGAAGTGAGCTGGCTACATCTGGCACTTAGCCAGTTCTTGCATTGCTCCTGTCACACTCTTCAAACTAAACTTTTACTCAGCTTTACATTTCATACAAGTTAAACAGTCTACAGTCGAAAATTAGATAAAGTCCGCTCAAACAATGACGTTTCTTCTACGAAATTCGTAAAATGTTTTACCACGGGCAAAGTACGTCAAAGTTTCTTGAGGAAAATTGTACCCTTAGGAATAAAATAAGCGTGACTTCGTTATACTTTACAACCTTATTACACGACTTGCAGTGTTAACATAAAAAAAACTGCCAAAGAACTTGTCTACAATCAAGGATGAATAATAAATATACAACTAAACAAAATTAGGAGCGATACCCTGTCTGCTTTGTGTAATTTTAGTCAATAAATAATTTGATACTAAACAGGGAGCTCAGTAAACAAACCAATATTATATTTAGGTACTACGTACCTACTTATATGAACCATATGGGTACCTTCTGTTGCGGGCATAACGTTATATGTCCTTATTTTATAAACGCTGCATATTTTTCTGTTCTCCGTATAACGAGCGGGGCTCAAGTCCGGCTGTAGGACGCTTTCCGCTCGAGTTAACGTGCCTTTCCATTTGTGACGGACCGCGCCCGGAAAAAGGAATTCCCTTTCATAAAGCCGCAGCTCAAAGGGGTATTTGAAAGTTAAATTAAGTGGTGGCCCCTTTTCAGTGCCACGATTTAGCTCGGCTTCACGATTATCGTCTTTACATACGAAAACGAAAGTCACGGACCAATTAAAGTTGGAACACTATCGAACGAATCATCAACACCTATTCACGAAAATTTGGGTGTAATTATAAATACTAATTGAATTTTCTTTACAACCTCACGAAACTCATCAATTACCTATAACTTTTTTAACTTATACATAAAGAAAAGAGTTTTTCGAAAAAATATATAAATGCTTACATACTATTTATGTCATCAGCTGATGACTAATATTACTGTATATCTATAATTAACTACGAATAAATAATTAATGTGTGACGATGCAATATATAACTGACATGATATTATATAACCTCTATATCCATCCCGCCTCACTTGGCTCAAAACAGCTTTTGTATCGAACAATTTCGAGTTCATAGTGATTCACGTTTAAAATCTGTTAATTTAATGTTATACTTTAAAGCCATTAAAGCTAAGTTTTTAAGTCCCATGTTCTCGAGAGGCAATTATAATTTAGAGCCCCCCAAAATTATTAACTTTACCAAATTTTAAACCGCTTCAACACCCTCAATTTTCTCTGTGTCCTTTAACGCCCTGTAGGCCTCTAGCACCCACAAGGAGGCGTTATCACCCATGAGAAAGACTGCTTTAGATGATATAATACTCATAGATCTATTTTGTTTATTTTCTCGTAAAGTATAGGATAAATAAATATTAATTTACTTGACTATTAGATAATTCACATCGAATGAACAAACTTGTTCAGTTGGGTGCCATTAAACGCAATGACATAATAATATAGTAAACATATAATTATTTTTTAACAATATCTAGTAAGAATGGGGTTCTCTAATCTTCTAAATTTTTTTGTGTCTTGTACATTGGGTATGTAGAAGACACAAAAAAGGTAGGTAAGTATGTTTTGGACGTAATTTGGAGCAATTATAAACTTTAAAATTAAGTACTCTGAGATATACAACCGTTTTGAAGACGCACCTAACAATGCTTAAAGCTGGTTTTCATCATGTAAAGTTATAATCTTAGAGTTTATAAGAACGTCACCTACTTTTCTGCTAGTCATGACTCCATTTAGTTGCGCATATGACGCAACGAACGCATCAGTGACTAAATGCGCGGCCGTAATGCAATGCATGCCGTAGTGTAACCGCAGTATAGTTTAGCGGTGACGTGTACCAACAAAAATACACCGTCACCAAAGTGAAGCCACCCCGGGCACAGTGGCCAAACTGGTGCCCTGCCAGCCTGGTCTGCCAACTGGGTGAACAGGCGCAGATTTCATATTCGCTCATACCATAACGACCGCAAATATAATACAAGTATGCCATGCGGTTTATTAAATATCATCGTTACAGTTTTAGCAAATTAAACAGACAAAATTCATAAATCTTCTTTAGGAAGCTCTCCTGACGTTTTATATTTAATAACTATACGTTGTGTTTACGCTCGTAAAACTTTTAAGCTCGCTATGTGTATTCAATGGTTATTAATACTTATTTTCTATATTAGATGTAAGGTTATTTAATCTTAGCTCTTGAAATCTCAGAACTTGTCGGCAACCGCCGCTATTACCTTTTCTAGGGTACATACCTATAGCAAAATGTCAATGAGGCTTGACGTACTTACCTATATTCCAATTAAATATAAAATTGGAATAGAAATACATTTCACATTTTTAATAAGTAGTTGTGATTTGAACTTTATTCTTACACTAGTTGTTCCATGTGATTTCATCCGCCAGAAACGTTTCGGCTTTGCCCCCATAGATAGTAGTGTGATATTATAACCTTCCTCGACAAATTGACTATCCAACACAAAAATATTTTTTCAATTCGAATTCGAACCAGTAGTTCCTGAGATTAGCGCTTCAATCAAACAAACAAACTACTAAGCTTTAAAAAACAAATATTACTAAAGATTAGATATTATAAAATAAAAAAAGTTCCCTACCAAGTCCGACTGTCTGTCTGTCTGTTAAACGGATAAACTCAAAAACTACTGAACGGATTTTCATTCGGTTTTCACTAATGGACTGAGTGTTTCATGAGCAAGGTTTTAAGCTATTTAACATTGGAACTATTTTACATAGTTCCAATGTTAAATAGTAATAGTTCCAATATATATATATAACAGGGGTGTAAATGGGGGGCCAGGTCGCTAGATTATATAGAACAATAACAATATTCGAAGCGGCGGTAGCCTAATGGCTAGGGCGCCGGACTTGCAATAATGTGATTGCCGGTTCGAAACCCACCCATTGCACTACCGACGTAAACCCATTCGTAACACAAGTATTTTAGCTTAGCACGAGGGGTGAACAAGAATTCTAGTAATGTGTGATCCACATTGCTAGTAAGATTTTAAAAAATAAATAAAAAAATATGACGGAATACAACCCCAGCGAAATAAGTCTCAAAGTTGATCTTTTGATGAATATTGATCAATCAATTTATCGGAGTGGAAGCCTCAGTTTACTTCTATTTTAATGACAATTTAATTTTAGGTAATTAGTGTAGGGTGTAGGTATAATGGATGCTTATAAATGCGATCAATGACTCAACGTGATACAAAAAAATCTGATTTTGTACTGATTTCTCGCATTTCCTTAAAATCTTCATTTTATACAATCACGTCTAAGGAAAAGCAGTTTTATTCTATTGATAAATGATTTTATCCCTGTCAAGAAGGGAATATATATAAAATTCCTTTCTTTCATAAATTCACCAAGGTAGTATGGTTTTATGTTATTGTAAAAGGATATCGTTATATATTTAATTAAACAAATAAATGTAGGCAAGTGTACCTATGTATAAATATCGCTCAATATAAATAACGCGATATAATACTGGATATAACCAAAAACGATTTTTAAAAATGCATTGCATTGGAATCTTGCTTTCTGCCGATTGGATTTTTACTGAAGGAGAAAGATCAACTTTTGACGATGTTTTACTCCAAGCGGCAGCGGAAAAGGGTAATAAATTGTTTGGCCCGACTCGTATCTGAAGTGAAGCATCACCGAAGGCTTTCTGAAATAGGTCATGGACTCGGGGGCTGGCGCCAGTTGAATAACAAATATCTTACCTTTACCAACTATAGGTACGAAGAAATAGGTACCACCTTGGCTTGTAGAGCGAGGCCTTCCTTCAATAAAACTTATTGGCTTGAAATTCTGGTAACGCACCAGAACAGAAGTAAGCAGAAGTAACTCACCTAATGAGTTTTCAACAGAATTCTCTAAAAATCTTCAAAATAAAACTCAACGTTTTTCGGGTTTTACAGTAGCAAATTATGATGAATGCATGACTTGTATATTATAAAATACTTTTGTAGTATAATAATTCGTAGACAACGACGCAGACACAAAAACACTGAACCGCCATTCGTTAAAACAATGAAAACCTAATTAATTTCTCATTTGCAGAGCAATAATATTTCCTATGCTATGCATAACAATTAATCAATCATTGGACGTGAATAAATAACACTTGTGTGGAATAATCCCATCGATTAATTAGATATGTACTTACTAAGATTACTATGTTATCATTGGTTAATGGCATGATAACAAAACGGCTGTTCACAGACAGGCAATCCAATGTTATCGACTATCCTATCTGAATCTGATGATGTACGTATATTATTATAGTTACTACAAAAATTATATTATAGGTAGGTACTAGCTTTAGCCTGCAACTTCACTTATTTCCCAAAGAACGTTTTGAGACTAAAGGTAGCTTATTTTCATCTCCAGTGATCAACGATATCTCGATACCAATATTGGCTCTGCGGTTAAGACGTTACGACGCAACGTAACAAACAGAGAAACAGAGTTACTTTTGCATTTATAATATTAGTAAGTAAAGATTTTGATTGTTATTATTGTGATTATAAATCAATTGAAAACGTTTTATTGAAAACTTGTTTGAACATATAAGCAAATAACTACGTCATAAGTAATTCAGAATAATTAATATCTTTAATAGGTTTTAGACCAAGTATTCATTCCTTTTCATTTCATTTATTCATTAACATGTATTGTAATGCACGCCACGAAATAATTTTACTGTTCCCATATTTCGTGCCGAGAAAACGGCAAGACAAGAGACACAATGTCGAGTCAATGCTATGACTAAGTTTGATCGGTAAATGCACAGTAGCCTGAAAGCTTACCATCAAGCCAGCCGTGCCGGACACATTAAATGTCAATTCGTCGATGTTAGACGAGAGACGAAATATCTATACAAAAACATGACACGCAATGCGTGGAAAATCTGGCATTTTCTAAATGGCAGTAGTTTACTGACATGCATATCGGAATAAACTAAATCTGGCGCGTTCAATGCGCTCTAGTTTGCGATTGCAACGCAATCGCTTCGAACAAGGTTGGTTGTAACGGAACTGAAGTGTCTAAAGTTCTCCAATTTAGATTAGGTTTCTTCTTCTTATGGTATCGATAGCAAACGGAAAGGCAAATGAAAAAGAAAATAAATCTGAGAAAAGGAAGATGGTTATTAAGCTAAATATACAAGGTATATATCAGGCGTGCGTGGACCGTCTCATCCAAAACTATGAGGAACTAGCTAAGGTAAGGGTCGAATAGCTTGACAAATAAATGATTTGGTTTGAAATTCGGAAAAATCCGTTCACTTGCTATCTTTTGAGTTATCGCGAATGACACACGCGGCGGGAGACTGTATATGTAAGGATAACAAAACATACTCAAAAGAGTCTCGGGTCCGATTTTAATGAACTGTATAATTCTGTTGTTTTTAAGCTATTGCATAGCTTTTAATGCGGGCGCGGCGACCGAATCAAGAAATTCTGAAATCAAGAAAAAGCTGTGTCTGTACATTGAAGATACTTAAAAAATCAAGTGGGTCAGGTTATATTAATGTCTCCGAACCCAAATTAGTGATTTTTAAAATTCTTGTTTTTGAATAAATTATTTTTGGGATCCATTTCTAATCGTAGATAATATTGCTTCACGTGAGTGAAGCCGCAGGCAAAGGCTAGTTATTAAGATTAAATAAATATTATCATCATATTCTCAGTATCGTATGGTTCTTAGTATTGGATGGAAAATTCAATTGACACATGCTTTTGGCTTGCTTTTGAAAGAAGGCTAAGAACGGTTAAATACTTAGTACAAATGGCCCAGCAAATGTAAAGGTCTCATAATGACGCCTGTTCTCTTTGTCTTTAATAATGTAGGTACATTGAAAAGGCATCGATGCGAATCGGGCCTGTCATTAACTCAAAAGTGTTCCCGAATATAATTACCTATTTATTTAAACCACATAGCACAGTTTTGCAAACAATGATCTCACCCACTCGTATCAATTTGGAGTAGATAATAGAAATCTCAGATAAGATGATGATTAATATTTACAGATATTTTGAATTTCCGTTTTCATGAAAATGGTGTAATATAATTATATCGGTAATTGTTTCTATCGATTAAACCTTTGTTGGATATATAGTCAAAAGATTAAACGACTGCAGATCTGCCGCTGTGTAGGGAGATACTTACCTAGGTATTATTAACATTAGGTTTCATTTTAAATATCTACGTTGTTTATAATATTGTGGCTAGTGGCAGGAGATAAAATAATGATCTTGATAATTACAGCACCAATTCAATAAAATTGAATTCAAGCAAAAATAAAAAATATACCGAAATCATTACCCTGTCCGACCCATGAACGTATTTAAAGTATCGAGATTAGTTTTTATTTAAACAAAAATTTGAAAGATACTGGGGAACTTAATTTACGAAAATCGAGAATTTTAAACTTCACTTTCATGAATATTTAATGTTTCTTTTTTTAATGTGATTGGGATACTTGATTGGATATAAGCATGCCCCTTTCGGATCGGACAGGGTTCTTTTAACATAGTGTTTATTCAAATGAGATTCAAATTTTCAATAGTGATGCGATTTTCGCTCTTCTACGTGCGATATCGTACCTACATGTTTTTTTTTTAAAGCTTACTAGTAATGTGGGTCGCACATTACTAGTATTCTTGTTAACCCCTCGTGCTAAGCTAAATGCTTGTGTTACGAGTGGGTTCACGTCGGTAGTGCAATGGGTGGGTTTCGAACCGGCAACCACATTATCACTAGTCCGACGCCCTAGCCATTAGGCTACCGCCGCTTCAATTCGCTATTCTCTATGTACGAAGGCAAAGTTCGAGACGAAAATGGCTTAACGATGCAAAATCGTTAAACCATTTTCGTCTCGAACTGCGCCTATTCTATCTTCAAGGTGTAAATAAATATCACAGTTAATAAACACCGAGTATCGTAATTCGATCATTCGCGTTTATAATGGTCTCCGTGTGGAATATTAACGAGAACCCTCGCTCGGCACTCAATCGGCCATGAAGTAGAAAGTTATTATTCCATTTATTAGTTACTAGCTGCTGCCCGCGACTTCGTCCGCATAGCGTGATGATATATAGCCTATAGCCTTCCTCAATAAATGGGCTATCTAACACTGAAATAATTTTTCAAATCGGACCAGTAGTTCCTGAGATTAGCGCGTTTAAGCAAACAAACAAACAAAATCTTCAGCTTTATATATTAGTATAGATATAGAT